>JAOQMS010000179.1:20662519-20685478 GCA_027563885.1 Erythroxylum longipes
TCACGGCCACGTTGGTCACGGCTGGCACTCCCAGGCCACCACTCCGTGGGCCACCACTCCAAGACCGGCTCTGATACTAATTGATAAGGACTTTAAGAGAACCAACCCCAAAAGCTAGCTTATGAGGGTGGAGAGCCCAAAATCTTCATAAATCCCACACCAACTTTGTATTTAATCGATGTGTGATCCAAGTCCCATACCTTACAATTGGATCAAACCGTAACACCTATCAAGAGAGTCAATCGATCTCTTGGCATGTTCTTAAACAGGAGACTTTCTCCTACTTATTCATTAATATATTCTTTTAACTTTTCAAAAAAACTAAACGAATAACTCTTTGTGCACGAAGCTGGTAACAGCTGTTGCCCCTCAGTATGTTCATGGGATTATTGAAACAATGCACGTGACTGTGCTTTGTTAGATCTTCAGCAAACCCCCGCCCCTTGATTGTTGTACTTTTAAAGGAACAATGCTTTTGTAGGTAGCAGTTAGCTTAGGTTGTCAGTTGATCTGTTTCCTTGCTTTTTAGGGTATCGTTGTTAAGGGTTCAGGATATTATTCTCCTATGATCTTGTACTTCAATTCCCCTTGAATTTAATTAGTTACTTTATCTTTCAAAATAATAACATTTGGAATTTCTTGAAAAAAGAAACTTATGGCTCAAAAAGTAACTGTAAAATAATAATTGATGTTTCGGGAAAACTGCAGTAAAAATGGAGAGAACAACCAAATTGTCCTGAATTTCTGGTGTTTCACCATCTGATTATTTGGTTTCTTATTAATGAATGCTAACTCTAGGGAAGAAACGTGAAGAGAACAAGTAACCCAAAATCGTTCCAAAATGTTGTGGCTTGTCCCAAGCGATTGCCGGGCCAGATGATGGATCAATGTCTACAATTAATCCTGCCTATCTCAGACAATAGCTGGACCAAAAAAAAAATGCTTTTATCGAGTTTCCATGGAAATTAGAAGGTGGAACCAATAATTTCTAAGCCATCAATAACACCTTCTACGCTGAAGTGACCTTGCCTAGGAACACTCATCTTTGTGTAATTTAGTTTTACACCCAGAAGCCATATATTCTCGCAAGGGGCCTTTGAGCTGCACAGCAAAGTTACAGCGAAGTTGCTGTTATAGGTTCCACTGATATTTTGCATGATGATGTTGCTTAGTTTTACCAATGATGGCTAGGAAAGGAAAAACAGAACAGTTAGTCTTTTATCAAAACACTTGCTTAGCATGAGTAAATAATAGCTGTAGTGTGGATGATTTGATTACTTCAGAAATGTCACATGAATTGGAAGGGCAGTATTTTTGATCGATGATAATGGGGTTAGACACGTTGGTCATGACAATGTTCTGAAATGTGATGTTTGAAGCACTACCAGCTGGAGATCCTGGCCATGTCTTCACTCGAACGCCATTTGTGGTGCCATTGATATTGCAGTTTCTAACGTTAATCCCTACCACGCTTTCCTCATTTTCACTCTTGCCGAGACTTCCTACACTTGAATTTTGCAGAAGTTTTTTGTTTTGTGGAAACAACACACAGAATACTGAAAGTTAATATAAACTAAGACATTAAGAACAAGGTGAGCCTCTAAACATTAAAAAGTTCTGGAGTATTTTTAACAAGTTACGCAATTTGAATTCTGAAATAGTGCTTCCAAAAGCCGATTAGAGAACTACCTAATTCCGTGTCCTGGACCACATATGATGTCTAAAACAGATATGTTGACACTACCGGGTCCCATGGATACACAATCATCACCAACACCAATGGTTGAAGAAGTGATGCTGACGTTTGTGGACAGAGTAATGTGAATTCCATCAGTGTTTGGGCTATTCCAGGGAGCCGTAACTGTGATATTCTGTATATTAATGTTCTCGCTTTCATGGATTCCAACATGAAAGCCCTTTCCGTTCAACAAAGTTACATTGCTGATTATCCCATATGAAACATTATCGAGCTTTAGGGACTGTATTGATCAAATTTAGCAGATTATGTTTGATAGTTGAATAGCAGTTAATTTGAGAACTGGGATTTTTGAATTCAACGGATTCACAGAAAAGGTGAGAACTTACTGTCACCATCTTTTCGCATGTCGCTGATTTCTGGCAGCTGGGATCTTTCCAGGCTTCTACTCCTCCCCGAGCATCTAATTCTGTCAATCCGGCTTCTCCATAGATTACAATTCCTCTCAGATGTTTAAACTGAATCCAGTTAGAATCAGGGAATGCATCCAAGCTAGTTGGGGCCACTAATTGTCCTCTGATGTTTACCTCTGGTGACTGGTTGTTATAGCAAGGTCCACTAAGTGTGATTGGGCCAACTAAGAAAGTCCCCTCAGGCACATAGAAAATGGAGTCTCCTTCATAACTGCATGCAGCATCCCATGTTTCTATGAAAGCCTGTTTAATTGAAAAGAAGGCAAACCAAAAATATTGATGCTTTATATTTGTCCATCTCAGTTACAAAAGAAAAGCTTCTGGTTTACTTCTTAGTTCTTACATGACCGTGCCCATAAACCTGTTACTGTGGATAACTAAGATAAAAGATTCCAAGTATGAACTTTATGAACTTCCAGTCTGGTTTTCTATATATTTGCTACTTACATATAAAAAAATCTTGAGGAAAATATTAATGACCTCTGGCTTAAATTACATGTATCCCCTGACTTAATCCTGGCGCATTGAGTTTGATCCATGCCCTTAAAATTAGGGAGAAAGAAAAAAGAAAAGCATCAAGGATAACGAATATACCATGCTGTTTTCTGTCACCGCATCACCTATTGCCCCAAATTCAGTGACGTCAAAAAATCCTTCAGAGCATTCAGGAAGTTCAGGTGATGGAGTAGAAGCACAGTGATCTTCTCCTGAAGGTCCCAGATCAGGTTCAGGTGATGGGGCAGGTACAAATTCACAAGGTGAATCATCTGGTGCTTCAGCTGAAATCATTTTCTCTTGACATGGTGATCCACCAATGAGGGATGACGCAGGGACTGCTGCAAGATAGCTAGTTCTAGAGAAAGCTGAATATATAGTTAAGATAGTACTCAAGCTGAATTGAAGCATTCCCTTCATTTTCGCATGCAAGATAGGACCATAACTTGTGACTTTATCCACGATATGGCTCAGTTTTATGGCGTTGTCTCTGAATTCTGATATTCAATTTCTAGTAGCTAGTGTACGCAATGTTCTGACTGTACCTAATCCATACATTTATTTCCCAGAACGTTGCCTATCCGTTTCATACTTTCATTAGAGTTTCTCTTAACTTAGTTATCCCTTAAATCTAACGTCTCATTGAATTAGAGTTATTGTAAACATCCTTAGCCGGTTTACAAATAATGAATTATTTGCATGATAAAATATTTGGTTACCACCTGCAATAAGTAACATGTTAGAATTGCTACCGTTAATACTTGCCGACGAGAAACGTTTTGTTTTTTTTTAATATATATATATTTGTAAACAGTAATACAGTTTCATCACAGCAGAGGCCGAAACGTCATGCAATTAACAGCCCTTCTCAAGAGGTCTATTGTTTATTATTTCTGCTAACGTTGATGAAAGATTCTTAAGAAAAAGGGCATATGTAAAACTTTTTTTTAGTTGCTTGATATATAGCAGTCGCCTGATAATTTACAGGAGAGTATATAGCTGCAATCCGGACAGGCATGCACATTAAAGGAGTGGGTTCGGAGGCATCAAAATGTCAATGTGAACAAACTGCCATCATGGATATACAGTTAGAATGTTTCACCATATTTATGAGATAAAAATGCACTTTATGTGTAATTCACGGTTGGTATGGCATATTTACAACTTGACCTTCTACACGATTCTGAGCAGTGAGACTCTAAATCTGTGTAGAAGTGATAAGGATAACATTGAAGTCATCTATTTCACTTTTCTTTTGGTACATAAATAAGATGAACTAATGTTGGATTGCATATCATAACATAGCTAAACTCATCCTTTGATCTCGAGAGATTTGAATAGCCGGATAACCGACATTGTCGTTTAGAAAAAGAAAAGCATAAATAAGAATACCATGGAAATAATACATTTTTGCACATCTTTTGTCCTTTTTCAAGTTCAACTACAACAAAATTATATTAGAGATCCCACTAAAATGTAGGATATGGAGATGACCAGTAACACGTAGCTTTACTTTTAACTATTAGAGTAAAAGACTCGTAGAAAAGAAAAAAAAATATTGATTGCATAAATAAATAAAAATGACCAAAAATAAAAGTAAAAGTAAAAAATAAAAAATCAATATTAACATAGATATTAAAGTAAGTAAATAAATAAACAGACAAGAAATAAAACAAGTAAGAAAAAGGAAAAAAATAAACAGGACGAAAGAAAACGAGTAAGTAAATAAAAAAATTTAAGCAATTGAAAAAAGGAAAAATAAACTAAAACTAAAGTACTAATACTACTAACAAAAATAGATAGACACATAGGAAAGAAGAAAAAATGAAAAATAGTTTTTGAAATAATGTTTATAAAAGATAAAAAGTAATTTAGAGAGCAATTTGACAAAGCAATTTGACAAAAACCACCAATTTTTTCTCATCCGTCTCTCTACTAATTTTCCTACTTTGCCCTTCATTTATTCCATTTTTGGAAATCACCTTTCCTAACTTCAACTTCTTTACCTGCGTCGTTTGAGGTTGCTTGCAGCCAACCTGAAGCTTCCGCCTCATCAGAAGGTCTTCTTCTGTTGTTCCAACTATCATGGAGCAAGGAGAGTCATCCTTTTCTAGAAATGATTTTCCAGCACTCTCCTGTGAAACTTTGGATGTGGGGCATGGAGTTCAAAATAACAAAAATACAAAGATTGTTGGTTATAAACAGCAACAAAATTAGCCCGGGGTGCTTGGAAAAACGAAGTACAAATCTAACATAACAAAAGGGTTGCTTAAACAATATCTGAATGTAGTTAAAGATGGAGTGTTTACTCCAGAGTTTAAGCTTGGTCTACTGCTTTGCTTAATCTTTCTGTTCCTTAGGGAAGCCCATCTATATAGACACTCAGACAGCTACAATATAGAGAATTTGTTATGTAAAACTTTGCATTGAAATCCTGAAGTCTGTCTTGCTGCCTAACAAGCTCTCTATACTGAGGTTGGGGTAATTAGGTGAGCTTAAAAAAGATGAAATTACCATTACATATCTATGGAGGCCTAGTAATGCTACTAAAAAATGGATCCCCACATGTAAGATCTTTAAATCCAATTGGCATGATGAACTTATGGCTTTGTATACTGATGATTTAGTTCTTGATCATAATACTATAGTCAGTGAGCAACCTAAGTGTATGGAGGATAAGGAGATTGTAGTTTTGCCTAGTTTACTTAATAGGTTGAATTTTGTGAAAATAGTTTAGCAATCTAATATAAATGTGGTTACTGGTGTTGACTCTGAGATTGAAGTTGCTTTACTAATAGTGAATTATAGGCAAGAAGTAATCACTAATCCTTCTAGTAAAGGATTTGTCTTGGATAATGCATCAACTGAAGGGCAAGGAGCAACCACAATTCAACCACAAAAGAATATGCTGGTTAATGAACAACATCTACAACATACTTCTAAAGATGGATATGCCCTGAATAATGCTTAAATAGAAACCAGCTCTTTTACTCTTGCTTCTAGTCCAACTGAACCTGATGAATTTAGACCCTTGAATAATTCAACCCGAAGATGTTCAGCTAGGAAAAAGGGAAAGCAGAAAACTATAGGGGACTCCCCCTCTTATGTCAATTTTAGTTTGGAACACTTAAGCTTGAATGACCATCCTAAAAAATATGTTATGAAGGTGGTGGTAAGGGAGAAGAAACCTTTTGCAATACGATTACTTGAAACCAAAATAAAGAATCCCTCTTCCATTTCTGGATCAAGTTTTTTGGGTGCTTAATAGGAAATGTTTTCCATTATTAACTCTCACTTCAATGGTAGGATCATTCGTCTTTATAATTCATAGTTGATTGTAGTACAAGCTCTGGAAGAAATTGACCAGCTGCTCCATCTTTATTGCCAAATGAAATATAGGAGAATCAGTTTTAAGTTATAGCTCCATCCTCATTGCCAAATGCAATATAGGAGAATCAGTTTTAAATTATCTCTTATATATACCTCTAACTTTAGCTTCAACAGGGACAAATTATGGAGGGATTGATAGTAGTGACTTATATGATGTTTTAGGGTTTAATTTTTTATGCATTTTGTGTTAAATTGAGTGTTGAGTATGCATTTAGGGTTTAATTAGGTTAGTTTTTGTGTTTAAATGTTTTTATGGGTTAGTTTGAATCTTTAACCTTAATTTGTATATTTTTGAGGTACCTTGACATGTGTGCTAGTGTTGCAGGGTAAATGGGAAAGAAAGATGAAGATTTGAAGAGTTTTGAGCTAAAAGACATAGGCCACGATCATGCACAGTGGCCACAATCGTGACAAAAGAGGAAGAGCCAGCAGCAGCCATGCCACGATCGTGCACTAGGGGCCACAAGTCAGGCCACAATCGTGCACTTCAGGCCACGATCATAATAGAAAGGTTAAAGTGTTAGCCACGATCATGCCCTGCGTCAGGCTGACACGAAAACTTAATTTTTGGGTGATTTTTCAAACCGTTTTGACCCTGAGTTTGACCTAGGGCTGCTACAGAATAAATAGAACAATACTTAGTAGCCACCAATAGTTTTTAGAGAGCCAAGAGAGCTGTGCAACAAGAAAGATTCTACAAAAAAGTCGAGAGAACCCTAGAGAGAGATTAAGCGATTGAGGAAGGAGACGAAGGAAGAGAGGCACGAAGATACGTTTGACACGACGTACTTCCCGAAACAGGGGGTTTCCTGTAGTTGCTACCTTCGAGATCCATTCCGACAATATTTTCTATGTTTTTATTTCAATTTCATTGATATATGAGATTTGGATACTGATTAAGAATATTTTCGTTGAGTGTTAATTTTTTGTCTAAATTCACCTTCGGTTTTTGGTTCTTGAGATTAATAAAATTTATTTGATTGTGTTTTATTCGATTTAGTTGTAATTCAATTTTGATTCTTCATAACTTGGCAATAAACTGAGAGGGTGTGCCAGTAAAAATTATCGATTTAGATTAACGAGAGTTACGTAGAGACTTGAATCAAATTGGTAGAGTTGTGTAACAAGAGATCGAGCATAGATTCCTGGTAGGTTAATAGACATCTTTAGAACTAATCTAAGTTTTGGGACAATTGCAGATCGAGAGATCGCAATTTCCATAATTTCAATTAGGAACTATTAATTAGGGTTAAGACTTATAACTCGAGAGAGAGTAGTTCAACCCAGGACCGTCTAGGCCTTTTAAGTCAGAAATTACATAATTAGGTAGATTTTCTTTAGTTTCGAATTAATTCCCCCCTTTCTCTCAATTGGTCACTTCTAGGTTGAGTTTTGGATTATTTGTGTGAGCTGGCTATTCTGTTCATTCTTTTGGTGCTTTAATTTCTCACATTTGATTATTGATTAATTTTTAATTTCTGCAGTAGTTTGTTTAATTAGATATTGCGAACTTAGATGCCGTTAGATTTTTAGACCAATTCCCTTCCTCATGGGATCGACACCTTAGGTATTATACGAATGACCTGTGCGCTTGCGATAATTACCAAGGTTATAAATATTAAAACTTAGCGCGTGTAACCTTAAGCGAACAAGTTTTTGGGGCTGCGCCGGGGAAGGCAACTTAGTTCTATAGTTTAAGACGTTAAAATAGTTAATTTTGTTTTCTTTTTCTTTTTTTCTTGTTTTCGTTTTTCGTTAGTTTTATTTAGGAATCGTGCTCTTGCATGAACACAAGAGTCACGAGGGGCTCGAGTCGTGTAGCGGAGACTTTAGATTTAGAAATAACACATTTATAATGAATCCTTAGGAAAGCTCGACATGAAGAAGAAGAAGAAGAAGAGATCGAGAAAGCATAAATGGCCAAGGAATTCCAAAGAAACATGGATCAAGAAGTCAACCCTGGCAGGCAACAACAAAGGACTCTCATGGATTTTATGAGGCCAGGGTTCAATCCTATGAACCAAGGAGTGGTTAGACCGCCTATTCAAGCGGTCCCCTTTGAAATTAAGCCGGCCCTCCTGAATATGCTTCAACAGAATGTCCAATTCTATGGATTTGCAAATAAAGACCTGAATGCTCACATCGTGAGTTTTCTCGAGATCTGTGATACTTTTCGGTATCACCAGATGTCAAAAGACACATTGATAATTGGGCTATTTCCCTTCACGCTTAGGGATAGAGTGAAGGCTTGGTATCATTTACTGAGCCCCGCTAACATTACGACGTGGGACCAGCTAGTGCGTGTCTTCCTAGATAAATACTTCCTACTAACAAAGACCACCAAAATTATTAAAGAAATTACAAACTTCCAACAAGGTAACGAGGAGTCTATTTATGAAGCGTGGGAGCATTACAAAGACTTGTAGAGGAGATCCCCACACCACAATTTACCCAAGGAGTTCCTGCTGGAGACATTTTACAATGGAGTGAACCCACATACTAGAGGCACCATTGATGCAACGTCAGGAGGATCGTTGATAAGAAAGACAGTCGATAAAGCAGAGGACTTAATAGAGGAGATGGCCAATAATAGTTGTTTATGAGCTAGTAAATGTAGTAGGAAACCTACTAACTTTAGGTAGCAGAAGGGAGTTTTCGCTGTCGATCAGATGATGAAAATGCAAGCTAAGATCGACAACTTGACGTGACAACTCAGTAACATGAAGGCATCATCCTTAACTATGGTAAAGGTCGCACAATTGAAGTGTGAGCTATGCGGCTAATTAGATTATGAGAGGTAGACTGCTATCTGATAAGAAACGATAACCTGGAGCAAGTTAATTATATGGGGGCCCAACTTGGACATGAAGGGGGTAATAATCCCTACTCCAACATATATAACTCCAGATGGAAGAATCACCTAAACTTCTCCTAGTCCAACAACAACAATGCAGAGCAGTTTAGACCCCAAGGACAATCGAGCTTCCAACAGGACAAAACAAGCTCGATGGATTCAAAATTGGACAAAATTTTGGATAAGATAGGAGGAATGGAAGAAGAACATAGGAGGCTCGATAGTAAATTCGAGCAAGTCACAAAGAATCATGCTTCGTCTATCCACAATTTAGAAGTCCAAGTGGGGCAGCTTGTAGAAGCAATGTCGACTCGGAATGCTGGAACTCTTCCAAGCAACACTGAATCGAACCAAAAGGAACATATTATGGTTATAAGCCAGACGCAGGATGAGGATTGGAAGAGGTAGATATAGGAGAAGGTCAAGTAGTTAAAGACAACCTTCCAATTAAGACTATGAGCAAATCGGTGCAAGTAACTCGATGGATATTCCTGCACCAAATTTTTGCTCAAAAGTAATTATATGCCAAGAGGGAAGCAGAAATGTTACATGAAATCAAGCCAAACAAAGTCAAGGACGTGACGGAACGAATACAGGCTAATCTGAAATTATAAGAGTTCGTCACAGAGAAGGTGAAGGAGCGAATATTGGAAGACACCCCCAACATAGTGAAGAAGGATAATCCAGGAGACTTTTTCATCCCCTGCAGTATCAAAAGATCATTATAGATAAGGCATTCGCAGACTTAAATGCGAGCATAAATGCGATGCCTTACGCTCTCAATGTTAAATTAGGGTTACGAGAGTTAGTGCCCACAAAGTTTTTGATTAAGACAGCCGATAGGACTTCACTTAGATCGATGGGAATCAAACAAGATGTGTGGATCAAGGTCAGTAATTTTATCTTTCCCACGGATTTCTATATTTTGGATATCAATGAATATGAGGATACTCTGATGATTCTTAGACGATCGTTCTTAGCCACTGTGTGCTCAATGATTGATGTGGATGGGGGCGAACTAACTCTATGAGTAGGGAAGGAGCAACTGACCTTCAAGGTGACTGCTAGAGAGTACGGAGCTCCTTCGACTCTAGTGGATTGAAACAAACCCGAACCTTAAGGAGAATGGGAAGACATTAGGGATCCCGTAAATGCTTTCCGAAAGAAGCGCTCGTAAAGGAGAAGGAGAGGCAAGGAAAATTTCAAGATAGGTGGCAGTTGCAATATGGTAGCAAATATTCAGACTTTCAGATTAATAACAATGCTACCTTCAAATCAGCCTTTCCAACCACCTTGAGCTTTAAAGGAGCGTCAAGCTACCGACGTTAAAAAATGTGCTACACGGGAAGCAACCCATGGAAAAATTAGTTTATTGTTTAATTTTGTTAGATGAGTTGAATTTCATAGTTAGGTTCATTCTTGTTTTGGTTCAATAAAAGCAAAAAGTAGAATAGGATTTCGGAATCATAGGGAAGAGTATGCAAGCATACTAAAAGAAGTGAAAAAGAACTATTAATTGAGAGAGAAAAAGAATTGGAAGAAGAAGGACTTGGTGTCAAGATACAGGTGCTGGCCACGACCGTGAGCTCTCAGTTCACGATCGTGGCCTGTGATTGAGAATTCCTTCAGTGGTACGCCGCATGCCACGATTGTGGCATAGTAGCCCACGATCGTGGCCTATGACTATTTAAAAAAAGGGAAGGACGCGAATTTTTAATTGACATAGTTAACATTTTACCCTTTTTACCACCTATTTATTCAATTCTTATTTAACTTTCACTTTCACTTTCATTTTTAGTTTATCTCTCTAGAACTCCAACTTTTAAACGCTCTAACATCTCTCTAGAAATTTTCAAACGTCAACTTCCAAACTCAAACAAATCATACATCGTATCCAGCAAATTGCCTGACGGGAGCCTCACGAATCACAACAAGTCACAAGACGGGGGAGAAGAACCAAGCAGAGGACTATGGAGCTCCTTTTCCTATCTACACTGAGGAGGAAGGTATTCGTTTCCGTTCCCTTCGTTCTAGGAAAATTGTTGTACCTAAATATTTTGATTTTGATACATTAGATAGGATAGAAGTGTGTGCCTGGGCAGAGAACTTAACAGAGAGGGTCCAGTGGGGTCAATTCATTAGATTCCAATTCCCCATTTATGAAGAGCTTACCCAAGAGTTTTTCATGTCCTTGACCTTTGACCCCAAAAACACTAAGGAATCATAGTTTAGATTAAGGGGGCGAGCGTATGAATTAACGTTAGAGATCATGTGTGACATTTGTGGATTCCCCAAAACCACCATCGTCGACCAACATGATGGTTTCCGTGCCTCCCAATATTGGCACGAGCTTACTGGCATTGAGCGCTTTTATGCCAAAAATGCCCACAATAATATTATCCAGTCCTATAAACACTTGCTGCTGCATAAATTTATGTGTCAGCTGGTCTTTGACAAACCAGAGACCAACAAGTGTTCCTCCAAACTATTCATACTGTGGTGCATGGACCATAGTATTCCGGTATACACATCCACGCATATGCTGACTACTCTCGTTGCGACTCCGCGAAAGTGAAGCTTCCATCTTGGAATGGGGTACCTAGTTTCTGCCATTGCAGAGCATTTTGGTGTGGAACGGAGGCGGTTAACAATGCATCTTCCCTAGTTCCTTGACCACCATCATCTATTTCGGGCAGAGATCATTCACTCCACCAACATGAGTCTGCGGGAAATCAATGAAAAGACATGTGTGTGGACCAGGGCAGGTCAGGCAAGCTCGAGCTCCGCGCCTCCGAGGCAGGCACAGGAGGCATCAACAAGCGAGGAATCGGAAGAAGAGGACCAACGCTGGACAAAGGTTTTGGATGCGATCTTTGAAACCAACAGAACACTAAAGGAAGTGGTGCGTACACAAAGACGCCAGAGTAGAGAGATCCGCCGACTCCATCGGTATTTTGATGCTTAAGGGGTTCAACTACCACCTCCCACACCACCACCACCTCCATCTCCTTAGGATTCAAGTCTAACCCAAAATTTTTTCACTTTTCTTTTATTTTTATTTTTCTATTATTTTTATTTTTCTTTTAATTTTTATTGTTAATTTTATCTGTTCTTTGTTATTTTAAATTTCTCTTTTCACATTTCGTTTGTGTATGTGTCGTGTTTGTTTCCTTCTCACATTAAGGACAATGTGTCGTTCAAATGTGGGGAGGGATTTTGTATTTTTCTTTTGTATGTGAATTTTGCATACTGTATGATAATATTAGGTTGCATGGCGTGAAATGTGTGAATGTGTTAATGGCTAAGATTGAGTGAATTTTTTTTAAATTTTGGATATAGTCTATTAGATTGTGAACAATCATTAGACTGCGAAATTAGTAAATTAGGGGGCCTTTGGATAAATATACAACCTAATTAGGACTTATTGTAAATTTAGCACCCTATAGATTGTCACATTCTTTCATAATTCGAGGCCTTTTAGCTAAGTAGCTTAACTAGTACTTTTTCATGGAAACAAATGGTTTAAAGCAACAAGGTAGGCAATTAAAAAAAGTTTTTAATTCAATAATCACTATTTCTCTAGCCTTTGGGTTATGAATAGAGTTAGTAGCCAATTGAAAACGTGATGTGTCTGAGTAACCGGATCGACACGCATCACAAATGTGTGCCTTCGCATAAAAAGGCTATAATGCATTTCAACCAAGCTGTTAATAAATGACTTACTCGAGTAACCAGATCGACATTCGTCACAAATGTTTTCCTCCAAGTGAAAAGCTAAGTCCCGGGTGAAAACAAACAATAATAATAAATAAATAAAAATAAAAATTATGTGTTTAAATAAAAACCTACCGGGCTTGTAATAGGCTTGAAGTTCCATGGAACTATACCTAGGAACAGTTACTGAGTCTAAGGGACTGAAAAATTATTAATGTGTGTGCATAATTGAAGTGGGTAAATAGTTTAACACTTGGTCTTGAGTTAGTTGTATATTTAGTTCAAAGCCCCTAGACGCATATTTTGTATGTTAATGATTTGACATAATTCGGATAGGTGTGTCCAAGATTAAATTTAGTTCATGAAGATTAGAGCCATTGTCACATTATTGCATGGTGTGTTTGTTTTGTTAGGTGTTGTTTTATTTGCTTGAGGATAAGCAAACGTTTAAGTGTGGGGATGTTGATAGTAGTGTTTTGTATGATGTTTTAGGGTTTAATTTGTTAGGCATTTTGTGTTAAATTGAGTGTTGAGTATGCATTTAGGGTTTAACTAGGTTAGTTTTTGTGTTTAACTATTTTTATGGGTTAATTTGAATCTTTGAGCTTAATTTGTATATTTTTGAGGTACCTTTATATGTGTGGTAGTGTTGTAGGGTAAACCGAGAAGAACGATGAAGATTTGAAGAGTTTCGGGCTAAAAGACATAGGCCATAATCGTGTACAATGGCCACGATTGTGACAGAAGAGGAAGAGCCAGCAGCAGCCAGGCCATGATCGTGCACCAAGGGCCACGATCGTGATTGAGAGCGACAAGTCAGGCCACGATCATGACAAAAAAGTTAAAGTGCTAGGCATGATCGTGGCCCACAATCGTGGCAGGCAGGGCCATGATCGTGGCCCTGAGGCTGACATGAAAACTCAATTTTTGGGTGATTTTTTGGACCATTTCGACCCCAAGTTTGACCTAAGGCTGCTACAAAATAAATAGAACAATGCCTAGCATCCACCAGTAGTTTTTAGAGAATCGAGAGAGCTGTGCAAAAAGTGAGATTCTGCAAAAAATCTTAGAGAATCCTAGAGAGAGATCAAGCGATTAAGGATGGAGACGAAGGAAGAGAGGCACAAAGATACGTTTGACGCGACGTACTTCCCAGAATAGGTGGTTTCCTACAGTCGCTACCTCCGGATCCATTCTGACAGTATTTTCTATGTTTTTATTTTGATTTCATTGATGTATGAGATTTGGATAATGATTACGAATATTGTCATTGAATGTTGATTTTTTTGTCTAAACTCACCTTTGGATTTTTGTTCTTGAGATTAATAAAATTTATTTGATTGTTTTTTATTTCGATTTAATTATGATTCAATTTTGATTCTTCATAACTTAGCAATAAACTCAGAGGATGAGCCAGTAAAAATCATCGATTTGGATTAACGAGAGTTAGGTAAATTGATAGGTAGAGAGTTGAATCAAACCGGTAGAGTCGTGTAATGAGAGATCGAGTATAGATTCCCAATAGGTTAATAGACATCTTTAGAACTAATTTAGGTTTTGGTCCATTTGCAGATCGAGAGATCGCAATTTCCATAATTTGAATTAGGGACTATTAATTAGGGTTAAGAATTATAACTCGAGGAAGAGTAATTTACCCTAGGACCGTCTAGGCCTTTTAAGTCACAAATTACATAATTGGGTAGATTTTCTTTAGTTTCGAATTAAGTCCCCCTTTTCTCTCAGTTGGTCACTTCTAGGTTGAGTTTTGGATTATTTGTGTGAATTGGCTATTTTGTTCATTCTTTTGGTGCTTTAATTTCTCATATTTAATTCTTGATTAATTTTTAATTTCTGCAGTATTTGTTTAATTAGGTATTGCAAACTTAGCTGCTGTTAGATTTTAAGACTAATTCTCTTCCTTGTGGGATCGACATCTTAGGTACTATGCAAATAACTCATGCGCTTGCAATAATTACCAAGGTTATAAATAGTAAAACTTAGCAAGTGTAACCTTGAGCGAGCAGGGATTTGCAACACATTCGGCTCAATATCCAACTTTTTTGGCTTATAGTTGGTGACTTCAATTACTCCCTTACTTTGGTAGAAATTGAGAGAGGTAGGAAATCACACTCAGGACAGATTAAGGAGCTATCTTCCTTCCTTATGCATATGGATTTGGTGGATCTCTCATACAAGTAGGCTCCTTACTTAGTCTAATAATATATAAGGCAGATGGTTTATGAGAAAGAAGCTTGATAGAACACTTATTAATTCCTTATGGTTGTCTGATTTTCCTAACTCTTTTGAACATTTTGGTAACAATTTGATCTCTGATCACTCCTTCATGTTGATTCAACATCTTGATGATCCAACTTAAGGGGAGCCCCATTTAAATTTTTTAATTCACTCACTGATATGGAGGGTTTTCATGAGGCTGTTTGCAAATGCTAGGATTCAGTAGTCGTCAACTATAAATCTTATCTACTAAGGTTTAAATTAAGACTGGTGAAAGATGCAATGAAGAACCTTATGCTTCATAGGAATCTTTATCTCTAGACCTTGAAGGGTACACTCATGCTAGCTCAAGATAATTGCTATCGAGCTCTTCATAACACTGATTTTAAACAGGCCGAAGTAACATATCTTTAGCTGGTTAAAGGCTAGACTTAACAAGTTGAAGGATGGAGATTCAAACACTAAAATTTTTCATTCTCCCTTACTTTCTAAAAGGAATAACAACTTACTATATGATCATTGGGGGCAGGAGCATGTGAAACAAACTTCACTTTTTAAGATTGAAAGACATTACTTCTTTGATCTGATGGGTTTAGCATCTTCCTCTTCTCCAAGCTCAAATGTTCAATTGAGTTTTGATTGTCATATTGATCAAGGCATTATGGACCTCTTGATATCTTCCTTTACTAAATATGATATGAAAGAAACTCCTTTTAGTATGCATCCCTCAAAATCCCCTAGTCTAGATGGCTTTACTACCAAGTTTTCTTAAGCTATATGGAGTACCACTGGTCAGCTTTTTACAAAAGCTATTTTAGAATTCTTTGAGTCCTCATGGCTACTTCAGCAAATAAACCATATACACATATGTCTAGACCCTAAAAAACGAAACTCTTGTCATATGAGCGACTTTAAACCTATCTCATGTTGTATTACAGGTTATAAGGTGATTTTAAAGCTCTTAGTCGAAAGAATCAAACTGGCCATCTTAGGTATTGTTGACAATGCTTAAAGTGCTTTTTTAGGATAGATCTATTGGTGATAATGTTCTACTGATTCAAGAACTGATGAAGGACTATATCTCAGGTAAAAAAATCAATAGTTGCTCACTAAAGATCGACTTCTTAAAAGCCTTCGATACCATAAGCTGGAAGTATATTCAGTTATGTCTTGAAGCTTTACATTACACCCACCTACCCCACCATTTCATTAATTAGATTATGACTTGTATTTAGTCTCCCTCTTTTAGTGTCCTTTTCAATGGTGTCCCTTCCAAGCCTTTCAAAACAGTTAAGTATATCAGACAAGGGGATCCTTTATCCCCTTATCTGTTTACCCTTACTATCGAAGGTCTCTTAAAGTTGTTAAAGAAACTCACCCTTTGTAATGGTAGTTTCAAATTTCACTATAAATGTTGGGAGATCAATCTTACACATCTTATGTGTGCAGATGAGTTGATCTTCTGGTATGGAGTGGATCCTCATTAGGTTACAATGTTGATGCATTTGCTAGAATTTTTTGCTAATTGGTCTAGATTGAAACTTAATCCTATTAAGGGTCAATTATATCTCTCAAATGATGTGAGGCTTTCTAATGCTATTAAAAGTATTACTAGCTGAGCTTATGTTCCTTTCCTTTCTATTATTTAGGGAATCCTATTACATGCTCTAAGCCTACATTTGCTAACTGTTTACCAATCATTGAAAGGATGAAATCTAAGGTGTTAGACTAGCAAAATCGATTTTTATCTTATACTGCTGGGCGTACTCTAACTATCTACGTTCTCAACATTATGCACATATATTAGATTGCTCACTTTGCTCTTCCAAAGAAAGCTATCAAGGATATGGATATGATTTTGAAATCCTTCCTATGGTTTGGTACACTTAATGCTCCAAAAAATGCTAGGATCAAATGGTGTGAAGCTACTTTCCCTAAGGAGTTTGGAGGTCTAGGTATCATCTCTATTTCCAACATGCAAAATTTATTATTGTGTAAGAGAATGTGGAGAATAATCATTGATTTAAAGGCTCTATGGATTAAATGGATACATGAATTCTATCTGAAGCATACTAACATTTGGCAAGCAGATTTTCCAAGGAAGGCTCTTGGATGCTTAGACAAATGAAGTTATAAAATATCATTTATCCTTGCATCAAGCATAAAATTGGAAATGGTGAGAGAACTTGGATTTGGTTTGACATCAGTCATTTAGTGCAATCGTTTGTCTTCCAACCCCTTAGCAATAGAATGCCATTACATCTAAAAGCTTCATCATTGATTGTGGAGGGCCATTGGCATCGAAACTTCAGGGGATTTCATTCCCTGGTTGATACTTACCTCCTTTAGATGTAGTTCAAAGTGAAGATACAATTTCTTGGGTACTAAACTCAAATAGTTAGTACCCCAATTCTTTTTGTCATTCCTTGTTTTCCACTAACACTATTTTAGTTCCTTTGTCCAATCTCTTATGGAAAAACACTCTTTGCCCCAAAGCATCTTTCATTACTTGGCTTGCGATCAAGAATCATCTTAAAACTAAGAATCAATGGCATAGTAGTGAGGATGTATTATGTTTATTCTGTAACAGTCTTGTTGAACACCGAGACCACTTGTTCTTTCAATTCAGCTTCTCTAAAGTTATTTGGAGCCATATATTGCACTTGCTACCCGCTAATAACAATGATTACAGTTGGGAACAGGTGCTAAGTTGGGAAATCATAACTCTCGACATGGAAGCATCAATTCCGTTCTTATCAAAGCGGTTTTCACCATCACCATTTACAACAATTGGAGAGAAAGGAATAAAAGAAGATACACTAATATGAAACAAGAGCAATACTAGTTGGCTGATCAACTAGTTAATCAGAGTAGAGCATGCTTGTTAGCTCACAATGCTCAGCACAGTATTTCTCTAAAGGTGAAGAGTATATGGAATGTCTAATTGATTTGGTTACTTTTTGTTGCCAGTTGTATTGTTTTTAACTCAGTTATTTTTTGTTATATTGTATATATGATTGTAGACATAATGTCATGAATTTATTGTAATGTAGATATAGTTTTATCTATCAATCAATATTTATTTTTCAAAAAAGATAAAAGTAATAAATATACGCAAATAGTTGCATTAAGAATAACAATAAATTAGATTAATAATACAGAAATTCACAATGTAAAATATTAAGATAAAGAGATAAAAATAAAAAAAGTAATAATAAATAGAAAGTTCATTTGGAAGCTCGATAGATTTATATGCAAGCATGAACAATGTGAGGGAATCTCATCTGGACTAATTAAAATGGTTTCTTAAGGTCTTAACTACTAGGAAAGAGCAGTTGCCTTTATGTTGATTAAACCAGATGGTTTATGGTACTTATAGCAAGAGTAGACTTGAGTTAGGTTAAAGATCAAGTTCATTAATTTAGTGTATCATATAGAGTTAGGTTTAATTAGCTTATAGACGTTAGGAAGGAATCTCCGTCAGCAGTTTAGTATTTCGTTCAATCATGACATATGAAATTGACAGGTACTGACGCGCCAAAATAGTACTTTGGAACAAAGTTGATCATGAAATTAATTTTGGTTTGTTTGTGCATTCAAGCTATTACAAGCCATGTAATTCTGTCTCTATTTTTCCACCATCATTTTAGATTGGAATAGCTCAACTATGTGACTTCCTAGTGTTGCAAATAAGAAATGAAATCAGTTTAAAGTTGAAATAACCTATGATCGACAAGGTGGTGGGAATTGCATGCCAGCGTAGTTTACTCGTGCGTTGACACAATTGGAGGTGAAAGGCTTAGGACCGATGTACTTCAAATTGATGTTGGACAAATGAACTCTTTCACAAGGGACCTGTTGACTGCAGGTAAGATCGACAGCAACGTTTGAGATTGTTGTTCCAAAAACGTTAATGAACCGAATGTCGCTGATCTTCACTCTTGATGGCTGCTGCCAAACAAAAAGATCCAACATATTAGGAAGTTGTTTCATGGCTGGGAAAATAAAAGGTAAGAGGACCAAACCGCATTGGAATGGCCGTAGGACTGATCAATAATAATTGGGTTTTCGACGTTTTCCATGTTGATGTCCTTGAAAGTCACGTCTGTAGCTTGACTTGGAGGTGACCCTCCCCATGTTTTGATTCTGACTCCATTTGTAGTGCCCTTCAAAGTGCAGTTACTAACCATGATCCCTTTCACATCCTTCTCATCCGGGTACTTGCCAAGGCTACCAATACTGTTATTGCAAGCAATGCGTTTATTAGACTTGAAAGAAGAGTACATAGTATAAATACTTGTGCTTTTTTGCATCGATTTTATCACAAATGTCACTAGTTACTTGCAACCGTTATCATATAAATGGTGTGACTCCCTTGTTACTTTTTAAGAAAACCTCGGTTTGTTTTGTACAGCGTTGAAGATTCACCTGATGCCATGTCCAGGGCCACATATCACTTTGGTGACACTGATGTCTGTGCTTCCTTGAATGATACCAATGCAATCAT
Organism: Erythroxylum longipes; assembly: GCA_027563885.1. Classification (NCBI taxonomy): domain Eukaryota; kingdom Viridiplantae; phylum Streptophyta; class Magnoliopsida; order Malpighiales; family Erythroxylaceae; genus Erythroxylum; species Erythroxylum longipes. The sequence continues at coordinate 20,681,884 of JAOQMS010000179.1, forward strand.
CACCAGTCTCAATAATACTTCTAGCTACTTTAACTTGATTAGATTGGCTTATATGAATACCATCTGTGTTGGGGCTATCTCCTGCTGCAGATATACGAACACGTCTTACCTTGACGTTTTGAGAGAAAACAATACCCATGTGGAAGCCCATGGGATTAATAGAACTGATCTGCCTAATAACCGCATTCGACACATGATTCAATTTAATGTTCTGCATAACCATCCAGAGAGAAAAAATTAACCATTTAAACTTGACACTAAAATTTCCGGAACTTTTTATTAATTTAGTGCTTACAGCTGGGAAAGTACTGCAGGAACCACCACCTTCACAGGTGTTGTATTTCCAGATAAGAGCACCTTGTCCATCAAAAGTTCCTGCACCAGTGAGAACCAGACCGTTTATGTGTTGGAATGAAATCCAGAAATCTTCAGCGTAACTGCTAGGGACTGGTAGAGCTTTCATTGTTCCAACAAACTGTACGGTAATTGGAGAGGGACCTTTGCATGGTCCCTGGAAAACAATAGGTCCTGCTAAGAAGTTCCCAGTTGGAATTATCAGCCTCGACTTTCCGGGACAATCGCATGCGGCCCTCCACGCCCTGATAAATTCCTGACGAGGAAAAAAAAAACACGCGCACGCACACACATTTTACTCAACATCAACTCATGTGCTTACTACCTATTGCTTAAATGGACTTTCTAGTATTATCCTATAGGTTCTTCGAGAATGACACACTTATCAGAATTTGGACCCTGACAAAGAATGTAGCAAGCATATGTTGCTTACCAATGAATTATCCTTTTTCTCGTCAGGAACTGCTCCAAATTTCAGCACGTTAAACACAGTTTCAGTAGGGTCTCTATTATCCCCACCTGTACGACCCATTTTGCGAAGCAGCCCGACTCGTCCACGACTACCCTTACCCTCACAACAAGAAGAAGATGACAATACAATTACTAGGCTCAAGAGAAGAACGGCATTAACCGAATATTTTAGTGCAACGGTCATTGCCATTTTATCTCCTACATACAAAAAGTTTCAGGTTGTATGTTTTTCTCCAAAATTGTCGGAACCCTGTAAACCTCTCTCTGCAAGACGAGAGGCTTGTTGTATGAAATTCTGACAAACATCTCTTCAATGTCTTCTATCTTTATACCATCTATTTTGCCAACAGGAGATTGGTAAGTCAAATGCCATCAATCTCTATAGAAGGGTTTATTTTTGGTGAATTGTTTGGTCGGCTTAATTCCATAATTGGTTACAAAAAAATTTATTGGGTAAGATTTAGGAGCAAGAATATGTGCCTATGGGCTCTACTTCTCTTTTATTACGTTGGTTCTTTCCATTTTAGCAACCCAATTCATTACCAGTATTGCACCAACCATTTTACAAAGCAATAAAGATATATTTCTGGCTCTGTTCCAAAGACATCAACTAAATTGCAAGAGCATGGCGCCAGAGATTTTCGATTGATCATCTTTTGGTTGGTTACGTTTTAAAGCTGAACAAAACTTTAACTACATATTTAACACATATCTACGCTAAAATTAAGCAGCGTAAATAAATGGACCATTTATTCAATTTATTTGTTATTGTGGATTAGGCCACTTAAATTAAAGCTCACAAACATATTTCATTGTCTTTGACTTGGTAAGGGGACAGTACAGTCGTAGCCTGAATACTTTATATTCCAAGTTTCTACTTCTTTGTCCTAGTTTTTTCTTTTTTCTTTTTTTATGTTGCAGCCCCACGTTCCCAATTTCAGAGAAATAAAATCCAAATTCCTGCCAATGAAACTGGAGCTTAGTAATTAGTCATTGATTGATCATTATTCTCATCTTTACATGACATTCGGAAGTGTCTTTGCCATTAATCAACGGAGATTTAAACTATTTAAGCAATTTTAAGGACTAAATAATTTTATAATATTTTATAAATTTCTTTTTCTCATGAACAAAAATGATTAAAAATTAATTAGGAAAATATTTTAAGTGAAATAGATTAATATATAATAAATCAACTGTTATCCTCCACATTAAGTTGACCTTTTTTCTTTATTATCAACTGTACATAAGCTTCTCATAATTTATAATCAACTATCATGTATGATGAAAATTTATTTATAAAAATTATTAATATAACAAAATAAAATGACAATTATAGATACGCTTGTGTTCGCGATCTTAATTGTGCTGCTAGTTATATTATTCATGAATAACAGTAAAATACTTTCTTGGCTTTAGTTAACTAGAAATGCCCAAGATAATAATTTGAACAAACATTGTGTGCCTTCATTTTGATCATTTATGTCAACGGAGGCAATTACACAAGTCATGGTTCACATATAAAATATATTAATTACAATTTACTACAGGAAAGCCATAAAATACAACTCCTGCTATACCTATTAAAAGCAAAGCAGCTGGTTAAGCATCAATAATATTAAACACTCTGAACTGAAGCACTTCCATGTAAAAGAGGCACGAACATATCATACTTTGATACTTGTAGAAACTAATTAAATACTACTCTAGTAGTTAATTATTAACCCTTCTACTGTAATGATCGGTAATCACCATGCCACCTTAGAGTTGAGCCACCTCATCACTAGTCATTGTTGTCCCCTCTTCCACAGTTGTCGCAGTCCCAAAGTGTCTCTGAGTGATTTCGTTGCTTGAGAAAACAGGCACCTTCTGTTAAGAAGTGAGGAGGTTTTGAGAGGAGAGAATTGTTTAGAAGAAGAGGTTGTATATTACTCAAATGATTTTAGTTTATATACAAAGAGGTATTTATAGGTACCAAAATGACTCTTCATATCTAAGTACATGAACTCATTAATGAACCCAAATAAATAAACCATACATGAACTCAAAACCACAAATGGACTAATATTTAATTATGTAACTAATACATGAACATAATTAAACTCCCAACAATGAACTTAAACATCCATGTATCTAGACTAACTTTCAAATTACTCTTCAACACTCCTCCTTAATTTGAAATTTTCTTTTGTACTCAAAATCTTGTCCTCAAATGTTGAAAAACTTCAAATTTGAGTGATTTCATAAAAATATCCGCAACTTGATCATTAGTCCTCACATGCTTGAGCTCCACTTCATTCTTTATGATACATTCTCTAATAAAATGATACCTCATATCTATATGTTTGCTTCGATTATGAAAAACTAGATTCTTGGCCAATGCTTGTGCAGACTTATTATCAATACATATTTCAGTTGCTTCCTTTTATGGCAAGTAAAGTTCATTCAATAGCCTTCTAAGCCAAATAGCATGACAAGTGCATGAAGTTGCAGCCACATATTCAGATTCACAACTTGACAAAGTCACAATAGGTTGCTTCTTGGAACTCCATGTAATAGCATGATCACCCATAAAAAACACAAAACCAGTTGTGCTTTTTCTATTATCAATATCTCCCGCAAAATCACTATCACAAAACCCAACAAGCTTGAAATCAACAAATGATATATAGAGCAATCCATAGTCAATTGTAAAGTAAATCACACGTTAATATAGAAATTACGTACAATATAAGATATACACAAGAAGGGGGTTGAATTGTGTATTCTT
>JAOQMS010000179.1:20693853-20719109 GCA_027563885.1 Erythroxylum longipes
CTTTGTTGGTAATGTTGAGTTATGTGGAGCACCTTTATCAAATGCATGCCCACCATCAGCTCCGGCACTAGCCACACCGCCAGCATTAGCCCCACCGCCAGATTTAGCATCAAAAGAGGAAGGAAAGCGTTCATCGAAGCATCCATTTCTCATCTACCTTGGCTATATAATTGTTCTAGCAATTTTGTTAATCCTGGTTGCTTTAAAGTTGGTTAGTAAAAGCAGGCAAAGAGAGAGAAATATCGATGCTGCAAAAAAGACAACATCAGCAGAGAATGGCAGCAAATCTAGTGATGTTTTAACCGAGTCTAAGACTCGTGGCAGAAGATCAGAGTACTCAATTACATCTCCTGAAATTGGAAGGACTTCTACATCACTTGTAGTTCTTTCAAATTCTGTGGTGAAGGATTTGAAATTTGAGGACTTGCTTCGAGCATCAGCCGAGTTGCTTGGTAGAGGAAAGCTTGGAAGCCTCTATAAGGTCAGACTCGACAATGGGGTGATCTTGGTAGTGAAGAGGATCAAAGATTCGGGTATTTCAGCGGAAGACTTTATGCGTAGAATGCGGAGGATAGACAGTGTGAAGCATACAAGAGTGTTACCGGTTGTTGCATTGTACTGCTCCAATGAAGAGAAGCTCCTTGTGTATGAATACCAGCGAAATGGCAGTCTCTTCAATCTGCTTCACGGTAAGGACATTCCAATTTTCAACTGTTGACATGGGCAATTTCTTCTGCTGTTGTAGACCTCAGACATAGTCATGCTTTACCAAGAACATAAATTGCAAATGTTTTTCACATTTTGGCACTTGGCAACGGTGTAGACAAGTCAAGTGATATTCGAACCAAGCATAAAACCAGGAAATTGTTCAAAAAAATATTACCTCCTCACTCCTTTTGGGCCCTAATCCAACGAAATATTTTATTATTATTTATTTTAAGGATCTGAAAGTGCGCAACTATTCGACTGGGCCAGCAGACTGAGTGTTGCTCTGAACATTGCCGAGGCGTTGGCGTCCATGCACAAGGAGCTTCGTGATGATGGAATTGCTCATGGGAACCTCAAATCAACAAACGTTTTGTTCAATAATAGCATGGAACCATCCATAAGCGAATATGGTCTCATGATATATGCAAGGCAAGATCAATCTGAGAATTTCAAGCAAAATGTCCTGAACGGAGACAGTGCATATAGCACCTTCAAGGTTGATGTATACAGCTTTGGGGTGATTCTTCTGGAGCTTCTGACAGGGAAGCTAATGCAAAACAATGGGTTTGATTTGGCGAGGTGGGTACATTCAGTAGTTAGAGAGGAATGGACAGTGGAAGTATTTGACCGGACCTTGATCTCAGCAGGTGCAAGTGAAGAAAGAATGGTGAACTTACTACAGGTGGCGTTGCAATGCATAAATCCGTCACCAAATGAAAGGCCATCAATAAGTCAAGTTGCAGCAATGATAAACACTATAAAGGTAGATGAAGACAGGTCCATGAGCTCAGAAGCATGATTTGCAAGCACTAGGAATAAGAAAGCATGAGGTTTTGTTATGATCATTCTCTTGAAACATGTAGTTATTTTTAAAGATAGTATATGGAAGACAAGAATGTTGGTTTTTATATGGTACAGATTCTTTGCCTCAAAACGTTGTAATCTGTTCCTCAATATGAGTTGAAGGTTCATGATTGCTTCCCATTCATTCTTAATTATAACAACAAAGGAAGCTTAATTGATAAAGTTGTCTCCTCATTAAGAGACGAGAGAATAATCAACTTTCAAATTTTTAATTTGCAAGTCTAATGGACATTAGAGTTTTTGAAAATTGCATCATAAAGTAAAATATTAAGTGGATCGAAGTTGACCACTCAAACATGATAATTCTAATTTTGTTATTATAAAAATTAAGAAGTACAATGGTCTTCAATAATAAAATCATGGCATTGTCTTGGAAAAATTACATCTATGAACTTTCCGCATCTAACAAAATTAAGGATGTAATTGTGCAAAGAATTAGAAGAATAGCAAATTGCATCGGACCAAATAGCATAAAAGTCTAAGAAAGCTTAATTGACTATTAATATTAGTAATCAATTAGTCCTATGTAATTTAGATTTGACAGTGAAACGTCAAAGAGATGACGAGGAGACTTCAGTTGGCAATTTGGGCACTTTTGATTGGACACAGCAGGGCTGTTTCTGAATTGCTGTGCCCCTCTGTGCCTCATGCATCCCAACCATCCAACACAAACAACAGATCTTCTCCCCTTTTGATTGTCCATTGAGCATCCCTCAACCTCATCCATTAACGGCTGCTGCTTTTAGGCAATTTCTGCAAACAAACAAGAGTGAGGCATAACACAACCTGCTTTTGATCCAAAGATTGTATGGACTGATCAACAAAATCATAACGCTTTTTGGAACATGTAAGATTTCCCTTGTAATGAATTAGATTGGAATGCTTCAACTCTGAGCTGTAGCAATAAGTAATAAGGAGTATAAAGAAAGCCAATCACTTCAGAATATTCTTGCCAAGGAAACAGAATATTCATCACCAGAAAATTTGAAAACTTAGCATAATTTTGGAAGGTTATCACTCCATCAATCTTTGCCTAAACTCAAGGCATGTGTTACCGTTAGAGCACACTATTGTTCTTATCCTATCATTGAATGTATTCTGTATAAATATGTCTCTCTACAAGCGATACAAACTAGAGACAAAATTAATCTCTTATAGAATTGCAAAGTTCTTCATGGTATCAGAGCTGTGAAAAACTCACAAGCATAATATATCCCACAAAAAAGGGGAGTCATTCATGGAGGAACCAAAGCTTACATTGCAATCGTTCCACCAATGTGCCAGTTTGATATCTATCAAATTAGGCACCAACAACTATTTGATGTGGAGATCACAAATTCTTCGTCTCTCTCGGAGTCTCAGTGTGCTTCATCATTTGGAAAAGAATGGTGATAAACTTGAAGCCAAAATGGAGAATGGAAAGATAAATCCAGCCTATAATTGCTAGCTTACAAATGATGGTCTGATCATCTCATGGCTACTTGGTACAATCAAGGAAGAAGTTCAGCATCTGTTATAGAAGATTCCACTGCGTTATGATGTGTGGAATTCCTTAGAAGAACAACTACTACCAATCACAGTTGAAAAAGAAGGCCTTTTAAAAAATATGTTGATGACCATCAAGAAAGGATCAAAATCCTTGGACTCTTATGTAAAAGAGTTCAAGTCAATCTATGACAACCTTGCAGCCATCAAGAATCAGTTAATGATCTTGATAAAGTTTTTCAACTGGTACGTGGACTAGGTTCAAAATATGAGGGTTTCTGTCTCGCCATGGTAACTAAACCTCCCTATCCCACGTTTAATCAGTTTGTCCTTGCTCTACAGGGATATGAACAGACACTTAATAGATAAAAGGAAGAAGAGAAATGTTATATTGAATATAACCAGGCTTTTGTTAGTCAACGTGGACGTGGAAGAGCTAACAGAGGAAGTCGTAGAGGATTTAGTTCAAGAGGAAGAGGTTTCACTCCAGCTAGTCGCTATAATGCAAACTCAAACAATTTCATGAAGGAAAGGGCTACAAGTGGCAAACAACATCAAGAAAAAGGTGATAAACCTACTTGTCAAATTTGTGGTAAATTGAATTATATTGCCCTCGAGTGTTGGTACAGGTTTGATTACTTTTACCAAACTGAGGATTTGCCACAAGCATTAGCAACACTCACCATGAATGACAATGATCCATCACAATATATGGATTCAGTAGCGACTTCTCACATGACTAATAATCCAGGTACATTATCTCATATAAAACTATACAAAGGTAATGATGTTGTCTATGTTGGTAATGATGTTGTCTATGTTGGTAATGGAAACAAAATTGATATAACACATACAGGAGATAGATCTATAGGAAATCTGAATTTGAAAAAGGTACTTGCAGTGCCTAACTTGAAAAAGAATTTGATATCAGTAAGTAAACTCACTGCTGATAATTTTTGTACTGTCAAATTCTCACCATCTGATTTTGTTATTAAGGATCAAAACAAGAAGATAATAGGGAAGGGAATTAAGAGAGGAGATCTCTATGCATTGGATTCAAATTTCCAACAAGCTTTATCTACAATAATAGGAAGCAATAATTCTTCTTTGCGGCACCAACGCCTTGGACACCCAAGTGTAAAGGTTTTATCTTTGCTCAACGAGAAGAGTGTCATTGATGTCAAAAATTGGCAAACTAAGCCATCCATTTGTGGTAGTTGCCAGTATGGAAAGAGTTGTAAACAACCTTTTGACTTGAATAATAATATTTCTGAATTCCCTTTGCAAAAAATCCATTGTGATATCTGGGAACCTGCTCCCGTTATTTCAAATCAAGGCTTTAAATTTTATGTTAAGTTTATTGATGACTTCTCCAAATTCACATGGTTATATCCTTTGAGGAAGAAATCAGATTTTTATTCTTGTTTTATTAAGTTTCAAAAACTTGTAGAAAACCAATTTGATAGAAAAATCAAAGTTTTTCAATGTGATGGAGGTGGAGAGTTTAACTCTTTAGAATTTCATGATCATGTTAATTCAATTACAAATTTCATGTCCAGGAACACCCGAACAAAATGGCGTTGCTGAACGGAAGCATCGACACATTGTTGAGACAGGCTTGACCATGTTATTTCATGCTAATTTACCATTATTTTTATGGACTGAAATCTTTCTTACAGCTGTATACTTGATCAATAGAATGCCGACTTCCATGCTGCTTAAAAACTCTCCCTATTCAAAATTATATAGCAAGGAGCCAGATTACAGAAGCTTGCGAGTGATAGGGTGCTTATGTTACCCTTCTTTGAGATATCAAGGAGGTAACAAATTTGTTAAGAAAACTTACCCTATGTTTTCATTGGCTATAGTCCCATTCATAAAGGCTACAGATGTTATGAGCCAAAATCAAAACAAGTCTACATATCGAGACATGTAGTCTTTGACGAAGGGAAATTTCTTTATAAACTGGCTCCACAAGAGACCATTCATCCTTCTCTGGAACTTGCTCAATTTCTATCATTGGATGAGTGGTTTAATAACTCAACAACAAGATTAGATTTTTCAACCAAGATTCAGCAGCCTAGTACAAGTAATTTTGAACCAGAATCTCAAGAAGCAGAAGCTCCAATACAAAATTGTGGACTGGAAATTCCAACTGACGCAAACGAAGAGAGTGAACTTGACACTAGCAGTGATGATCTCGGCATTGTCAATCCTGAAGCTTTCTAAGAAGAAGCACCATCTATGATTGAACAAACAGAGGTGCAAGAAATTTGATCATGCCAATACTCCCATTGATAATATCGATAGTCGTCCGCAACGAAATAGGCATCCCCTGAGGCATCTTCAAGACTATGAGTGTTATCTATCGCATTCCACTTTGCCTACTGAACCTTTGAATCATCTACAGGCTTTAAAGGACCCTAAATGGGTAAATTCCATGAAAGAAGAACTGAAGGCATTGCATTCAAATCAAACATGGTCCCTAGTTCCAAAACCACAAAGTACAAATGTGGTTAGTTCAAAATGGATATTTCGAGTCAAGCAACGAGAAGATGGTTCTGTTGAACGTATTAAGGCGCACCTTGTGGCTCGTGGATTTACTCAAGTATTAGGCCTGGACTATGAGGAGACCTATAGTCTTGTTATTCGACACACAACCATTCGTTTGGTTATTGCTCTTGGCACATCATTGAATTGGTTAATGAGGCAACTAGAAGTGAAAAACGCATTCCTACATGGCAAGCTCAAGGAAACGGTGTATATGGAACAACCTCCAGGATTCATTGATCAACACAAGCCAAACCATGTTTGTCTTCTTCGTAAGTCCCTTTACAGACTGAAACAAGCTCCACGAGCCTAGTTTGATCGACTATCTCAATTTCTTCTTCATCTCAGTTTTTGTTGCAGTAAAGCTGATTCTTCTTTGTTTATTTATCATCAAAAATCTACTACTATATTACTTCTTGTCTATGTAGATGATATTTTAGTTGCTGAAAATAATAATATTTTTATCTCTCAATTAATTCATAAACTAAGTTCAAAATTTGCAATTAAAGATCTTGGTTCTTTAAGTTTCTTTTTAGGTATTGAAATCAAACGCATTAGAGGAGGAGTGGTGCTCTCTCAAAGCAAATATATTAAGGATCTTCTCCATCGCACTAGAATGACAAGCAGCACTCCAAATGCAACTCCGATGGCTCTCAAAGACAAGCAAGCAGAAGATAAATCTTTTGATGCAACAAACTACAGGAGCATTGTTGGTGCACTCCAGTACTTAACATTTACACGCCCAAACATTCAACATGCCGTAAACGAAGTTTGTCAATTCTTCAATGATCAGAGAGAATCGCACTTCAAGGCAGTCAAAAGAATTCTGCGCTATCTAAATGGAACGAAAGACTATGGTCTACGCTTTATCTCTGGGAGTCCTACCTCATTATACGCCTTCTCAGATGCAGATTGGGCTGGTTTTCCATCAACACGTCGCAGTACTACTGGTTTCTGCGTATTCCTGGGTGCAAATTGCATTTCTTGGTGTTCCAAAAAGCAACCCACGATTGCTAGATCAAGTTCCGAAACAGAATATAGAGCTATGGCCTCCACTACCGCTGAAGTCACTTAGTTAACATTTTTACTTCAAGACATTGGGATTCCTTTAGCTCGTCCCCCTCAACTTTTTTGTGACAATCTCAGTGCACTCTACATGACTGTTAATCCACTTTTTCATGCTTGAACAAAGCACATAGAAATCGACTATCATTTTGATCGAGAGAAAGTAGCTACGGGCAATCTTATAACTTGATTTGTACCTTCTTCGCAACAGATAGCTGATATCTTTACAAAGTCGTTGCCACGATCACCATTCTTGTTTCTTCGCAACAAGTTGGGACTTCATTTTCATTCCAGCTCCAACTTGAGAAGGGCTAATAAGGAGTATAAGGAAAGCCAATCACTTCAGAATATTCTTGTCAAGGAAACAGCATATTCATCACTAGAAGATTTGAAAACTTAGCATAATTTTGGAAGGTAATCACTCCATCAATCTCTACCTAAACTCAAGGTATGTGTTACCGTTAGAGCACACTATTGTTCTTATCCTATCATTGAATGTATTCTGTATAAATATATCTCTCCACAAGCAATACAAACCAGAGACAAAATTCATCTCTTATAGAATTGCAAAGTTCTTCACACTTCAGTTATCTCTGATTCAGAATAAGAAATAACTTGGATAGGACATTAGGGTATAGATTCAACGAGTTACCGTCATCATTAACTTTCCACTCAAAGCATAGACATTGTCACGGTCCTTAGTATCGATATCCATAGACACGACCACCTTAAAGAACAAATTGTGTTAATTTGAGCTCATGTTCTTAGTGTTCTGAGTAGCATTGTGTCCAAGAAGTCCTAACTTACATACTTTATGTAGTGATGTATGGTTAAGTGTATGATTGTGGGTTATTTGGGGCATTATGGTAGTGATAAGAGGAGGGTATCTTTGAAATTGTTTGTTTTGTTTGTTGGGTTTTGGTTTCGTAGGAAGTAGGAAAGAGTGATAGGATTACAATTCTTTTTAATTTAATAACATGTTTTTTTAATCTTTATAATTAGCTTTATCACATTTTTTTGTTCAGAAATTAAAAGACTACCAATCAATTTATCCAAAATTACTCTTGACATAAATATGCATTATTTGATTAAATATGAGGTACAATACATAAATTAAAATTTTAACTTAAAATATGAAAGTATCAAAATTAATAACATTTGTTCTTTGTCCAATCGTTATCTTGGTGTTTCTTTTATGACATTCTGCTCGTTCTTTCCCTTTTACTGAAGAAAGCAAATCTTCCATAGTTTTAAGCCGTTAGTTGATCTTCCGTTGAAGATGAAGAGAAACCAATATTTCGAAGATCTTCTTCGTCAAATAAAAAAATTTATTGGAGCAATTCTTGCACCAACTTTGTAAGATAAAAATATTTTAAAAAATACAGAAACCATAGTGTATCGAACAAAGATCTTCCTGTTATTTTTATAATTTTCCTGGCAGAATGAAATCGAATCATGAGGTCACGTTACCGACAAAAGAGTTACGTGACAAATTGGAAATTGGATATGGATTAAAAACCCAAAAAAAAAAAGAAACCCCAAGAATAACTTAGCGGGCTTTCCTTTGGCAGTATGTTCTCAACTGTTCATTCCATAAGACCTAAAACATGCAATTTGCAGCTGAAGAATCTCATTGTCACTAAATGAGAAGAAAAAAAATGGCTTACTTATTCTTTCCATATAATAAATTTAAAAGTGTAAGTTTTTTCTCAGTCAAACTTATATCAGAACCTTGATTTGAGTCAATTTCTTCTGCTTGGGGTAGCAATTCTTAGCATGTTTAATGAATAAAGTTATGAGTTTGGATAATAGCCCATACGTCATTTATTCATTACTACAAACAGTAATTTTAAACACCACCATTGAGGGGCTTATAAGCTCTTGTATGTTTGTGTTACTTCCCAAATTGATGTACTTTTCTGTCTACACCAACACACAGCAGCCGCTTATTCCTATTGGCACCTGAGCTCTTTCAGGAAAGGAGACTTACTTTTCATGTCTTAAGCGTGAATTTACTCCCACTGCTCATTCACTATATATAATCTACCATATATCTCTTGTATCTTAAAGTTGTAGAATCGACTTTACCATATATCTCTTGTCATTCACTATATATAATCTACCCTATATCTCTTGTATCATAAAGTTGTAGAATCGACTTTACCTTAGTCTCCTATGTCAACTTTACACTAATATATGATATGCATTTAATGGAACCCATTGGGGCTATCAAAGCAAAGCACGCTTAGGCGCACGTTCCCTCTGTGCACAGCACCTAATGTCGGGCCCTGTCACTGTCCTAACTCCTAACATGAAGTCTAAATACAAAAGCAAGCTATGGCCATTAGTCGTATAAATCTACCGTAAGACAAGCGTTTAAATATTGAGAGACAGTACTGCCAACGGCTACTCTCTCTCCTTGAGACCCCAAAGCCTAAGCGCTGCAGACTCTATATATACACTTCTATGTTTATTTTGCTTTCTCAAAAGTAGTTCTGAATCTGATCTTGCTTCTCCTACTGGTTTCTACTTGTTACCATTCGTAACAAGAGAAGGAAAATGTCAACCAAATTTCCAATATTCCCAACGCGCGAGCCCCAACACTTCAGTGACTATGGTTTTGACCCCCAGATCGATTATTTTCAGGTTAAAGACGGGTTTTTTGAAAGCTTTTTTATGTTAAAGTTGATGTTTCTTGCTGAACCTTTGAGTTTACTTCAAACCAGGTCTTGGAGGAAGCAAGAAAGCACAAGAAAGAGTCAACAAGAACGTCCATAGACTCCTTACACTTCAAGCTCCAGCAGCCCATTTCCAAAGACGAATCGAGTAGAAAGATTCACAAGTCCTATAAGAAGAAACGTTGGTGGAGAAATGCTCTGCTGTTCTTCAAAAGGAAGTGTATCAACATTCAGTGCGACGACATTGATCATCGTGAAGATGTGCATAAAGCCAGAGCTCGAGCTTTTAGAGCATCAATATCAGGGCCTGTGTATGTTACTGAAAGCAGAAGAAGTGGCTTAAACACTCCCTACAGGTCAACTAGCCGTCCATCGTCGGGACCACTAGCTGGAACTCTAGCTCCCGCCGGGAAAGATGACGTGGAGATACCCTACTTGAGTCTTAGAGAGTTGACCATGGAACAACAACAAACGCACCCCACCTCTGCTGTGCCAATATACATGGTGACTTGATAATTAAAACTACTTGGGCTTAAATGTCTTGAGCTTCGGATAGGTTTGGCTCTTGATGGTGACCTCTTACTAGTACGTTCGTAATCGTAATGGTTAGTGACTTTATTGTTATGAAATCTTTTTGGGTTCCCGCTATTGCAGCAAACTGCAAAGGTGCTTGATTCCTTTAGGATTTGCTGCTAGCACTTGAATACTTTCTGATATCTAATGAACTCGGTGACTTTTGACCATGTAAAATTACTTGTCTGATTTTCCTTTCATATCCTCAATGGTTGGCGGTCGCTTTTAAGTACGTACCTTTGTCTAGGTCGTGTGCTAATCCATTTAAAAGAAGCCTTTGTTGCTTCAGACTGAGGATCTGGTGCATTTCAATTCTTTCATATGATCTTCTGATGAACTTTATGTGGGATATCCTTATCTGATATTGCACTTGCATAATATCTATAAAAGACTGATTTTTGGCCAGAGAGGTGCTGCGTTTCAATGGCCTCAAGTTAATTTGTATATTATAGTGTCATCCGTGATCAAATTATAGGCCCAACAATTTTTAATTTTTCAATTGAATCTTTTCAATTGGTTAATTTAACAAACATGAATTATAAATAAAAATTAAGTGTACATAACTTGAATTCCTAAAAATATTAATTCCTTTATATCTTTTACAAAACACTAAGATTTTTTTCTTAGTTAAATTAAATATCTAATTATAATTAAATTTTAACTCTAATTATAATTACAATTTAACTCTTATGAAATCAAATATTTCATATTTGATTCTTAAATTTTTTTAAATTTTACAATTGAGTCTATTTTAGTTTAAATTAAATTTTCTCTTTTTAATGACTTTTTATGTATGACCCATTAAGTTTTTAATATGTTGACAATTATTATAAATTATAATTATAATTCATAATTATAATAAGATAAATTAAAACTTTTTTTAATTTATACTTAATTATCCAATTAAACAATTTATCATTATAAAACAAAATAGATGTCTACTAAATACCATGACTATCTAAATATTAAGAATATTAAAGTTTTTTTTACTTATCCATACATGGTTATAATGTATAATTTAATCATTTTTGTTCTCTAATGTTCCAATTGACCATATTGTATGGAATTAGTGTCTACTCTATTTAAATCTAGTTATGTTTGTTCTTTCTAATTAGTAAATGATTTTTAAAATAACTTTTCAATTCTTAATTCACTTTGGCTAGAAAATTTCTTAAATCACTACTAATAAAAAACAGTGAAATATTCTTCCAAATTACTTTAAAGTAACAAATCATTTACTGACTTATTCAACTATCTCCATATTGTTTATATTATATACAAGTGCTGTCTAAATCCTAAATAGAAAAGGTCAAAAGAAGCATCAAGATATTGTAATTCACATATGAGATACCTTAGTAATCTCAAGTATAAGTATTAGTTATACAATTATTATAATGAAAAGAATATACAGAAATATCACTCTTCTTATATCTTTGGACACATACTTTGTGAAAGAGAAATTTCAAGTAATATAAGTAAGACCCCTCTCTTGGAATTCTCTACATTAAATGTCTTTAATACTTTGTCCATATACATGGCTTAGGATATGCTAAGCAACTCCTTTTAGTTATCTTTATAGATCGTTATTTATATAATATAGAACGGTTATCCTAGATCTTTTATGAAAAAATTCTTAGATAATCAAATCTTCATAGATTGGAGCATAGCCATGTATTTTTAGTCGACAATTTGTCATCCCATACTGCTAGGAAGACGACTGCACTCTCATTAACCTTTTTGTAAACATATGGTTCGTCCATTTTTTTATATAAAATTAAGATTTTTGATTATCTCATCAAAACAAATACTCCAACTATAGGACAATTTTTTAAGTCCATAAATAAACTTTTTCAACTTGCATACTTGATTAGGAATTCTCTTAGATTAAAAACCTTCAGGATGTGTTATATACTGATGTGTGTGATATTGTATGCTTTAATTAACTACAAGTGCACGATAAAGTTGTAGCTAGAATAAATAAGTATGAGTCGATTCCACAAGGACTATAAGTACTATTATCAAGCCTTTTTCTATTATGGAACTACCAAATCAAGTTGTGGATTTAATCTAAAACTAAACTAATCTAAGGTTTAATATAATAATGAACTAGGATAGAGAAAGCACTAGGATTAAACAATATCAAATAAGTAGTACCTAGGTGATAAATCCCCCAAAGATATTCTAAACATTAACCCTTTATTAAGCAACAAATTATTGATTATTGGACCATGACAATTCATATCTTATGTTAATATTTTTCCCAAGACTATTAACAACTAAATCTCAGTTGATTAACTAAAAGCACTTTCTAGTTAAAACCTCTAATATTGCATTATTCGATTAATGAATTTCACTATTATGTTTGACCTTAATCTAGAGAATTTATGTTAACCTATCTCTAGGTTGCATGCAACTCCTTCCAATTATGGTGATCTATTTATACAATAGGATTTCTCAATCTCAATTATATGAAATAAAACATTGAACTAATATCATAGGCATATTAATTCAAGAATATAAACGCATTAGTAAATTGTAATAAATCAATTAATTAAATTACATTAAATTAAAGAATATATCATAATATCCATCTTAACTTAAGGTTCACTAAACCTAGGCACTAAACAATTTAGTTCTTAAACGTAGAAAATGAAACCAGTATCAAGTATTTAGAGGAATAATTAGAAATAAAAGAATCCATGATCTATACATCCCCCTTTATCTCTAAAAAAATCTTCTTGAAATTTGGATGAAAGGTCACTCTTTAATAGATCTCTTGAAGTAATAATAAAGATTACAATAAGTTTAATACAATTGAAAATTTTTCAAAATTTTCCTTAACCTCTTCCCCGCACTTAAAATTTTACAACTTTTGTCGATATTTTATTTATCCATGCCTCTAATGTATACATTACCCCCATACCTCTAATATGTACATTACCCCTAATGTACACATTAGAAGCATAGATAAATAAAATATTAACAAAAACACAAAAGTGAGAAAGTATGGATTGGTACTTCCCTTAATAATAAGATTTACTTAATTCTAAATTTGATGAAAAGTCCATTAGATATTATGTACAACCATCCATGCAAAATATATACAAAAAGGGGATAAAAAGATGAAAAAAATAAAGAGCTTGAAAAATAAAATAACATAAAATAAAATAAAATTGCACTACTAACGTTCAGGCTAAACAAAATAAAATAATAAAGAAAATAAGAAAAATACACAAATAATTAAAAAACCTAATAGAGCATCTAAACTATCTCTATATCTGTCAATCTCTCGGTGAGTCTGTTATATTGGTCGTTATCCTTGGGTCTTGAAGCCTTATATTGTTGCAAAGCTGAAAATGGTGGAGGTGGAATGGATATCCTAAGGTGTCTTGTCATCTGCACTAAGACCTCCTCCATTGATCTATCATGTGCCTTTCATCTCACCATTCGCGTCATTAGCACTGTTTAGTTTACTTAAATAGTGCACTGGCTCCTAAGATCTACTAATGTACTTCTCCAGTCGAACTACCTTCAGCTGGTCCCAGCGTCTAAGTGGTGTTGCTGCTTTGGGCGATCCTACACTAGCTGATAAATCCAAGTTTTCTTTATGCACTGCTCTTCCTGTCTGGGATGGTAATAAGCTCTATCTTGATGGTTGCACCAATATATTAGGGTGATCCTCATCTACTCCCAAAGTTATTTACTCATTTGAAAGCCTGATTAGTTAATAAATATCTTTTGTTGGTACTCTCCTTCTACGTACCATGTGCATATTCTTCATAACATCCAAATTGAGAGCGATTATAGTATTGAGCCTATTATCTAGCCTAAGGATTGATTTTAGAGTTACATGCTTATTTGGAGAGGATTGTAGGTTATTCTGAACATTAGTAGATTAATAAACTCTTAGAATGAGACAATCACTTAGTTAGGGGGCTTTAAAATGGATAATCAAGCTGATTATAAAGCACCAAAGATCAGTTGGGCTTCAATGGTGTATCACAACTATAAAGAAAGGAATTACAGAATTTTCAGATAAGAAAGTAGAAGCACGAAGTTGTTATATCAGGAAATTATAATCCAATGCAAACTCTCCTTGATAGTAAGAGGAATTGTAGCTAATCTCTCTTCCAACATGAAGAAGAGATGATTATTGGATTAAACTAACTTGACCAAGCTTTTTGTTAGGAATCATAGCTTCTAACCTAGATCTTTTGTGCCTTTTAGGTTGTATATAGTCTTTTTTTAATGAAATCTATTATCTTTCGAAAAAACGACCGAAATATGGGCATAAAAATATAGTTAATCAATCATTTATCATATACACATCCTCAAGCAAATTCCCATTAAGAAATATTATTTTGACATCCATACGCCAGATTACATAATCATGATATACAACTATAACTAATAAGATCCTTATGGATTTCAACATAGCTATTAGTGAAAAGGTTTCATTAATCCAACTCCTTGTTTTTATTGCAAGCTTTAGATATTAGCTTTGCTTTATATGGGTGTATACTACAATCTATGTTAGTTTTTCTCTTAAACGACCACTTTTAACCAATAGGTACAATACCGTCGAGAACACTTACCAAAGTTTATACTTGGTTAATATACATACATTCTATTTTATATCTCATGGCTTTATTCAATTTTAAAGAATCAAGGTTAGACATTGCTTTCTTAAAAGTGGTAGGCACATCATTTATGAGTGATACATTATATTTCTCCTTTTTAATATGTGTAATTAATCTAGTGGAGGGAGGATGTATCCTACTTGTGCAACATGGACTATTTGTCTGTTGAATCGCTAGTTATATATCATATATATCTATTTAAGGTTCTTGATCCATCTAGAAATGAATTTGTGGTTCTTAAACTTCTCTAGGTTTTACTTACTCACACTATTTTTCTTAATAACAAATTCTCTTTTTAGAAATGTAGCATGTCTTCAGACAAACACCTTTTGCTTAAGAGGATGATAAAATTGATATATAATACTCTTTTTTGGATACCTTACAAATTTGTATTTATTTGATTTAGCTTGAAGCTTACCAGGTGTTGCACATTTCACATATGAATCACAACATCAAATTTTTAGGTCTTACAACTTTGGTTTACTACTAATCTGTATCTTATATAGTTTCTTATAAAATGATTTAGATGGAACTATATTTTATCTAACAACAAAAAATACATAAAAGAATAAGTATTAATTTATGCTACAAAACTAAATAAAATAAGGAATTTAATAAATATTTGATTACTCTCACTATTTAAAACAAAATAATAGCCCTCACTTTTTAATTGAGAAAATATTAAATAATTTCCTAGGGGCTAAGATCCCAATTTAACTAAATTGATATAAGTTTGCTCAATAAACAATTTGAATTAAAAAAGTAGATAACGACCTTACTAATCATTATGTGACTGTTAGATCTATTAGATGATAACTTTTAATTAAAATATTTCTTGTATATTGTTCCTAACCCCACCTTTAAATTCTTATGATAAGGAGTTTTTTTTATCTGAATCACATAAGTTTAGTTAAGTATGTCTCAATAATTTAAGATAAAATATATTTGAGTTAAAGATATTTTGAATTTACTTAACAAGCCTTATAATGAACATAATTATGATTTTATTATTAAATAATAGGAGACAATTGTTATGTTTTAAACGTATACTAAATATTTAATTGAGGATTTAAAATTTTGTCTCATCTAAATTATTATAATCTTATTATACTAACTATATCAAACATAATCAAATTATGAAAGAAAACTTTTTAAAACTTTGCTTAATTATAATTATTAATTGGATAACTAATTCAATTTAAAAATTCAAATTCTTCAAAAATTTAACTAAATTATAAATTTTTAAACAAAATTTGCATTTTCAAATATATATTTCAATTTATTAGGAATTTAAACTAATTTAAGAAAATTAATCTAATAAAATAAAAGCTTAAATAGAAAATTAAAAATAAAAAGGGAAACTACTGGCGTCTATTGCACGCACCAGATGCAATAGATGAACTAGATGTTTATCCCCTATCGGGCGCATGTCTGGCATTTAGCCCCGTCATTTTTGGTTTTACACCATTACAACTCCATCTTCTCCTTCACCTCCCGCTATTGCCTCTTCATCTTAGGTGCTTGTGCTTCTTCATTCGTCTTCTTTGTTGCACATAGTCTCCAATGCTCGCCTCGTCCTTTAAGCGCGATTATCGCCCTCGCCACTGGTGACTATCACCATTGTCTCTGTCACCATTTACGACAAAGGAGGGCTATTCACCAGTTGCTAACATTGTCGTTGGTGAAGACATGCATAAGATGTTTTCCAAATACAAGAAAGTAAATTATGTGATTGATTTTTCAAAAAAAGAAATCAAAGGCAACATTTTAACTAATTTCTCCAGAAATAGCGAAGGAAGAGGAAACTATGATCAAATCACAAACATGCTAGAAAATTAATTTTTACAATTTCTTTAAGTTTGGATCTCTTTAATTAAATAGCTCGAAGAATATGAATCATAAATAGAAGTTGAGACGTACTTAATTTGAATTCGTGTAAAAAAATTTCGAATGTACCTACAAGTTATTTATATATCCAGCGTCTAACAATGTCCATAAATTAGAGAAAAAAGAATTCAAACAATTTGAAAAGAAACGAAGGAGTGTTAACTCCTTATGTCTTTTTTAAATTTTTTTATTAAAATTAAATTTCTTAATTAGAATTAAAGTCTAACTCCAATTATAATTATAATTTAACTTTAATAAAATCAAATATTTTATATTTAATTTTTGAAAATTTTTAAAATTTTTTAAAATACTTTTCATATGTGACCATTAATTTCTTAAATATTGATAATTATTATAACTTCTAATTCTAATTTATATTTAAAATTAAATAAATTAAAATTCTTTTTTCTTATATTTATATCAGTACTTCCTCATCTTCCAATACATCGTTACATTTTTTCGGTCGGCCGCCAATTTGACGGCAGCGCACCCAAACAGATCCTAGTAACTGAACCTTTCTTCAAGCCTTGACAAACTCTTCTCCTTCTTAGACCTCAACCCGTGCTTTTGACTCAGATCCTCTCTTACGCCCATCCCTTCGCCTGCACAAAGAAGAAATCGCAATTAAATTTCCGCAAGCTTTGATCAACGAATACTCACAACCATATATATTTGCATTAGTTGGGAATTTCTCTCAAGGACACCCTCCTCTAGAAATCATCCGGAATTTTTTCATAGCCCAAGACCTCATTAGCTCCTTCTCCGCGGGATTACTGGACACTCGACAATACATATTATTATCAATTTGAATGATGAAAAGGATTTCTGGAGGATTTATTCTCCAAGTCTCTGGTACATCACTGGAAAACCCATGAGAATCTTCAAATGGACACCACAATTCCATGTGGACAGAGAGTCTTCTTTGGTTCCTATATGGTCTCGGTTTTGCAATAGCCAAAAGTTTTGGCCAACCGTTGAGAATGGATTCAGCTACTCAAAATTTTAAAAGGTCAAATGTAGCTCGACTGCAAGTTGAAGCTGATTTATTAAAGCCACTAACGACGAGGATTTGGATTGATGTGGGAGGCTCATTTGGGTTTTGGCAACCAATCGAAGTGGATGAGACTTTACCTCTGTATTGCTCCTTTTGCTGGCCTGTTGGACACGATGACAATGGCTGCCATGTTAAATACCCTGATCTCAAACAATCTGTAAAGCAATCGAATCAGGGACCAGAAAAGCAGGACAAGAACAATTGTATGATCCAAAAGGAACAGAAATTGATCTACATGCCAGAACTGCCTCAAAAAGGAGTTAAGGAGCAGATCCCTCAGTCTTCTCCACAAACAACAGACTCTCAGAACAAAGAACGCGAATACTTCCCAAACCAGACTCTTACACCAGGAAACAAAACACCCATCCCAGAAAACTTCAGATTCTCACTCGCACAATATATCTGATGGATGTTTTTTTCCACTGCATTATCACCATTGACACATTTGATGAAAAAGAAAATTTTGATTCAGTTGCTGGAATTTTGCAGGGACACTCATTATTCCCAAGCCATGAATATCCGGTGGTGACCAAAAAGAATGCCTCCAATCATCTTATCTTGATCAGACGATCATCTGCTACAAACCTCATGGACAGAAATATCCACATCAACACAGACTCAATAATGGAATCAAAAAATTTCAGAATCACTCTTAACTTTGACACCAACAAAATGCTGAAACTGACTTTCAAATTGTTAAAAAATGCAGACCGCGACGAAACTATTTTAATCTACAAAGAGCGTCAACAACTCCCTTTCAAGCACCATCTTCTTCGACAGATAACCATGATATTATAACTCGAAAAACCGCAGGCGCAATAGTTTTGCAAACTTTTAATTTTATAGTGGTCGTGTGTCTGCCACAAATAAAAATAAAATAATCAAAAGTGAAATAATAAATAATATTAGAAATTTGATAACTCAGATCGACGCACCTTGTCTATATTTACGGAATTTTCACTCAGATTAATACCACCGAAGTACAATAGATTTATTCAAGGTTTTATTGAGTCAACACCACTCAACCTTTGACACTATCTCTCAACCTTACTACCTGTGAAAGTTTAATACAACTGACTCGCATGAAGATTTTCGCAACACTCTTTTTAACGAAAGAACAACAAATAAATAACTCAAGTGATTGACTAACTAAAAACAAGAATAGAAAATACTTAAAATTAAAAAAAAGAACAACTTTTTTAAAGGTTCAGTTTCACTTAAATAAATTTGAAAATTTTCGCAGCAAGCTATGGATTAATTTTTGCAAACTCCGACGTCA
This sequence comes from Erythroxylum longipes, assembly GCA_027563885.1. Lineage (NCBI taxonomy): Eukaryota > Viridiplantae > Streptophyta > Magnoliopsida > Malpighiales > Erythroxylaceae > Erythroxylum > Erythroxylum longipes. The sequence goes on from JAOQMS010000179.1 coordinate 20,712,637, forward strand.
ACTCACGGCAACCGAAGAAGACATCATGCACAACTAATCAAGCAAATACGCCTTACGTAAAATACGCACACAATTGACAAATTGACTTAATTGTGAGTCATGCAGTGAAAACTCAACACCAAGCCATGAGCAATTCAAGATGTTGCACCCATAAAGAACTACTAGCTCACATTCATAAACTTTGCACACTCACAATCAATTAACCAGTAAACTCATTTGCCCACATACGTAAAGAACACTTGGAGATGTTTTCTGCTACACATACATGGACCCCACACCATGGGTTACGTCATCCACCCTCTGTTACCTAATTCACCACAGATACAATAAAAACAATTGTTTTCCACTGCAGCCAGAGGTCTTCACACACTCGCCCACTACACTTCTATGCCCACACAATCTCCATAAAAAATGTAATCTGAGTAAAACTTCATCTAAGATAGAGTTTTATTTGCACAACAACTCTATGCAAGAAGCCAATTCAACTAAGACTTCTTGATATATATTTTTTATTATTATCTAAATATCCAATAATTAAAAATGCCAAAATTAAAATAATAGGACACAGTAAATATCCGAACACAACTAATGACTTGGAATGTTAGAGGTATAGTTAATATTGTTTCTAAACGTAGGTTGAAAAAACTTATAAATCTTCACAAAATTTCTTTTATCGCTTTATTGGAGCCAATGGCTTCGAATGATAAAATTAATGATTTAATGACTTTCATTGGTTTTAACGGTTGTAGTTATAATACATGTGGCAAGAATTGTCTTTTATGGAAAGATGTTTTTATTGTGAATATTGTTGAGCATCATATCAATATATTCATGTTGAAATTAACTGGGGAAATAATTTATCACCTGCTTTTATTACCTTCATATATGCAAAGTGTGAAAGAACAGGTCGTCACATTTTGTGGCATGAGTTTACATGACTAACTGAATCTCACAAAGACAACCCTTGAAGTTTAAGCGGAGATTTCAATACAATTGCGAGATTGGATGAATATAAAGGTTGTTCCAACCCTCAACAGGGCTTAACCAATGATTTTGCTGATTTCATCTCTGAACCCAGTCTTCACGAGATTCCAATGATTAGGGGAACCTTTATATAGACCGAAATGAGACAACATGGAAGAGTTTGGTAAAGATTGACCGTGTTCTTTGTAACACAAAATGGAACTCTAACTTTCAAGCTTCGGAAATCAGCATTCTTAATTGTGCAACCCCTTATCACAATCCTTTACTTTTTGGTATTAAAACTCACGATAATAGGAATGGCTTTGGTGCTTTTCGTTTCCAAAAAATGTGGATAACAAGAAAGGCTTTTATGAATGTTGTTAAAGTAAGTTAGGATGAGCCCATTGACAGTTATGGTATGTATGGTCTTATGTTTAAATTAAAAAGATTAAAAAAGCACCTACAAGTATGGAATGCAGAAATATTTAGCAATATCTTCAAAAACTCGAACAAAGCAGAGGCAGATTTTAAAAAAGCTAAAGATGATTTTGAAGCATCTCTAACAAATCAAAGGGAAATAGCACTAAAAGAAGCCATGCTAAATTACTTAGATTCCTCGCAGGTGAAGAAATTTTTTAGAAGCAGAAATTTGGGATCAAATGGATTAAAGAGGGTGATAATAACACCAAGTTCCTTCATGCCTCTATGAAAGCACGCCACAGTAAAATTCATACATCATGGATAAAAAATGAACAAGGGCAATGGATTGATGACAAGAAGAAATCGGTGCAGAAGCAGTTCATTTTTCACTTGTCTCTTAACATTTTAACGAGATATTGATAATAATGCAATACAGAAACTACTTGGTACGATCCCACTGGAAATCTCTCATGAGAACAACCAGAATTTGTTCAAACCAGTTGACATCGAGGAGGTGAAATTGGTCGTATTTAATGTAGACTCTGACAATGCTCCTGGATGTGATGGTTTTTCGGGGATCTTTTATCAACACTGCTGGGATATCGTAGCTTAGGATGTGAAATTTTTTGTGGGAGTTCCAATCCCAAAATATACGGCATGCACATTGATATCTTTACTACTGAAGAAGCAAAACCCATCGACTTTTTCAGATTTTAGACCTATTAGCCTATGTAATTTTTCTAATAAAGTTATTACAAAGGTACTTGCTAAACATCTGAAAAAAGTTCTTCCTAATTTGATTTCCATAGAGCAAAACACTTTTGTTTCCATAAGAGACATAACAAACTATGCTCTATTGGCTCAAGAAATGATTCAATTCATTGATCAGAAAACTAGAGGCAATAATATGATCCTAAAACTCGACATGATGAAAGCTTTTGACCGATTTCTTGGGTTTCTTTCTGAACTATTAAGACATTTTGGTTTTCATCATCACTTTATTTCTTTGGTCTTGAATAATTTACAAAATGCTTGCTTTTTAATTATAGTAAATGGCAAGTCATTTGGCTTTTTCCAAGCTCAGCGTGGGATTAAACAAGGAGACCTTCTTTCCCCTTATCTATTCACTCTGGCTTTGGAAGTTCTTTCACTTGGTCTTAATGATATGGCAGCAAGGAAAACTTTGGATATTTATGCTCTCCCAAAGGCTAGCCCAGCAATAACACTTTTGGCTTTTTCCAAGCTCAGCCTGTGATTAAACAAGAGGACCCTCTTTTCCCTTATCTATTCACTCTAGCTTTGGAAGTTCTTTCGCATGGTCTTAATGATATGGCAGCACGGAAAACTTTGGATATTTATGCTCTCCCAAAGGTTAGCCCAGTAATAACACATCTCAGCTTTGCAAATGATATTATAATTTTCACAAAAGGCTCAAAGAGATCAATCAAGAACTTGAGTAATTTTCTTATGGATTACGAGAAAGCAACTGGTCAAAAGATCAACAAAGATAAGAGTTTCTTCGTAGCTTTAAGAAAAATGGGCATAGTATAAGAATTCAATACTTCCTCCACTAAAGGAATCAAAAGGGGTGTTTTACACTTTATATATATCGGAAATATCTTGTTCAAAGGTCGCACAAAAGCTTTATATTTCCAGCATATATTAGAGAACTTTGAAGAAAAATTGGCTGGTTGGAAAAGAAACTTGCTCTCACTGGGAGGACAAATTACATTAATCAAACATGTACTGTCCACTCTTCTTATGTGTCCAAAATCTATAATTCATCAAATGGAGTACAAAATGTCTAATTTCCTTTGGGGTGAAAATGATGGACATGCTCGGCATCATTGGCGAAGTTGGAAAATTGTTGCCAGACCCAAAAAAGAAAATGGCCTAGGTTTTCGATCTGTTAAGACTATGATCATGGCATTCAGTAGCAAATTTTGGAGGAAATATGAGCATCGAAATGGACTCTGGTATAGAGTTATATCAGCTAAAGAAAAAGGAATATATGGTAGCTACCATTGGAATGAATAAAAGTAGTTGAAGACAAATGCCGTCAAGCCACTCGAATTAAAATCCGCAATGGAGAATGCTCTGTTTGGTTCTCTAACTGGTCTAACTATGGTATTCTTGCGGATTATGTGGATGACACTCTGGAAAATATACCCTTTAATGAGATATTCAATGAAGGACAATGATGTGTTGATATTATAGCTGAACTACCGACAACATCATTGTCGAAATTCTTTCACTCTTTTTCAGATTGGATGATGAGCATGACTTACGAATATAGTCATTGAATGCGTTCAGAAATTTCTCAGTATCCTCTACTTATCATTTCATGAGAAGGCCACATAGGAAACACCCTAATTTACATTTCATCTAGCAGAAACAAATTCCTTCAAAAATTTCGTTCTTCAATTGGAAACTCTTAAATGGCTTGCTTCCATTATCGAATGTTCTCATGAGAATAAGTTTCAATATGCCTTCTAAATGTTCTTTTTCTTCTTCAATTGAAGATATTAATCATGTTTTCTTTGGTTGTTCTTTTTCACAGGAAATTTAGAATTATTTCATAACCAAGTTAAACATGCATTTCATAATTACATCAAATCTATGGGATTCGATCAAACTAATGTGGCATTATGACAAAGAACAATTTTCTGCCCAACAACTTAGATTTCTTTTGGTAAGTTTTATTTGCTAGGAGCTTTGGAAAGCGCATAATAAATATATTTTTTAGGGTGTGCAGGCAACATCAAAAGACATAACTAGTCACGTTATGAACTTAATTCACAAAACACATTCAGTATGGCCATTCCAATCATCTGGTGGTGAAGAATTTATGGTTGTCAATGGCTTAATCTCGACATTATGGAAGCCTAAACCATGGAGAATAATTACTCTCCACTGCGAAACTCCTTCAATCAATTGGAACAAAGTAAACGTAGATGGATCGAGCTTAGTAATCCAAGTACCTCAGGTATTGGTTTTATAATTAGAAATGCTAATGGTGGAATAATTTTAGCTGGAACAAAAAACATTGGCATAGTCATGAGTCTTAAGGCTAAATTTCTTGCAACAAAGGAAGGTCTCCATGCTTATGTTTATATTCAGTTACCTAAAATCAGTTTAGAATCTGATTCCCTACAAATGGTTAACATCTTGAATGGTAAAAGTCTTTGTCCATGGAAACGTTGGGAGGTTCTTGAAGAAATAAAAACTTTTATGGCTGGTATTGAAGTGGTGATTCAACACACAACAGGGAAGCTAACACCTTAGTTGATGCACCTCTAAAATGGAAAGCTCTTCATAGGAACCTAAGCCATTTTTTGTGGCAAAAGATTTACCGATCCACATGCGTGGCCTTCTAACTTTATATCAGAATCACTTTCCTTATATTAGACTTAAGTAATGCAAACTGTATGTTTTGTATTTGTTTGGTTTTAATTTATTGCATAATCTCTCTAATCACACACAAAATTCACTAGATGTTATGGATAATGCCTGCATCCTTTCTTTCAAATCCAAGAGGTAAGGTTTATGTCCCCCTTCTCTTATTGTAAATTTTCCATTTTATAAATAAAAGGGTAACCAAGCCCACCAAGCACACAATGATTGTTCCTTAAAAAAAAAGGAATGTGAAAGTATTTTGATGCAGCCTATCCACGCATGGTTATAATGTGTAAGTTAATCTTTTCATTACCTAATGTTTTATTTGGACATAAAACATAAAATTAGTATCTACTCTATTTAAATCTAATTATGTTTATTCTTGCTAATTACTAAATGATTATAATTAATATTTTAAAATAATTTTTCAAATTTTAATTCACTTTGGTAGAGAATTCTTTAAAGCATTACTAATCAAGAACATTAGAACATTCTCCCAAATTACTTTAGAGTGACGAATCCTTTATTGACTTACTCAAATATCTTCATATAGTTCATACCATATTTAAGTACCACTGATTGAGCTATCCTAAATATATCATGTAATAAATAACATCACATCATAGTAATTTTCGCATGAGATACGTTGATGATCTCAAGTATAAGAATCAATTATATAACTACTATAATAAGGAAATCCATATACACATAATTAATATTTTATTTGGGATCATCATAATCTGGCCAATTTAGTAAATTTATTTTTTAATAAGCATTCACATAATTAAGTATTTCTATACTTTAATTTATGAGATCAATTATTTTCTTTATAAGAAAGAAATGTAACGTATGCTTTTTTGATATTCTATTAATATCTCATTTTAATGAATCTACAATTATAAATAATATATAAATACATGTTGAATATTATAATTATGATCTCATCATAATTTCAATTAAAAAATAATTATTTTAGGATTTTACTTTTAGTATTAAGACATCAAATAATAATTATATAAAATAAATAGTACCTTTGTTGAATAAAATAATAATAACATATGTTAAATTATAACTATTCGATTAAATGTAAATACATAAACTAACAATTGCAACCTTCACATTAATAGACCACTCCTAGGTCTCCTCTTCCTCTTAACCTTCAAACATTCATATTAAGTATGACAACTCATCTGTTTCCAAATATATGCATGTATAACTAGTAAAAGTTATACATTATAAATCTTAATGCATACTAAAATACTCCATTTAAATGGATTCTAAGATAATAACCTTAGAACTTCATTCAAATTTTGAATCCTGATACACATTAACTTAGAGTTTCAGTCTTACTAGATTTTGATCTTGATAACTTCTACAGTTGGCCGATATGAACTATACATCTCCAAATTGGCATGTCATTATTCAATGTTAACTATTCTAGAGTTGGAATTTCAAAAAGATATACTTTTTTTCACCAATTTTCATACGAAAAGAAAAGAAGAAAAACTTTGACACTAATAGTATTCATTTCATTAATCTTTAAGTGATAATCAATTTTTACATATCATATGTGCACAAAAAAGGTAAATTACTTACCAACTAAAATGAATTGCATAGCTCCTATTTTTTATGAAGAGAATGAATCTTTTTATCGAAGGATCAGAAAAAAATGGGTCCGGATCTCCTGCGGGAAT
>JAOQMS010000179.1:20732156-20745575 GCA_027563885.1 Erythroxylum longipes
ATATAGAACACATAATGGTTCTCTAAGTAATTAATATTTAGCATGTATAAAGGAATTAATTACTAAACATGCAAATTGCTATATCTATATATGGTAACCAAGATAAAGATTAAGCAAAGTATTTGCATATAACATCTTAAGAAAACTTAATATTGTCAATAAGGAAGGAAATATGTTAAATCTAAGAAAATTATTTACCTTAGAATTCGATTTCTTAGAACCCAATCTTCGTCAATGAAGTGTCCGGTCATAACCATGTATCCTTTCTTTTGGTTGGAAGCTGTCCACATGTCTGTAGTGATAGCAATCCTAGACCCATGAATACGATCCTCCAACATTTTTATCAAGTTTGATTTTTCACTTAGAAACATTTTTAGGATATCATTTCTCAATGTATTACGAGATATCATCCTGAACTCGTTGTTTAAACTAATTACAAACCTTCTGAAACGAATGTGAACAACCATAGACAAAGGATACTCATGCATTACAGTCATATTAACTAACTCTCTTCTTGAGAATTCCTGGCTAAATTTGTAGCTTTGTAATGTTTTTTTCCCATCAGACTTAGTCTCACTCCCAATTAATAATGTTTTCTGGCCTTTAACAAGCTTTAAATGTTTCTTTGGACAATACTTGATCAAATGCTCACGCAGATGCAAAGTCCTGTTCATACCTTTAGTAGAAAGCTTCCTTTTGCAATGCTTACACTCAGCCTTATCAACACCTTTCACAGTCACCAAAGTAGACTCTAGCCCCACAAGAGAAGTACTATTCTTGCTTTTAGTTGCACCACGATCACCAAAGTCCATTGCTGCAAGCTCCTCTTCGTCATGAGTTGGACTAGAAAATTTCTTTGCTGTATGATTCTCAACTCCTTTATTAATAATCTCTTGATGATTCTCAGACATTATCTCTTTTAACTTATAAGTCGCAAAGAAAGCAACCTAAAAAAATTAACTTAGTAAATAATTAGTTATCTAGGGCCAACTTTGACAAATAAAAGTCAAATAAAAGAAAGCCTTTATTTCAATTTCACCTCATCTCTTACATTTTATAAGATTAATATATTTTTGACTAATTGCTATTATTCTCTAATAAACAATTTTAATTTTTCAGTTAGGAATAAAATAGTAAAGTAGCATTGAAAATCAATCACATTACATGATGTTCCCAATCCACAAAATGTGTACAACAAAGATTCCAGTGGAAAGCATGCAGAAAATTGATATTTATTTATATGACTACATTATAAATTCAAAGTCACTAAAAATCATCATGCAATAGTAAGTGGAAATTTTAGAATTATTTTCCTAATAATGAGATAAGTAGAAGACAGAAGCAAAAAACGAAAGGAGCGGCGATGTGTATACCTAGCACTTTGGAATTCGACAAGGTTTTTGGCTATTACACACTAACTTGGATTTTCCACGAATGTGCCCACACAATAACGTGGGTTTTTGGCTATTACACACACTGAACTTGAACTTGGATATATGGTGATTGGTAAGATACGTGAGTTCTAGCAATTACCATAGATGTGTCCACACTGTGTTGTAGAGAAAACGACAGAGTTGTAGAGATAACAACTTGTTCTGTCAGAGTTGTAAGGATAAAGAGTTGCAGAGATAATTGATTTAATAGAATAGGACAAAGTTGCAAGATAAAGAGTAATAAACTAATCAACTTAGCTTTTAAGAATATGTGGATGATAGCATTGGGCACACCAAACAATTTGTTTGAAAACGTGAAGGAATTAATTAAAATAATGCTTTGATTTTAAAGCCATTTGATTTCTTCTTATAAAATATTAATATTTTATTATATTTAACTATATATATTAAAAAAAAAAGAAAAATGCAGTTAATAAAAAACAGATAGAGTAAGAATATTCATCGGTTCGGGTTATCACTAGACTCATATTTAAATCCATATTCATGTCCATTTTTAAGCATTTCCATTTTTTCAGGTTGGGCAATGCAGATATTATTCGGATTGAAAATCCGCTGCCATCTCTAGCTTCACTTTATGATCCAACGGCTCCGATGGATGTGGAATCTCGATTGTGCATCCGTTTTCCAGGTAAGAGGAAGTGGGTTTCATAAACAACACAGGTTCCTGGCCAAAACAATTTCAACTTCGCATCTTTTATCGAATTTCCTCACAATCACATAACCTAAATCTTTTAATCACAAAAACAGTATCCAAAAAGTTTAACACACCTTGGGGACGGCGTTGCCGAGTCCCTTAGCGCGGGTGGCGTACTTGCGACTGACGGGGACGTTCTTAGTCACAACTTGGAGTAGCTTCTGTATGCCGGAGGATGCCGTGACCATTTCCCTTTCTTGAACGACAGCTTAAGTGTTGTAGCTCGTCTTTTGGTGGGTTTTGAGACAATTAATACGACGGAAGCAACGTTTGACTTGGTCTTTTAGTTGCTGACATGTCATTTCTATTTCTATCCCAAGGAAGAAAAGGTAGCCATTTACTTGAGACTTGGTAGTTTGGTCGGTTGACTTCAGAACACGTACTAGTCCATTTTGGGTTTGGGAATTGATGAAGTGTTGCAGCAATAACATGGTGGTGTACCACTGTGGTTAATATGGTTACATGGGAAGTACAATAGTTGAGAGATGACGGGTTTAAAAATTTTCATGCACATATAGACTGGCACTATATCTGCTTGGTTGGCGATAAAGTAGTTAAGTTTTGTGGAAATTTTGGTTGGCGATAGTGTTAATATTGATAAATATAGTGTAGATACTGATAAATAACGACATTAACTCCTCTTTACAAGTATCTGTTTTGCAGTCTGTTCTATTGTGATATTTCTTGAATTTTGTATTTTTCGAAATTTTTGTTATTTATGCATTTTTTAGTTTTGATATTAGCTTCTTTGATATTACAAGTTATATTGACTATAATCCAATAAATTCCTTTATTTTTGGTTCTTATATTTTAATACAAATGAGATTAGGTATGCCTCACCTTATTGCTTTCTTTCTATAATTTTTCTATATGTATTCTTTCCTTTTTATTTTTGCTTATTCTTTGTGTTCTTTTATTAGTTAGTAATTGCGCTTTTACTTATATGCAACTGTGCGTTTTATTTCGTATTTTCCTTACTAGTTCGTTTTGTGCATAAGCATTTACTATTACTTTCCTTCTAATTGCATGTCAACATTATAATTAGCAAAGTTTAAGTACAGTTAGTAAGATGCAGAGCAGATTAGCATAACCCTTACATAATATTGACATGCACAATTCGAGAAATGGTGAGCAGACGTTTGCAGTATAACAGATATGAACAGAACTTTACAGCGTTTTTAATTATTTTTTTTCTTATTTTATATATATTTATTTAATAACTTTTCTTTTAAACTTGTATTTACTCATGACAATTTTGAGCACCATATAAGCTATTTTATTTAATTTTGTTTTATTTTATTTATTTATGTACTTATTTAATTTTATTTGCCTACACTCTTAGTATATCAGTTTTCATCTGCATCATTTTTTATTGTTACATCTATATGTAGGTTTATCAGAAATAGCCTTTACTATGTAAAGGTGAAACTGCATACTATTAAACCTCTCCAGACCTCACTTTATTGTAGAATTTTAAATTGGATGATGACGATGATGATGATATAGGCTGCCGCTTATGAAGTGGTCAAGATTGAAGATGGGATTGTTTATGAATCGATGTTTGTCCGTCTTTGTAAGTTGTCTGCAGATTGACTTATATCAAATGGAGTAGTTAAGTATTAGCTATTGCAAAATAGCAATTACCAGCCAAACTACAGATTGTCTCAATAGTTAATATCCATGAGTGCATTACATTAAGCCCACAGAGGAACCAAAAAAAAAAAAAAAGGAAATAGCACCCTAGTCACCTCCCAAATTAAACTACAACGGCCACTTGAAGCAACAGTGTAAGAGCTGTTCCCGACAGGGATGCCTGGAGCAATGAAATGATGCCTCCCAGTTGACTATTTAAATCCTATTGGCGATGGTACTGGCCAGAGGTAGATGAAAAACGCCACTTTATTTCATGTTTTCTTCTAGCTACACAACATGGAGATTGCAGCCAGTCAAACAAATCATCTCATCAGTAATGTGAGCTTGTCTGGGCTTTCAATGAACTGTTTCCATTCATTGCAAAATCTTGCAACTGTTGCACCATCCAAAACTCTGTGATCTGCACCTATGCTTACCTGTCAAAACAAATAACATGTAATTGTCTACTCCAGTAAATTATAACCAAAATGCATTATAGTGAGACACATTATGCTGCACTGAACTAAACTAATTACCAAGAAAGAATTTGCTTACATTCATGACTGGCAGAGGGTGAACCCTTCCATCATCTGCAAAATGTGCAACTTTCTGGATTCGGCCAAGGGCAATGATAGCGACTTCTGGTAAATTTATAATTGGGGAACCGAATTTCCCACCAATCGCTCCAATATTGCTCACAGTTATTGTTCCACCAGTTACATCCTCAGGGCAAAGCTTGTTATTCACTGCCAATTGTTGAAGTCGTGATATTTCTTTTGTTATCTGAATGATAAAGTATGGGTAAGAAAAGGTTTTTAACTGCATCTGCAAACTATTTGTCATAAAAGTGAACATGACAAAATCAACAAGACCATCTTTGTCCATAATTTTGGATCGTCCTAATTATACAAATGATGATGTATTTAAAATTCTCAGCAAACAATACTATACTACTAAATATAGCTATATCTTAAAGTTTCATTGTGTCGCAAACTCACAATAAAAATGATCAGTCTACAGCAATTGCTTTAACGCAGTTACTAATGATAAAAATAGCATATTGTGAAGATAAACTCAATGTTGCAGTTCCTTCATAATTTTGTAGAAGGGAAAATGCCGGTTTCAATTTTCCTATTTATGGGTTCATCAATACAGAATATGAATGCAGATATTAGGTAAGTGATTACATCTGAGAAGTTGCAAGAAACTTACCTCCAAGATTGAAAGAGACTGAGCATTCTTTATGTTGGGTACTACAAGACCATTTGGGGTAGCCATAGCAATTCCAATATTATGTGAACCTACATTCCGAAATGTTTAAAGCACGAAATATCAGGATTGAAGGTGATAGGAGAAGCATGGAGTCAAATAATGGTATCGCTGTTTAGCAACAGCATTTTTATGTTGAATAACAAACAGTAGAAATATTAACTGGTGGTCATAGGCCTCATCAATACTTCCTTCACTAAGAACATATGCATACACATCAAATTTACACTCCCTGAATCCTCTGTATACTCACAGAGCTTAAAAATTTCAAGCAGCCATAAACAAAATCGTGATCACTGAATTGCTCCTGGTCCATGGGGTGTAGATGTTTCTGTGTTTTACGGACATGCACATAATAAAAAGTGACTCTCCAACGTTCAGCTATGTAAAGCTACCCTAGGATTGCATGCACACACTAATACTAAACATCATGAATTCTGTTGTCTATTCTCTTGGAAGTCTATGAAGAATCCAACTACATCATATTGCAAATTAGTGTTCCCAAAGAAAAATAAAGCAACAACTAGATTAGCAACTATGCAGTACAATATGGCCAACGTACCTTTTAAAGTGACCTCTAGGATCTCATCATTGAAACAACTATTCATCCAGGGATACTTGCTGAGGGCCATTGAAAGTGACTTAATCAGAATAGGAAGGAAGGTATACTTTATACTAGAATCATTATTATTGTTTTGGAAAGACTCCTTCAGTTGCACCAATGCATCACACTTTATCTCTTCAACATAATGAAAATGGGGAACTTTTGCAGCTGACGACATTGTTTTCACCATTGTCCTCATGAATCCCCTGTCAAAGTAGAAAGTATTAACTTTCATGAACTTATTGAAAACCATTTCAACAGTATCAAAATCCATTCAACTAATACTGATTTTATACATGCCAAACAAAAGTCAATAACAATAACAAGGAGAAATGTGGAAAAATAAAGTTTCATGTATCTTAAGCTTGACACATTCTACAAGAAAACAAATGGGTGCTTTAGGTTCATTGGCAGATACCAATATTACCTTAGAGGAATTTTCTTATCTTCATAGCGCTGTACCGGTACAGCTGATGCATATCCATGTTTATTTTCTACTGCTGCAACTTCATCTTCAGAATAAGTGGCCTCAATGCCTGAGGAATCCTTAAGAGCTCCTATTTGAATTGCATACTTGATGACATCTTCTTTAAATACCCGACCATCTTTTCCAGTTCCAGGGACATTACTTAGGCTAATACCATATTGCTTTGCAAGATTCCGGACAGCTGGAGTGGCGAGAATGCCAAAATTTTCCTTTCTCAGATCAAAACCAAGTGAACTCTCCTTCACTGTATCAGAATTCAAAGATTCCCTATCTTCTTGTTTATCACTAGTCTCCACGGAAACCTGAGAATCCTCAACAAACATCTTAAGAAGAGTTTCTCCAACCTGCAAATTCAAATAGAAGACATATTAAAAAATCCAACAACTCAAAAATCCAACAACACATGCATGCAAGTTCTTTGTATTTGAACTCACTGAATAATAGCACTGCTCTTTTCTTCAATACCTAATACACAACGAAGAAACTTATTCAAATAACCTGATTCCTGGTTGCACTTTTTTTCTTTATGAGACTTCCTAGCAAGCTTAGCATTACATCCACGTAATTCCATGATGTGCTAACATGCTCAAATCCAAAATCAAAGTTTAAATCCCACCTTTACAATGTCGCCAGGAGAATACAGAACATGAGCAACTTTTCCCTTGTACCGACTCGTTATCTCAATTGTTGCCTTGTCACTCTGAACTTCACAAAGCGGTTGAAATTCTTCAACTAGATCCCCCTGTAAGAGTAAAAAAAATTTGAAGCATAATCGAAAGGCCCCGAATTCTTTAGGCACCTTAATTGACAGCAAGGAACCAGCACTAATCACTCACCTCTTGAACATACCATTTCAACAACTCACACTCTGCAATTCCTTCACCAGTCTGCGCCAGGGGAACTTCAACTATCCCAGTCGCCATGACATCAGCTAAAGCTTGAATAGAAAAGCTACGCCTTTTCACGTTCTACGAAACATTCGCCAACATAAACAACAATCCCCTTCTACATTAGTCAGATGTCAACTGGGGTTCACAATCAAAAGCAAACAAAGCAAAACAACATTGAAGTTACTCACATCAATAAACCAATTAGCTAAGTGCGGCATCGTCGAGGCATTAGTACAAAATCTTAAGCAAGCAGCCACAGCAAGAAAAGGGTGCCGGTCACCTGGTGGCGGTGACAACGGAGGAGGAGACAGCGGAGTAGTCGAAGGACGGAGGAAACGAGAAGTGTAGATGCAGGCTCGTTTCAGACAATTCCGGCGACTACCCACAATCATCCTAGTCATAATCAAACTCAAAACGTTATGCGCTTTGTCTGAAACCACTCCTAAGGCAAAAAGCTTCAGTCTTTGGTTGGATGTAATCAAGATCAAAACCTCATCTACCTGTGAAGTTCTGAAAGCTGGAAGTATAGAAAAGGCAAAAAGCTTGGATCTTTCGATGACCCAGTCGGATTCAAACCATAGGAGAGTGACTGAAATGGAAACGTGGAGGCGACGACTTCTTTCGTACTAAAATTTGGAAGAGACAACTACCTACACAAAGTTGCAGATTGGAAAGATAATTTTGCCACCTAATATCTGACATGCTTGTCATCAAGTATTTAAATAATGGACCTCGTTTTTACGTGACAAGTGGGATGAGTTGTTGATTAATTGTTAAAAATTTATTTTTATTTAAAAAATATAAAAATAATGTCGTGCCAATATTGATATAAAATTAACTAATGGAGAGTTATTTCCATCAAATTGTCCATCTATTTAGGGTTTCTTATAAATGTTTTGAAAATGTTATGATTCAATTTAAATACTTCAAAATGTTAGGTTCAAGTGATATTCTATTATAAACGTCGAGGTTCACAATACACTTTCAGTCTTAAAAAAAGTATAAGCTATAATTACACTTCATTTTAGACCTTAATGTTGCTTACAACTATAACTCGAATTCTAACATTTTGAAGTGTTTAATTTAAATCTTAATATTTTCAAAACATGAAAAACAGAACCTAAGTGTACTGTGTATAGAAAATTTAACGGACTAATTTTTCTCAATTAAATGCCACATTAATAATGATAAGATATTATTTATTATTTTTACAATTACACAGCGGATCTCGTTACTACGTGAAAAGTGAGATTCACTTTCTGTAAATAAAAAATACTATTTACATTTATTTATATTATTCTTTCCCCGTCCTCTCTCTTAATAGTCACATCTTTCTTAATTATTTTCCCTCTCATCTTCAGCTTCTTGTTCATCACCATATTTGACTGTAAGAAACGAAGAACGAAAAACCTAGAATGGCCAAACTTTGCATCATTTTTAGTATTAAATGAAGTACTGAGAGGAAAAATTTAATACGGATCGAGAAACTATGTGTAACATCCCACTACCATAGAGTATATACTCGAACATCTAGAAGACATTCAAGAACATAACTTATAAAAATGACATGTTAGAGCAGTCATATACACTTATTATGGAATCATACACTTTACAAAATTTGAAAAGGACAAAATTTTCCCATTTCATTTACTAACATAATTTACATTGCAACAGTACATTCATTTAAACAAATATTTATACCATCAAAAGTATTTAAGAGTTTACTAATTTTCCAAAAGATTTACATGAAATGAGAAACTACACAAACACAATCTAAAATTCCTCACATGTTAGCTGATTAGACCTTTGAGCCATTTCTTAATTCCAAAACGTTCTTCTAGAGTGTCTTATGAACTAGGTCTCCTCTCTCGTACTTGAAAAGTCAACGTTGTAATTTTGATAAGTTTTGTGAACTCAATGAGTAAACCATCATTAATGATCTTACTCATATCAAAACACAACATCTCATACAGAAACCAAATTCAGAGTATACTACAT
Organism: Erythroxylum longipes; assembly: GCA_027563885.1. NCBI lineage: Eukaryota > Viridiplantae > Streptophyta > Magnoliopsida > Malpighiales > Erythroxylaceae > Erythroxylum > Erythroxylum longipes. The sequence goes on from JAOQMS010000179.1 coordinate 20,741,185, forward strand.
CACAAGTGTACATCATAAATTTCAAACGTTTCATATAAACTTTTCAGAATAATTCATTCATCTATCCCAGTAAGTCATATTATCAAATGTACATAAATATGACATATCACAATATCATCTTAATTTAGAAATGTTTTCACAATCATATATTTACAAATGTAAATGCATATGAGACTTCACTTTCATTTTTATTTTGTTGTGATTGAACGCTTATTTACTTTCCCATATCTCTTGTAAATATTGGGCTCATTTCACATTCTGTCCCGTACCCATTGTGGATACCGGGCTCATTAATCATTGAGCCTGTGGCTTTTTATGCACATATATGAGCTTTAATCTCTTTCAGACTGGCCACTCCGGTCACAACACCTTTATCTGATCATACATATCAATATGATGCATCAAATCACAAAATATGCCATCAATAATATTTATTCATAATGCGCAGTCAGATTCACATGTTCATCAGACCTTAGTCTAACATTCAACGTTTTTGTTGAGTATGTAGATATCTTTCAAATTCATATGCATTCAGAACACCCCCAATACATTCCCAAATATCAAACTCTTTAGACCATTAAAGTCTGGAATTATCACTATCATATCATTAACAGTTCAATAACTGAAAGTTAAATAGAATAAGTCAATCCTAGTGAGAACATCTAGGTTGACTCATCGTATGCTCCGAATTTCGCTATTGCTTGAATGATCTGGCAATGTCTGGACACTAGCGTTCGATTTGTACTTCTATATCTTGCAATACACACATTTATACACATTATTAATTTGCATAATCACATAAGCATTCAATCTTACTCGTATATATCTGTCATGTATAATGCATGCTTAATTTCACTATTTTCGGGTATGTATCTTTAAACTATAGTTCTTGATCATTTCAAAATTATATTTGTATATGTCTAGTTTGCACTAAGGTTATCACCTTAAAATAACTTGATTATTCTAAGTTCATCAATCAATCATTCAACCAACTTATTCAACATCCAATTAGGTTCATTTCAAGCCTCATTTAAGTCTAAATACATCATAGGAAAGTACCTTAGCATTAGTTGTTTCAAACATCACTTAAAAGACATCATTTCACTTTTATGCTAGCCCACGATCGTGGTGAACCTTCCCATAATCATGACAGAAGCTTGTGCAACAGGCCACAATCGTGCACTACATTGTTTTCCTCCAATTTTGCTTTAATGTATCAACTTAGACACATATTTCAAATTTTCCAGATTACAAGCCCTTTAAACCTACTTCATTACATGATCATCTAGCTTCATATTGGTTACACTAAGGTCCATTAAACTTTGCTCATTTTTGTCGTTAACAATTACTTCATATATATACACATACATCTCCAATTCAAGAACACTATGTTAACATCTTTCTTTAGCATAAATTTACCTTCTTTATACATCAAATTCCAGTCCAATTCATCCATATAATAACCTATATAATCCATGGTTTTCATATACCAAGAACAAGCATAAAAACTTCTAAGTTTATCCAACATATTCTAGCATACTTTATCATCAATATGATACACTTTTCATTCCAATTCAATCATCATTCTTATTTTATTAAACTTGCCATAAGAATCAGATTTCTACTTACTTTATAAGCTTCCAAGTTCAGCTCAAAACTTCAGATTAAACTAGGCCTCCATTCATGCATGATTCATCTCAAACTCAAGGTGAAAATGAGCTAGTTTTAGTTGCAAGATGAAGGTAACAATAGGCTATTTTCTTGGCTATTTTGTGAAGGATAAAAATGAGGATTTTATGTAACAATTTAGCTAGGGTTAAACTATAATTTAGAGAGAAGATGGATGCAATTTTGGTGGAGAAACAAAGAAGGAAGTAGCAGAAACTCTGCTGCAGAATCTTTCTTCATCAATATGCTAGGTGTCTCTAATTTACCTAAGCATGTGTCATTTGACATGTAAGCCATATATCCTTATAATATGCTACCATTAGTCCACTCCTTAAGTTGCCATATGATGTGTGTTTAAGTATTGATCTATTTTATCTTCTAAACTTAGTGATTAATGCCTTAGAAATGCTTGGGATACTCATTTTAGTTCATTTTTGATTTTAGGTACATTTTGAAAGTGAAAGAATTAAACTGATCCAAAAGCATGCTGATTGAAGTCATCTTTTCAATTTCTATACTCTTTGTATTCAAGGAGAAAGAATGAGAAATGTTGGAGCAAGTAAGGAAAAGAAAATTAAGAATGAGAAACAATGAAGTAGCTCATGTTTGCATGGATTTATCATGACAACATAACAGTTGTACATTTATCTTATGGAATGAAGAAAGGAGCAAAAACATGTGAGTGAGTGGTGTGTGATGTGCGGTTGAAAGAAGAGAAAAATGTGAGCTAAAAATATGTGAGTCAAAATTAAAAAGATTCGGACAACAGCTAGAATGGAGACAAAAGACGTTAGCCACGTGTCCAACTGATGATTTATTTTTTTGGAAACCTAGCTGAAAGGAGAGGAGCATCACATGGTACACCTGTCCAACATGATTCTTATTTTGGAAAAAATCTAGATGATACTTCCAGGGGGGCTGGCGACGAAATAAAAAAGAGAGAGGAGCGTGGAAGTGTGTCGGATGGAGGGAGTAGTTGGCTGAAGGGGCTGAATATACGTGAAAGGGGCTGGTGTTTGTGAGTGGAGAAGAAGATAGTAGTGTGAAACACGTGAATAGCCTAGAGCTGAAACAAAAGAAGAAAAGTAGCGTGAATGAGAGCTGAAATAAGAAAAGAAGAGTAGCGTGAATGAGAGCTGAAACAAAAGAAGAGTAGCGTGAATGAGAGATGAAACAAGAGAAGAAAAGTAGCGTGAATAAGAGCTGCACCTTCGTGGGGCTGGAAATAGCGTGGGAATTGAAAAAGAAAGGACGAAAGTGCGTTACGAATAGGGAAAAACTGAGAGAGCTATATGCGTGAAGAAGAGAAGACAGAGCTTGCGGCAGAGAAGAAGGAGATATATGAATAGTGACAATACACTAAAAACTTCAACATTAAATTGTCCCATCAAGCTATAGTGATAAGGAGTGGCAATAGGAACAAAAGAAAGGTGGCTATAGAGAAAAGTAGAAAGGTTTGTGAAAGGAATTTTCGGTATTCATTCTTTTTTTAATCTTTTTACATAAATGGAGGCTATTAAGGTTGATTATTAGAGTTTGAAGATAGAAATGAAAGGCTAGCTTCCTGATGCTAGTTCAACGGGAATATCGACGCCAAGTCATGGTTAAGTATTTTTATCACTTTAAGGTTTTAATTTCTTTTCAGATTTTGTGTTGTTGGTGTTGATTGGATTAGGTTTTTGGATGAATGATCTTAATATGTTATTTTGATTGTTTTATTTCAAACCTATTGCTAAAACATTGAATGTAATCCGTAATTATTACTTTTGATGTTTATGAGTAGTATCTAATGATCGTTAATCGTTAGGAACAATATAACCTAGGTTAGATAACCCGAATGTGTGAGGTTACTGCCCATATTAATCATTTTCCAATTCGTAATACAGCTGCCAAATTGAATCTAGAGATTGTATCCTAGGTTATTTGGTAGTTAGGTTTAATTAATGATCGTATCTTGATTAAACACGACTTAAGGGAAAACTGAGATTAGTCGAGCGCACTATTAGTCTCAGATCAATAGTCTGAAGAGAGTTGTAAAGACGTTAGGACGATGGAATATGCTTGATCGTGTTTAGGCCGAGATTGACCCTAGAACCAGACCTTACTTATATTTCAACACTTTTCTCATTTTCAATTGCTTGTTTTAATTTGTTTTGATATTATTTTTTTCTTTAATTTCTAAATTGCTTAAAAATCCAAAACCCCCCCATTTTTATATTTTCCTTGCATCAATTAAATTAACTGAACATTCCCTATAGATTCGATCTCGACTCACTATAACTACAAATTTTAGTATACAGAGTTAGGTAAATTTTGCAATGCACTCGACACGCGTTGTCACCATATGTCTCCAAATAATTAGTCCACATGTCACACAATAATTGGTCCATTTATCAATTAATTACTAGTCCATTTGTCACTCATTGAACTATGCCAATTGTCACTCAATTATAGGCTTAGTCACCCTAATTTTTCAAGTATCAATTTGTCTTGTCGCTTGGCATTTTTCTTAGTCCAAATGTAAATATTAATTCATCACTCTACCAATTAATAACAATTAATTCAAAATTACTAAATGGAATCCAATCAAACCAAAATTTAAGACATAATAATTCACAATTCACATCATGTTCATTTTAAACCTTTCATGTAACACCCCACTCCCGCTGGACCCGAACCTGATATCGATGGTGATATCCGAATCCGTGCCCCGCGAGGGTGGC
>JAOQMS010000179.1:20750703-20777925 GCA_027563885.1 Erythroxylum longipes
TTCTAGGTTCTTCTTTTCTTTCTTTCTTAACCTCACGAACACATCTCTTTCTTTCTTCACTCACACACCCTTCATTTGTTCTTCTCTTATTAATTTAAAATAAACTCTAATCTTCTAAACTTACCATTCTATATTTACTCTAATAACTTCTAAATCCTTAACCTAATTCTAACACTTCTATTTAATCCATGCAACCATATGTAATTAAAAATATTCATTAATAAACTCCATAAATTTCTAATTCAAGAATTCCGATTTTTTTACTCATAACTAAACTCCAACAATTTCTCATTTAATAATTCTAACTTCCAAGAAAAGTTCAGGGTTAAACAATTCTTCCCCTTAAAGAATTTCATCCTCTAAATTCTTACCTGAGTGATCAAACAAATGGGGGTAATGTTGTCTTATGTTTTCCTCAGTCTCCCAAGTAGCTTCTTCACTCGAATGATTTCTTCTAGACAACTATATCTAGTGGAATCACTCGATTAGTTGCTTATTCAAATACCCTACTATTTTAACTGGTTACTCAGTATATCTCAGGTTTCTCGCAATTTCACTACCCTTTTTACTGAACTTTAACACACTTCATCAAGGCGATACAATACTTTGAAAACAATTTTATCTTCTACTTTCCATTCCATATCTCTTCTGCATTGATGCACGTAACTTTTCTGTTTTTCTTAAGTCACACATATTCTACCACATATCAATTTTCACGTCATATGCAATCATTCACTTGCATTTATCATATACAATCGCTTTCACATTTCAATTTTATCAGACCTAAGTTCCTTTAACAATAGCAACCACATCTCCTCAATTTCATGGACTTAATAATATAGGTACGCTACTTTACATTAAACAACATTTATGCACTCCCTATAGCATGTTCAACTTTTTATGCCTGAGTCCTATTTCTAACTGACTCGAATAGTCACTTCTGATTTCTTTAATAATCATTCATTCCTAAAAATGGAAAATTTAATTTACAGATATGATTTTATAAAACATCTCTATCACAAGAAGGTTTCTCACCTTAATAATCTACACTATTTCCATAAGCTTTATCAATGAATTATATTTATCATTGCTGTTTCAACCATTCTTAATACCTCAATAAGATCAATTTCAACTGTTCATGATATTTCAATAAAATAAGTTACTGTCACACTTTACATGATCAGAATAATAGAAAGGTATTTTCAACATGTTACCAATTAATATCTCATGCTAATAATACTTTAATTGCAATTGATTCTGAACAACATTTGAATATTTTATGACTATTCAAAAGTTACTTCTCTATAGTAGTTACCTTTTTAATATAACCACCTAATCCCATGCTTCCATAGCATTACTCTGATTCATCTCATGATTTTAACTATAGGGATCATAGATTACCTCCTATACCATATCCAAATATAGATTTCATATGTGCTCAATCACATTATCCTCCAATGTAACCATATATTAGATATATACTCATAATAACTGGTCAACATAACCTTGAGAACTTCTACATATATCACTATCATTTATTTCATCTTCCATACATACGTTCTTAATCAATTCAGAATTATAGACACATAACCATCTTGAAATTCTAATCTCAAATCCCCTAACACAATCTTATACTAGATCATAACCCTTATCACATTAATTAAACAATCATTTTAAATTCCAAGTTCAACCTTTCAATTCCACTTTGCTTGTACGCTTTAAATCTTGTCATTTCTACCTATGTCTCTATTTCTTTCTCAATCAATTCATGAAAATATATTCACATCCATATCAATTCCAGTACATATCTATAACAAAATTCTATTACCATATTCGCTGACATAACCACAAATACTAAATCTATGTCTAACATATCAGGCTACGTAGTATTTCTTATTTCTAAATATCCATAAACTTTCATTGTCTTACACTTTGACAAATCACCATTCTTCTCATTGTTTCTAATAGCTCAAACTCTTAAAGAAAGTTCATATGTGTGACTCGTACGGTTGTAATTACTGGGATTCTATGCTCATCAGTGCCCTTCTTTAATGGTGGGGAATCAGATGCAACAGATTCTTGCAAAACTTCTCGTGTTCTTCCACGAGGTGGCATTTTACTCCTTTAACAAGACATTATCTTTTAGCTTAGTTTTCCTTTTAATCTTATTTCCTATATGTATGTATGATATGCATGTCACTTAATGCAATCAATAAACTCAACAATGCAAACAAGTAATTTAGCAATACAAACACTTTATCACACATCATATATTTCATAGTATAACATATTCTAAGCCTAGGAATCCTTAGAAACCATGAGCTCTGATACCAAAGATCTTGGCCCCAGGTCTCGATTTTTATTTCTTGCGACTAAGCACCAAAATTGGGGAATTTTGAAAAATAATAGTAAAAATAAAAATGAAATAAAATAAACATAAGTCACGGTTGGGAGTAAAAATAAGTACACAAACAAAAAAAGGAAGTGAGAATGTCACGGCCATGCATGTAAAAATGTCACAGCCGTGAAGACAAAGAGTCATGGGCATGACATTCAGAAGTCACGGTCATGCTTATGCAAGATCGCGAGCTTCCAATAAAAATGGCATTTGCATGATCGTGCAATTCGATGAATAGTGCAGCTTTTGCATGATCGTGCATGTGCACAATCGTGCAGCCCTACTGTGCATACCCATTTCTAATCTTCATAACTTTTAATCTCAAAGTTTAAAAATTTTAAACTTAATGTCGTTAGAAAGATAAAAGAATGATCTACAACTTTCATGAAGACGGCTTTATCAAATTCTGCCTAGATTAATATGGTTTAATCATTGAAGTTTTAGAACACATTTTTTCCTTTTTTCCTTTTTGCTATTTATAAAAACTACTACTTATATCAAAAGACCGAATACAACAAACACAATCCATACACATATGACTCCTAACAGAACAGAATCGCAACCTAACAATTTACTTAAGAAGAATTTATCCAAAAACCTTACAACAACATACCATTTCATTTCCAAACACCAATTACAACCCAATAAAGAAGAAAATTCTGCACATATACAAAAGAGAAATTCTTCACCTCTTACTGCCATTTCTAAAAAAAAAATAGAGTTTCATTTCTCAATCGACGTAGTGTTTATACATAACTCCAATTACATATTAAGAGTCAAAACAGTAGCATAATCCAAAAATACAACTTAGTTATAAAAGATAGAAATTCTTGGAGTTAGCCGAAGTTTTTGCAAAGTTCAATGTTGATATGATATTTTTGCACTTGAGGAGTGAAAAGTAATGGGGTGAGCTACTAAGCTCAATGGCTAATACATTTATAGCCAGCGATAATGAGCCGTACACATGCTCAAGCATATAATATATATATATATATATATATATGTATGTATGTATGTATGTATGTATGTATGTATGTATTCACTATATTTTAGTCTTTGCAGATTATATTATCCACAATTTCTTAATTATGAGAATTCACATAGTCAAGAATATAGTATCACATAAATCAGATCATATGTTCATTTAATAATCAAACCATAACACTCAATTATGCTCTATGTTCAACAATTCAAGATGCAATGCACAAACATAATGGCTCGAGAGAATCCCATAAAACAGAATGGAGAAATTGAAGTTCACTCTATGAACATAATGGTGGGGCTCATGTGCCATAAGCGGGTAGCCGGGAGAAGGCTTTAGGTCAACATGCATGTGACCAACAGAGTAGTATCTCTCTTACCCCCACAAACAAATTTTCCAGTGCTTACATTTTCATATCATATTTGTATTTTCATGCTTCTTGAAGTTTTTTCTGTTTTTCATTAACATCAAGCAGCAGAATTATTACAAAGCAAACATGATATTAACTTCACAGAACATTTTTCCCATATTTAAAATGATTCAAGATAAGCAACTTAGCATACGTACAAGGAAATATTTTAGCCCATCATCACAAAAACTATAAACATACTACCCACCTATTTACTTATAAATCCAAGCTCAAGTTTGTTCTTCCTTTTGCTCTTGATTTTGAAGTTCTTGTTTCCCTTCAAACAAACATATTTTCATTTAATCAACATACACAAATATAACTTCCATAAAGTTATATTATCAAAAAATGAGCTCAGACTTAATCTATTCTTAGTTTATCTAACTAGAAGAACTAATATCTAGTTAAAAGTTCTTGAAAATCTAAGGATATAAATCTCTTGTTCCTCTTCTTTCTCTCTTCATTTTTAGCACATAAAAACGTAGTTTCTCTGCTTTCTTCTTCTATCAAAACAAGAAAATAGATAAAGGGTTACCCAAAACTCAGTTGAACCTTCCACTTATTATCTCCTTTATCTTTTTTTTCCTTGGTCTTCTTTTCTGGTTCGGTTTCTGCTTCTCTTCTTCTACTTCTTTCTACATTTTCCTTCTCTCTTTCTTTCTTATTTAACACAACTCTTTTTTCCCTAACCTCTCAAATACGTCTCTCCCTTTTTTCTTATAATTACACGACTCTCTTCCTCTTTCTCTAGTTTCTTCTAGGTTCTTCTTTTCTTTCTTTCTCAACCTCACGAACACGTCTCTTTCTTTCTTCACTCACACACCCTTCATTTGTTCTTCTCTTATTAATCTAAAACAAACTCTAATCTTCCAAACTTACCCATCCATATTTACTCTAATACCTTCTAACTCCTTAACCTAATTCTAACACTTCCATTTAATCCATGCAACCATATTTAATTAAAAATATTCATTAATAAACTCCATAAATTTCTAATTCAAGAATTCTGATTTTTTTACTCATGACTAAACACTAACAATTTATCATTTAATAATTCTAACTTCCAAGAAAAGTTCAGGGTCTAACAAACATAAAGGAGCAGAAACGCAATTGGCCAGCCAAAGCGCAGCACCAAATGAACCAAAACGGCAATGCACAACCAAGCTGGGAAGGAAGAAAACTACAAAAGCATTAAAACGCAGTCTGTGTAACGTAGACAAAAGCTGCGTTTTGTGCAAACATAGGATGCGTTTTGTTCAAAACGTAGATGTTGTGCAACATAGGTCTTTAAGTGAATGAAGATTTTAATTGTTCCATCAATACACATAGTGTAACAAAAAAGGGGGTTGCGGCCTGTAGGTGGCAGAATAAAACAAAAATAATGAGAGAGGAGTTGAGAGGAGCAGCTTGCAAGAGAGCTGCAAGAAAGAGGGGTTTGGTGTGAATAGTGGAGTGAACTAAAAACCAAGAAGTTTATTTGTCACATCATGAACAGTAGATAGGAGAAGAAGGTTGTAGCATTAAGAAGAGAGCAGGTAGGGTTTTTGGTGGGGGTGATTTTTATGGGGTTGAAGCATTTTTTTGAGAGACTCATGAAAGGCTAAACGTCCTGAAGCTGATTTGGAGATGACATTGATGCCGACAACCCAAGTTAAGTAATTTTTTTATTGTTTTTGTTGTTTCTTTCTCTCATTATTAATTGATTATGTTATTTTGTGTTTAGTATATGGGGTATTGAATGATGATGATTTTAATGCGTTCATTGAATTGTTTGACTGCATACCCATTGCTAAAATTTTGATATAATCTGTAATTGTTATGCTGAAGTTCATGTGTAGCAATTAATGATTCTTAATCATTAGGGATAACATGACCTAGGTTAAATGAGGCATCGTATGTGGTTGTTGCCCTGATTAATCAGAATTCCTAATTCATAATGCTACTGCCTAATTAAAAATAGAGATCATATCCTAAGTTAGTTGGTGGTTAGGTTTAATTAATGATCATATCTTGATTGAACAAAACCTAAGGGAAAACTTGGGTTAATTATTAACCCACGATTAATAGTTTCTAGGAGAGGTTTGAGAACAACAAATCAATGAATATGCTTTATTAAGGTGTAGGCTGAGATTGAACCAAAGAACCAGATCCCTATCGAATTCCCCAAATTTACCATTTTTCGTATATTTTCTTTAATTTGTTTTTATTAGTTAGTTTCATTTTATTTTCTTATTCCAAAATCCAAACCCCCCATTTTTCCTAAACACCTATTAATTTCATTTCATAAGCTAATCAAACACTCCTTGTGGGATCGACCTAGACTAACCACTACTACAGTAATAGTCCAGTTATTTTATTTTGAATAGCGTTACGACGCGCCAGTCATCTTGCTATGAATTTTGAAAGTTATTCATCTTTGCTTATGATTATGTATTCTTGGAACTTATGAGAAATGAGTCAATGTTTTTGGGTCTATGAGCTTAATTTTGATGTTTTGCTCGTGGATGACTAAAAGCTAAGTGTGGAGGAAATTGATATGTGTTTAATTGATTATGAATTTATTTCAAAGACTTAGTGATTATTGTTATAAAAATACTTAAGATACTCACTTTGATTCATATTACGCACAATTTAGAAGCAAAGAAGTTAAAGTGAGTTAAAAGAAAAATATTTGGTCCATTTGTTGAAGACTAATACTCACTTGTCTTCATGGAGCAAGAAGAAGAAAATTAAAAGATAAGAAGAAGACATGAAAAATGGAAAAATAAAGAAGTAGAAAACTTGCACAGCCATACATGTTTTTGCATTGGCACATGCAACGTGAATTTCATGGAAAATAAAGAAGAAGTATAAGGTGGCAGCTAGGAAAAGATGAAGCATGAAACCACATGCAACTGGTGGATAAATGCACGCCAAAACGACATGCATCAGGTGGAAGCAAATGGAGCAAAATGACAACACATGGACAAGCAACAAGGAGAAAACGTAGCACAACAAGGAGATCAAAATGCAGTAGTAGAGGAAAAATGCAAACGTTGAACAAGGCATAAAAAACAGAAGTAGCATAAGGGTTTTTAATATGTGTGGGTTTTAAATAAAAAATTAGAATAGAGAGAACAAAAGGTTGTTCTTCGACAAGGGGGCTGAAGCATTAGTCTTGGGAGTTTTCAGTTTTAATGAAAATGTGGGGCAAAACTACCAACCTTGAGAGGCCCATGGAGGGTAGCTGCCCAATGTTGGTTCAGAGGCGACTTCGATGCCGACAACCAGGTTAAGCATTCCTTCCATTGATTTTTTGTTTTTTTTTTCTCTCTTCAGAAATTGATTGTGTTATCCTATGCATATGGATTTGGGTTTCATGTATGAATGAACGTGTTATTGTTATAGTCTGATTATTTGCGTATGAACTTATTGGGTATTATGAAAAGATAATTTTAATGCATTCATTGAATTATTTTATTATAAACCCATCGCTAGAATATTCAATATAATCCGTAATCATTATGTTGAAATTCATTTGTAGTGACTAATGGTTTGTAATCATTAGGGCTAACAAAACTAGGTTAAATGACACATTGTATATGATTGTTGCCTTAATTAATTAGTTTTCATAATTCGTAATGCTACTACCTAATTGAATCTAGAGATCGTATCCTAGGTTATTCAGTAGTTAGGTTTAATTAACGATCGTATCTTGATTAAATAATACCTAAAGGAAAACTCGGGTTAATTATTAACCCATAATTAATAGTTGCTAGGAGAGGTTTGAGAATGAAAAATCATTGAAAATTTTTTAGTTAGGGTGTATGCAGAGATTGAACCAAAAAACCAGGTTTCTACTGAATTCCCCACTTTTATCATTTTTTACATTTTTTCTTTAAATTGCTTTTGTTAGTTAGTTTAGCTTTATTTTATTTTCTTATTTTTAAAACCAAAAGACCCCTAAACCTAAATACCAATTATTTTCATTTCAATAACTTTACACATACTCTTTGTGGGATCGATTTAGACTCACCACTGCTATAGTAATAGGTCTAGTTTATTTTGATTAGCGTTACAATTCGCTGTCATATACAAACACTTAGAATATGAACAAACATTAACATAATTATAAGCCTATACACTTGATAATCATATAATAAACACCTAAAACCATAATTAAACATCTTTGAAAACATAGTATAATTATCACCTATCAAGCAACTTCTCCTTCCAATTGTTCACCTTCGAAGTCACTTTAGTCATCTTAAGTTGACACTCTAAAAGCTTCTTCTTGATGTCATCCTTCATCTCCTTCTTTTTATTTCTTTCACTAACTAGATTAATACAATCATATTTGATTTGAGGAATGTGCCAAATTTTATGCACAGTTTTACATATGGATAACTTATTTAATTCATCTCTACTTAATGCATATAATAATATACAAATGGATTTTCTATTTAAAGATATAATTCCTTATCATATAGATCCCTTTCTTATTTAATTATAGGAAACCTTCTATCATCTTTTACTTTCATGGAAGTGAAAGGGCCATTTAAAAATATTTTCCACAAATCAACACTCTTAAGTTTTTAAAAAAAACTTCATCCTATTTTTTGTAATAGAGATAGTCATTATCATCAAAGAAAGGAACTCTACTAATGTAGATAGTCATTATCATCAAAGAAGGGACTCTACTAATGTTTTATCCCTCTTGGATATGAGAGAATGAGCCTAAGTATACATTAGGACCTTTGCTTTAGAATTCTTTTGAAATGCTAACTTAAGAGATCTATTTTGATATTACTTATAGGTCTCTAATGGCACCCAAGAGGAGGTGAATAGGTGTTGGTAAATTTGAACAACTATTTCTTATCTAATGAAGTCAGTTAAACAAAAATCAATATATTATTAAAAAATAGACTAATGCAAATCACTAACATAATCAAACAATAATTTAAAGGGCAAAGGGAATAAGAAAGGCTAATCTATTTATAGTTGTTTGACAAATAATTCTTGTCTATGTACACTTTCCAAGATGCTTCTTAAAATTTCAACTAAGTCTCTTCCTCCGAAAAGATGAAGACAAACCTTCTTAAAATATTCTTATTTTTCATGAGTATATAAAAACTCTTCCTAAAGTCTTTCTCTAAGAGAAGATAACTTTAAAATGAAAAAACAAAGGCATGTAATACCTTTCCAAAAATATTTAAAATGTGCTTATACAACAACAAAATGTTTTCTAATATCTAAACCAACAAAAAACCATATATTATAATGATTAGAGGTTAAACTAGCCGTTAGAAATAAGAACTATTCAATTCCAAAAGCTAGTTATTATGCATCTATCAACTAGTTTAACATATTGGTTGACCAACATGCATTGAATGTGCAAATTAACTAGTTATTAGGACATTGTTTGACCAATATGAAATTTTACTTAACCATTGCACTAACAAATATCCCTACAAACTCTTATTAAAAATTTTTTAAAACTTTAACCTATATTAGTTGACCACTAATCTATATGCACCTAAAATTGTGATTCCAACATCTTGAATGCTTAGACTTAATTTTCTTAATGAAAAATTGACTTAAACACTTATCTAAATGTTCCCTAAATAATTTTTTAAGGATTAAGAGGTTTTCTTTGAGATAGAAACCTTAATTCCTCTTAATGATTAAAAAGAATCATGCAATAAGTTAAAATGATGATGTGTTAATGCATTATAAGCCTCTAAAATATCACAGTGACTTAAGTAAAAAGTATAGTAAAGATTACTTGTTCATCTATAACTTTTTGTTTCTAATTTCTTTTTTTTTTCCTAATTTTGTTCTTCATTTGAATGACTTAAACTCCAATTTTTTTGTAATTTCTTTATAATAAGTATCGTGATTTATTCATGACCATTATTATTTTCATATTACTTGTATAAAAAAAGACCATTAGTAATACCTATGTTTTGTTATCATCAAAACATAAATTATAACCTCCCTTAGTTCCACAGTTAAGATAAAACTAAAGGGGTGCCTAGGAATTTATATCTAAATAGAGAGTCTTACTAGTAGTTTCTAGTATTTTTACAAAATGAAAAGGAGACTTAGAAAGGTATATAGGAATTCAAAACTAAATAGGGAGTCTTAGTGTACTTTTTCAAGTTTTCCCCAGAGTTAAGAGAGACCTAAAGGGATATTCAAGCATTTAAAACTAAAAAGGGATTATAATATAGTGATTTCTAAGGTTTGGGTGAAATTTAAAAGAGAACTTAAGGGGTATCTAGGTATTTAAAACTAAATAGAGAATTCTTGAGTTGGTTTTTAGGGGCTTCACAAAGATCCTAACATTTAAAACTAAATATGGAGTCTTATAGTTTTTTCTAGGTCCTAAATTGAAAGGGACCTCTCTAACTTAGAGAGGTATCTAAAGATTTAAAACTAAATAGGATTTAATCCAAAGATAAAAGAGACATAAAGTAGTATTTCGGCATTTAAAATTAAACAGGGAGTCCTATAGTGGTTTCTAAGGTTTGTCTTAAAGTTAAAAGAGACCTACAAGGGTATCAAGGTATTTGAAACTAAAAGAAGACTACTAAAGATTTTAAGGTTTAGCACTAAGTTAGGAGAGACCTAGAGGTTTTTCTATGCATTTAAAACTATCTCTTAAAGTGATTTTAGGTATTTAACTACAACATGGGATTAGAGGTATTTGAAACTAAAAGAAGACTCCTAAAGATTTGTAAGGTTTAGCACTAAGTTAGGAGAGACCTAGAGGTTTTTCTATGCATTTAAAACTATCTCTTAAAGTGATTTTAGGTATTTAACTACAACATTGGATTAGAGATCTAAAGGGGATTCTAGGTAATTAATTATGAACGTAAATAGGATTACATGTATCTAATTTAAGGGCAAAACCCATTTTAGTCCTCTAACTTTACCTTAACTATGCTTAAGTCCTTAAACTTTAACTTTATCCAAATTGACATTAACCTTACTCATTAGTGTTAGATATATATCAAAATTTGTCAACTCATAGAGTGTGAAACACATATAGGCATCGAAATTGGCCAAGTTCGATTGGGCCCCACCACTTACCTGACCTAGCCTAACCCTCCTATAAAATGGCCAAAACTAACTTGAATCTTGATTAGGATCAAGTTGTGCATCTCGAGCTTGCTCTAGCCCTCCAAAATAATATCACTTGGGGATGATGGTCAAGCCATTAAGGCCAAGCTTTGAGCCATTCTTCAACTCCCAAGTTTGAATAGAAGTCTAGTTAACCCACACCTGCCCATTGACTTTAGGTTAATCTAGGCTAGGTAATATCAATACAAGGTTAGATTACCATGTCTAACACATGCCTCTATCACTATATGTGATAAAATAAAGTAAATAATTTAGACGTATACGTTGGTAAATGAAACACCTCTTACTTCACTGGTAATCGATCATCCATTCCTAAACATACAAACTAAAACTCCATTCCTTCTTAAACTTAATAAAAACCACTATTTCTAAGGCCCTTAAAAAGGCCTATGTAATCCCCTTCAAGAAAGCCTTTGCCATTTACATCATCCACATAGTTAAGGAATAACTTATTAACAAAGAATAACTTATTAAAAAGAATATGGTTCTTTCTTTAAAGACTAATAATAAATTCAAATTCCACTCTTTAGTGTTATAAAAAGTACATAATCAAACTATTTCCTTGAACCAAGAAGGAAAACCAAACCCTTCATTTTTCACTAATGGATCAAAATATTCAATTTTAGGATTTTAATAACATTTTCTCTTATAAGGCCTTAATAGTAGATGAAGGTAATACTAGGATTCTTGGCATAATAAAGCATAGCTAAAATGTTATGATCAACAATCAAAAGCTACAATGCCTATTGATGAATGTAAAGACTTATGCAATAAAGTGAAATGAAATGTTTATTCATGGTGAGCTTTCTAGAGCATTAAATTAACAAAGTGAGATTAAAATTAATATTAAAAATAAAGAACAACCTTGAAAATCTTTGATCTATAGGTTGATAAAAAGAAGCTAAAGTTTACAACTGCTAAAATGAAGATCAAACTATTCTAGTTTGATCTTCATTTTAACAGTTGTAAACTTCAACTTCTCTTTATCAACTTGATAAGCTATATTCTTGAGTTTATGATTTTAATTTGTTCTTATATTGCTTTTCATCAAAATAATATATTCATTAGTAGTAATTATGTTTTGATATTATCAAATGGCACTTTAGTGTATTAGAGGAAGGAGGGAAGACAAATAAAAATACCTTTTCAATTACGTGTATTAGGGGTATGCATATCATGTCAAATAATAAAGTAGCATGTGTAGCACACTCTATGACTTGACAAAATTTAGATGTATTCGACACTAATATATAGGTTTAAGGTTAATTTGGTAAAAATTAAAGTTGAAGGAATTGAGTGTAGTTGAAGTAGAAGTTGAGGGATCAAAATGGACATTTCCCCTAACTGAAACTTTAGATTAGAAACCTTGAGTGTATTATAGGTATTTAACTACAAATTTACATTAACAACCTAAAAGGAATTTTAGGTATTTAATTGTAAACCTATAATAAATTCCAAGTATTTAACAAAAAATTTGGATTATAAACCTAAAGTGGATTCTAGATATTTAAATATGAGTCTAAAATCTATTATATGTATTTAATAAAACTTTTGATAGTCTAACTAAAAAGTATTCTAGGTATTTAAATATAAATGTATAGTGCATTCCAAGCAGTTAGCTAAAACTTTAGATTAGAGACTTAAAGGGGACCATAGTATTTAGTTATGAACCTATAGTGGATTCTAGGTATTTAACCAAAAGTTTTGATTTGAAGTCTAGAGAAGATTATAGGTATTCAACTATGAACTTGGAGTAGATTGGAGGTATTTAACTAAACTTTATATTAAAAACCTGAAAGAGAATTTAAATATTTAACTACAAACCTAAACAAGATTCTAGGTATCTAACTGAAACTTTGGACTAGAGACCTAAAGAGGATTCAAGTTATTTAACTAAAAATTTAAATTACACCTAGTAGTGTTTACAGGTATCAAACTACAAAACTAAAGTAGATTCCAAGTATTTAGGATTTCACTTGATTGAGAATTGAGACCTAAAGGGATCTGTAGGTTTTCACTCACTAAAAACAAGAGACCTAGAAAGGTTTGCAGGTTTTTACTCAATAAAAATAGATGAACTATAGAGGTTTATAAGATTTTCACTCATTGAAAAAAAAGACCTAAAGAGCCTTATAGGTTTTTACATATTGAAAAAAATTATTATTATTAATGAGCTAAGAAATATCTTAAAAACAAGTAAACATGTGAATTTCAAATGATTGTTTAAAAAATCTTTCATATAGTATTGAAAATATTAAAAATATAGAATTGGAAAATATTTCCTCTTTTATAAATTTCCATTTGTTTGAAAATTGGAAGGCTTCCCATTATTAGTTTCAGCACTTATGCTATATGTAGAAACAAACATAATCAAATTAGGATCAAGACTACTAAAGCAATTATGAATTTGTATAGCCCTTCATTTTTCATCTTTTTCATTGATAAAAATAAAAGGCACTCATTTATATATTTTTTTGTAAATTAAGGAATTACATTGATCTAGGAAAATAATTGTAAAACCGTTATAACCAAGAATACAAGATGAGATGTTAACCAACTAATTGAGACAAGTAATAAAAATATGAAGTTGTTAGTTCTAATTTAGGATAAGGTTTGGTACATTTGGAAGAATTTATTTTAAAGATACTGATCAAGATGCAACTTTTCTTACTAATTAAGGTTCCATTTATTAGTTATTACAACAAGTATGACTAGACTGACTCCTCTTATTAAAATGAGCTTGTGTATCTTGTTGAAGCTCCTTGCCACCAGTGTTTAACTTTCAGAGCATATGCCTTTGAAAATTCTAGCATTTACATCCCATATTACATCCCACTATATGGAATATACAACAAAAGAAAAATGTTATAATAAATAAGTTATATTCATTTTTAGAGAGCTTGTGAGTTGAAGAGCTTAATGAATAATTGCATCCTAATTATTTACGGGGCAGAAGTGATTGTACCTAACTTGATCTTTACACCATATCCTATTGGAGTAAGAGCAGATAAAGAAAAAATTTTTGAACTAATTATAGAGCATCTTGACATAGTTTGTAGAGTGGATTAAGGAGAGACTAAGGGACTTTGAGTTTATCTATGGTATTTAACTTGTTCCTTATAGAAAACCATAGAATAAAAGAAGTCTAGGTATATGTTCCAAACTAGTTTATGCCATGTTACTTTTGGAGAATGCCTCTTGAGCAACTTTTTACAAGTTTTTCCTCATATGTTTGACTGGGGTGATAGTTAGGGAAGTACCTTATAAAGGTTGGTGTTTCTTTATTATTACAAAGCCATCCTCCATTCTTATCAAGATAGCACAACCCAATGTTTTGAAAGTTAGGGAGGAGGTACAGTGCCCCTTACGAGCTCTAATTATCATGACAAATCCATGTGTTTTTCCATTTCCCACGTTAATTTTGATAGAAGTTTGGAGACAGCCTTTAAGATTTAGAATTTGTAGCATTATCCATGAACTGTCCTTCCTTGATTTTATGCTTCATAAATTTTTCGCATCATGGTTATGGCTATTATTCCATTTAGTTTATAATGATTCCTTATCATCAAATATTCTCTATAGTCTCTTAGATAGCATGCCTTTATTCATAATTATAATAGATTAGCACCCAAAACTCCTTCTTGTTTAGACAGACGAATAGTGCTCAAGATATCTTTTACCTATTTTCTTTGAAGACCATTCCCTAACTAGAGGAAGTTCTTCATCATTTCCTCTATCTCTGAAATTCTTTTTAGGAATCAATAGAGGGGAATTTTGATAAATGTACAGGTTAGTAAGAACTAAATTGAATAGTTGCAACTACTCACATAAGTTAGATTTTATTGTACAAATCACTTAAAATTTTCCTTACCATATAAAAAAGAGGAATATAGTTCTAGTAAGACGGTTTCCTAGTGGTGATAGGGATCAATAGATAAATGAATGCTGGGGATTTTATATTCAGTCTTGCTTGCCTAGAAAGATTTTTAACTGAAATCGAAGGATCCTTGCAAAACATTATGAAGCCTTTCTATATATTAATATATAATCCTAATAATTTGATAAAGGAGTCTAGAAATTTTATAATATAGGATAATGTTATTGTGTTATCTCCACAAAAAAATAGTTGATCATAATTTTTATGAAATTTGAATATATTTTTAAAGTTTATATACATATCTATCAACCTTGATAGCACTTCCATTATAAAAGGTTATCTTTATTCCTCTTACTCCCTTAATTAATTTATTAAGTTCCTCATTTAAAAAAATTATATGTTGGTGTTTTGATACATTTACTGATCCAAGATATAAATTAATTGGAGAAAACAAAATGTTTCTAATGTTTTAAGAATAAAATTCTAGTTTAATGAAGAAGGCCCAATATTTAGTTTCAACTTTTAGATTGTGATGTATATATCTAGTTAAAGATCAACTAGGTAAGTGCACCTATCCTTCTTATAGTATAATCTAATGAATGTGAATGTTGACCACACGACAACTAGAAATACTAGTACTGACCATATTTCTAATATCAAATATAATAAAATAGTGATTTAATTAAAATAAAATATTAACAATAATAAATTTACTAATCTAAGATTAAAAACAATGAAGCAATAAGAAAGAATGAAGTAGTTGGTTAATAATCAAAATCTAAATGGAAAATCTCTTTAGAACATTTAAATATGCCTAAATTTATCTTGATTTAATGATTAATCCTAGTTTCTTATATCTGTATAAATTATAAAGTTATAACTATATTTTAAAAAAAAAAAGCAGCCTCTATCCTTAATTTGATTGACTGAAATCTTTTTCTAATCAAAACCCCAAGAATGCTTTAACTTGTTTTATAAACTTTGTTTAATAGATTTAGCTCTCACCTAAAAGGTTTATGTGGTCCTATCTCTAGAATTCCATAAAACTCTTATCATTCATGTCATGACATATTCATTCATATGATTCCTTAATTCCTATACAAGAGATTTAAAATTAAATAAAAACGTTAGAATATTTCAATTCAACATAATAAGAAATCATGACCAATTCACAATAGAACTTAGGTCTTTAATTAATTCAAAGAATTAATCCATACATATAGTTCTAAGGTTCATCCCATCTAAGTCTATCCTAATTTGGATCATACTAATATAATGAAATTCAATAAAAATCAGAAAAGGAAAATAAGACAAAAGTAGTCAATCTTATGGATTCTTAAAATCTTGAAGTTCTTCAGTTAAATCTTAATGGAATCTCCTTCTTGATCACTAAGTGTCTCCTTTCTTATCTTAAGATAATCTAGTTTAGCTCCTTATGACTTCTCCCCCATCACATGTCCCTATTTATCCTTTTAACATAACCATAAAATTTTCATAAAATTACCACCACCACCATCAATAACAACACCCATTATGAATCCTACTAAGACACAAAGTGCTGGGCCCAGGTCTCAATACATATTTCATGGCTACATTACGAGAGGATTGGGTGCAAATCAAGTGAGAAGAAGGCTGGAAGCTCCAAATTATAATTAGAAACTCGAATCAGTTACTTTCGTAGAAGTTGTCCGCCTGTCACCCTCGTGCATAAGCATGATTGTGCACTCTTATGAGTAAAGGGTTCTGTCATGATTGTGCTAGTTCGTGCACTCCTGATTTGTTACTCAAACTTGTAAAAATCATATAGCTCCATCCTGACGTCCAAAAATTACAAACTTTATACCATTGGAAATCTAAGAGGATAAGCTACAACTTTTATGAAGAAAACTTTGTCAGATTCGGCCTATATCCATACAGTTTGATCATTGAAATTAGGACACAATTTCTGTCAGGGATAGCGTTGCAACGTCTGCCAGCACCTGTGACGTTATCGTATAAAGGCCATATCTTTTTTGTCCGGAGTATAAAAATTACATGCAATATACCGTTGAAAAGCTAAAAGGACGACCTACAATTTTCATAAGATAAAATTTTCCAATTCTATCTAGATTAATATAGTTTATTCGTGGAAATTAGAGTCACTAATTCTGTCCATGATAGTGCTACAGCTGTGTCCCCCTTTTGTCTTTTGCCTATTATGAGTGTTTACACATTCTAAAAATACCCGGATCCAACAAAAACTAAACGTACATACTTGACTCCAATTATAACAATTTGTTTTAAATCTATCCAGGGCCATCCAAGAACATACTATTCCATTTCCAACGACAATTTACAACCCAACACAAAAGATAGTTTTGAACATGTACAAAAAGGAACTTCTTCAACTCTTACTTTCATTTCTTAAACAAAACAGAGTTTGTACATAGCTTTAATTACATATCAAAGGTCATATAAATAGCATATTATATAAAATATAAATGAATTATCATGCTTGATATGCTTATAAAGCTACCAAAATATAGTTGAACTAATTTAGTAAAAAAAAGGTAGCTATCTTGGAGTTTGCCAAAGCTTGCAAGGATCAATTATCTTCTCGTTCTGCACATGAGGAGTGAAAAATAATGGGTTAAGCTATGAAGCTCAGTGGCTAATACATTTATAGCCATTGGTAACGAGCCACACACAATCAAGAATATACATATATTTCATTTTAATCTAGCAATTAAATTATCTATAGTTCTAGCTCAAAGAACTCGTAGTTAAGGATGTTATCATATAAATCATATCATGTATATTTAGTCATCAAAATGAAATGCACAAACATAATGGCTTGAAAGAGTCCCATAGATCGAAATGGAGAAACCCAAGTTTACACCATGAGCTAAATAAGTCCGTTTCTTAGGAGTTAATGTGCCACAAGAGCCAGGAGAAGGCTTTAAATCAACGTGCATGTGAAGAACGAAATGGTGTTTCTTTTACATAAACACAAGCAAATTTCGATGCTCAATTCATTTCATCACATATTCATACTTTCATGCTTCTTATGCTTTTTCCTCTTTTCATTAATACCAAATGTAGTAACATCTTACAAGGCATAATATGATAATAAATCATAGTGCATTTTCTAACAATCGCACTAATTCAAAGTCAAGCAAATAAACATGCAAGTAAGCAAGAAGTCAGCCCATCATCCACAATAACTATAAACATATTATCCACTTAATTGACTGTAAATCCAAACTTAAGTTTGTCTTTCCACTTGCTTTTGCCTTGGATTGTCTTGGTTTCCTTTAAGCAAACAAATTTTCATTCAAACAAATATACAAATAGAAAATCCATAAAGCTTTAATAATTAAAATTAAGCTTAGACATAGTCTACCCATGGTTATATTTAGGCTACAATAACTATGATCTAAGTGAAAACCCATAAAAATCAAAATGGGTTTCTTGGTCCTCTCCTTTCTCCCTTTATTTCCAGCATATGAAACTCATTTTCTCTATTTCCTTTTTCTACCAAAGTAAGAAGAAGAGATAAAGGTTACCTAAAGTTCACCTGAATCCTCTTCCTTATTTTTCTTTCTCCTTTTACTTTCTCTCCTTTTTTTTCTGATTCGTTTTCTCTTTCTCTTGTTCTAGTTCCTTCTTTGTTTTTCTTTTCTTTCTTCCTAGCTTCTCCAGCACACTTCAAGCACTCTTCACTTCCTCTTTCTCACTTCTTTTCTTATTTATTTAAGACCACTTTTTATTCTTCCAAGTTTACCCTTCCATATTTAATATAATGTCTACTTGTTCCTTTATTCTCTTATGTTTATTACACACTAACTTAATTATAACATTTTTATTTAATTCATGCTGACACATGTAGATAAAATATATTCATGACTAAACTCCAATAGATTCTAATTTAAAAAATTCTAATTTCTATTCTTGCTTGCTAAATTAATGGACTAAATTCTAAGAAAAATTTGGGGTTCAAAAATTCTCCACCCCTTAAAGAATTTCGTCCTCGAAATTCTTACCTGAGTCTACAATTAAGTGTGGATACTTCTCCTTCATGGCTTCTAAAGGCTCCCATGTTGCCTCTTCTCTTGCATGGTTCTGTCATAAGAAGCGTCACAGTCTTATTTCTCAAGACCTTTTCCTTTGAATCTAGAATCTGTATTGGTTGTTCTTCATAAGTCAGATCCTCCCTTAATTAAACGTCTGAAGGTTGTACTATGCATGAAGGATCTAATCTATATCTCCTCAACATTGATATATGGAAGATATAGTGAATCTTAGATAATTCTAGTGGCAGGGATAACTTGTAGGCTAGAGGCCCAATCTTTTCAATAATCTCATAAGGGCTTATGTATCTTGGACTGAGCTTTCCCTTTTTACCGAATCTTAAGACTCCTTTCCATAGAGAGGCTTTAAGAAATACTTTGTCTCCATCTTCATATTCCATCTCCTTTCTATGTGCGTCCGTATAGCTCTCCACTCTGTCTTTAGCTGCCTTGAGTCTCTGCTTCACCAAATTAGTCTTGTCAACTATATCTTGTACCAACTCAGGTCCTAAAAGTCCCCTTTTACCTTCCTCATCCCAATAAATAGGAGTTCAACAACTCCTACCATACAAAGCTTCATAAGGTGCCATTTGAATTCTTGAGTGGTGGGAATTATTGTAAGCAAACTCAATTAAAGGTAGATGATCGTCCCATAAGCTTTTGAAGTCCGTAACACAAGCTCTTAACATTGCCTCTAATGTCCTTATTGTCCTCTCTGATTGGCCATCAGTTTGTGGATAGAAAGTTGTACTAAAATGCAACTTGGTTCCCAAAGCCTCTTGTAAGCTTTCCCAGAATCTGGAGGTGAATCTAGGATCTCTATTTGAGACTATAGAACTTGGAATCCCATGAAGTCTGATTATTTCATCTATGTATTTCTTAGCCAAGGCATTCAAAGAATCTGTTTGTTTAATTGGTAGGAAATGTACTGACTTAGTTAGCCTATCGACAATCACCCATATTGCATCATGCTTCCTATTGGTCCTTGGCAATCCCATTAATAAATCCATTGTAATTTTTTCCCACTTCCATTCAGGAATAGACAAAGGTTTAAGTTTGCCGGTAGGTGTTTGATGTTCTGCTTTAACTTGTTGGCACACCAAGCATTTTCTAGCATACTCTGCAACATCTTTCTTCATTCCTCTCCACCAGAAGTGCTCTTTTAAATCTCCATACATTCTTGTACTTCCTGAGTGCATTGCATATGGAGCATTGTGTGCCTCATTAAGAATTTCATCCTTCAACTCTTGTAGGTCTGGAATACATAATCTGTTGCCTACCATCATCAATCCATCTTCTCTTGTCTCTACTTTATAGGGCTTACCATTTTTAATTTCTTTTCTAAGCTTACTCAAGTACTGATCTTGCTCCTACAATTCCTTAATCTTCTCATTCAACACTAGCCTTATTCTAAAATTAACCAATATACAACCAGATTTTATTAGCCTCAATGTCACCTTAAGTTTGGCTAATTCCTTCAATAAAGGAAGGTATACTGTCTCCACGTGTGCCACAATAGATTTTTTACTAAGTGCATTCGCTACTACATTAGCTTTCCCTGGATGGTAGTCTATCATCAAGTCATAATCCTTCAGTAGTTCTAACCACCTTCTTTGTCTCAGATTTAACACTTTTTGGCTCATTAAATAGTTAAGACTTTTGTGGTTTGTAAATACCTTAGTGGTGACTCCATATAAGTAATGTCTCCATATTTTCAATGCAAAAATTATGGGAGCCAGCTCCAAGTCATGTGTGGGATAATTCATCTCATAGGGTTTTAATTGCCTGGAAGCATAGACAATCACTTTATCTCCTTATATCAACATACACCCTAATCCCTTCCTTGAGACATCACTATATACTATATATCCATCACTACCAAAAGGCAAGGTTAGAATTGGTGTAGTTGTGAGCTTATTCTTCAATTTCTCAAAGCTCTTCTGACATTCTTCTATCCACACAAACTTTTTACTCTTCCTTGTCAATTAGGTGAGTGGGGTTGCTATCATGGAAAAGACTTTTACAAATCTTCTATAATAACCATTAAACCCAAGAAACTCCTCACTTATGCTACATTCTTGGGTGCTTCCCATTTAACTACATCTTCTATTTTCCTTGGATCCACATGTACTCCTTTTTTCTGAAATTACATGTCCAAGAAACACCACTTCCCTTAGCCAAAATTCACATTTATTAAATTTGGCATAAAACTCTTTCTTCCTCAATGTCTCCAAGGGTAATCCTTAAGTGCTATTCATGCTCCTTGTCACTCTTGGAATAAACCAATATATCACCAATAAAGACTATGATAAATTGGTCTAAGAAAGGCTTGAAGACTTTATTCATTAAGTCCATGAAGGCTGTAGGGGCATTAGTTAATCCAAAGGGCATAACTAAGAACTCAAAATGCCCATATCGTGTTCTAAAGGCAGTCTTTAACGCATCAGACTCCTTTATCCTCAATTGGTGGTAATCAGATCTCAAGTGATCTTGGAGAAGGCTTTTTCCCCTTGTAATTGATCAAACAAATCATCTATACGTGGGAGGGGATATCTGTTCTTGATGGTGACATGATTGAGCTTCCTGTAGTCCATACACATCCTCAAGGATCCATCATTATTCTTAACAAATCTCCAAGGCGAAGAGCTAGGCCTAATATAACTTTTCTTCAAAAGCTCTTCTAACTGCTCTTTAAACTCCTTCGATTCTGTCGGTGCCATTCTGTAAGGTGGAATTTATATTGGTGTATTGCTTAGAAGAAGCTCTATTGTAAACTCAATCTCTACTGTTAGAGTCGAAATAATTCTAGGTACGCTTGCTTTACCTTTTCACCTTTGTCCAACTCAAACTCTACTTTTTTTGTTCACAATTCAAATTGGCATTATATTTTTCTAAAGTATCCATACCCAAAATCACATTCAATCCCTCAATCTTCAATGGCATTAAATCCACCACTAATTTTACTCCACCAATGTATATTTCACAATCTCTATAAACTTGACTAATAATGATATACTAGCCAATTGGGTACTAACTATCAAAGGACTATCTAATGGACTCAAACTTCTACCATTCATAATCCTACTTGAAGAAATAAATGAGTGGATAGACCCCAGATCAATTAAAACAATAATATCATCATTGATTTAACCATATCAGTCACAACCTATGGAGCAGCTTCTACGTCCTCCCTCATCATTGCAAACACCCTATCAGATGCTTGCCCCCTCGGTCTTCCTAGAGGATTCACTTTCTTGGCTACACTAGAACTTACCATTTCAGTTGCAGTCTTAACTCTCACAGTCTCAGCCTTTTTTGGAGCTTGCATCTGAGTTCCCTCCTCTCTTGCATACCGCGGGCACTCTCTAGCCATGTGCTCTTTTTCTCCATAGTTAAAACAAGCTCCACTCAGCCTATAGCACTTCCCCTTATGGAATTTGCCACAATGGTTGGGAATGGATGGCTTATCCCCCTTTCCCCTTCTACTACCTCCAACAGTTGAGGCTTGATGAGAGATAGTTCTCATCTGTTTGGGCTTGCTTGCACCACTATTACTATCCTCAAACTATACGAGGAAAGTCCTGGAACTCCTCTCTGGCATAGGAGCACTACCTCTCCTCCTGAACTATTCTCTTCCTTTCCTCTTTCTGTTCACTGTGCTCTTTATATTCTCCACATTCTCAACCCTTAACGTAGCTTCTACCAGCTATTGGAAGTCACAGAAATTTTGCACTACCACTTTTTTTTTTGCTGATGGCTAAATGCAATCCCATTTCAAACCTACGGCACTTAATCGCTTCGCTCATCATTAGCTTAGTTGCATATTATGACAATTGCATAAATTTACGCTCATATTCGCTCACCGTCATCTCCCTCTGGGTGAGACTCAGAAACTCCCTTTGCTTCTGCTAGGTATACACCTTAGACAAATATTTCTTCCTATAAGCAGCTAGGAAGTCCTTCCATATCAACACTGGTGGTTTTATCTGACTCCCTGGTGCACTTTCCCTCCAATGTAGGGCATCTTCTTGTAACAAGCTTGTGGCATATACAATCTTTTCATCATCCTCATAGTCCATTAGTTTCAATATCCTTTCTATCTTCCTCAACCATGTTTTAGCTTCTTCTAGATCAATAGTTCCGTAAAAATCCTCTACCCCATACTTCCTAAGCTTATCAAATTGCTTTCCTTTTTTAGCTGAGGCTGGGGTAGAAGTTTATGGCATCTGGCCTATAGCCTAGACAAAAGCCTGAGCAAAGGCTTGGAACAGTCTAGGATCTAAGGGATTAGGCACTTGTTTTTGAGGCAGAGGTGACTCATATGTTTGTGATCAAAAGGGCTCACTACTATGCCCTACAGAAGCCTCAACATTTCCTAGGGCTCTAGACTCATCAGTGCCCTCCTCTCTTGGTGGAGAGTCAGGTGTAGTAGATCCTTGCAAAACTCCTTGCGTTCTTCTACAAGGTGGCATCTTACTCCTTTAATTTAAACATTAACATTTAGCCTACATTTAATTTTAATCTTATTTCCTATATGTATGCATGAGATGCATGTCACTCAATGCAATCAATCGATTCAACAATGCAAATAATTAATAATACATCATAATAATTTATATCACAACATATTCTAAGCTTAGTGATCCTTAAAAATTGTAGGATCTAATACCAAAAATGTTGGGCTCGGGTACATATTTCATGGCTACATTACGAGAGGATTTGGTGAAGATCAAGTGGGAAGAAGGCAGGAAGCTCCAAATTGTAATGAGAAACTATAATCAATTATTTTCCTAGAAGTTGTC
This sequence comes from Erythroxylum longipes, assembly GCA_027563885.1. NCBI lineage: Eukaryota > Viridiplantae > Streptophyta > Magnoliopsida > Malpighiales > Erythroxylaceae > Erythroxylum > Erythroxylum longipes. The sequence goes on from JAOQMS010000179.1 coordinate 20,774,346, forward strand.
CGCCTGTTACCCACGTGCAGAAGCACAATTGTGCACTCCTATGAGTGAAAGGTTTTGTCATGATCATGCTAGTGCACGATTCGTGCACTCCTATGAATGGTGGGCTCTGTCACAATAGTGCTAATGCACAATAGTGCACTCCTGATGTGTCACTCAAACTTGTAAAAATCATATCTCTCCATTTTGACGTCTAAAAATTACAAACTTTATACTATTGGAAAGTTAAGAGGATAAGATACAACTTTTATGAAGACAACCTTGCCTGATTCGGCCTACATCCATATAGTTTAATCATTGAAATCAGGACATAATTTTTGTCAGGGATAGCGTTGTAGCCTCTGCTAGCACCCGTGACATTATCGTGTAAAGGACATATCTCTTTTGTCTGGAGTCCAAAAACTAGATGCAATATACCGATGGAAAGTTAAAAGGACGAACTACAATTTTCCTGAAGACAACTTTGTCCAATTTTGTCTAGATTAATAGAGTTTATTTGTGGAAGTTAGAGTCACTAATTCTGTCCATGGTAGTGCTACAGTTGTGTCCCCCTTTTTGTCTTTTACCTATTATGAATGTTTACACATTCCAAAAAGACCCAAATCCAATAAACACTAAACGTACATACTTGAATCCCAGCATAAAAATTTATTTTAAATGTATCCAGGGCCATCTAATAACGTACTATTCCATTTCCATCAACAATTTACAACCCAACACAAAAGATAGTTTTGAACATGTACAAAAGGGAACTTCTTCAACCCTTACTTTCATTTCTTAAACAAAACAAAGTTTGTATATAGCTTTAATTGCATATCAAAGGTCACATCAATAGCATATTACAAAATATAAATGAATGCTCATACTTGATATGCTTATAAAGCTACCAAAATATAGTCGAACTAGCTTAGTTACAAAAGGTAGCTATTTTGGAGTTTGTCAAAACTTGTAAGGATCAATTATCTTCTCGTTCTGCACCTAAGGAGTGAAAAATAATGGGTTGAGTTGTGAAGCTCAATGGATAATACGTTTATAGCCATTGGTAACGGGCCACATACAATCAAGCATATATATATATATATATAATAGGTTATTTACACAGAGGAATGGAAAAAATTGCGGTAAACCGAACAATTATACAATATTTACCTTATGTAACATGTTGGGATTATTTAGCTACTATGTTTACAGAAGCAATAATAGTAAATAAAAAAGAACTTTTGGGAAATATTCAAGCATCGAAAAGAGCTAGTTATATCAAAGTAATTATGTTGGAGTTGAGTCGTATAGCTTAATAAAAGTCTGGAATCTTGGGTTATTAATTGGTGGAATACTAGTAAATACGAAACTCTTTTAAATGATATTCAATAAAAGAGTATTGTCTAAAAATTCATAGAATTAGAGGACTATATATATATATATATATTTCATTTTAATCTAGCAATTAAATTATCCGCAGTTCTAGCTTAAAGAACTCATAGTTAAGAATGTTATCACATAAATCATATAATGCATATTTAACCATCAAAATATAACACTCAACTGTGTATCATGCTCAACAATCAAAATGAAATGCATAAACATAATAGCTTGAGAGAGTCTCATGGATTGAAATGTTGAAACCGAAGTTTACACTATGAACTAAATGAGTCCATTTGTTAGGAGCTCATGTGCCACAAGTGGGCAACTGGGAGAAAATTTTACGTCAATGTGCACGTGACGAACGAAATGATATCTCTCTTGCCCAAACATAAGCAAATTTTGATGCTCAATTCATTTCATTACATATTCATACTTTCATGCTTCTTGTACTTTTTCCTTTTTTCATTAATACCAAATGTAGTAACATCTTTCAAGGCATAACATGATAATAAATCATAGTGCATTTTTCAACAATCGCAATAATTCAAAGTCAAGCAATTAAACATATAAGTAAGCAAGAAATCAGCCCATCATCTACAATAACTATAAATATATTACCTACCTAATTGACTGTAAATCCAAACTCAAGTTTGCCTTTCCTCTTGCTCTTGCCTTGGATTTTCTTAGTTTCCTTCAAACAAACAATTTTTCATTCAAACAAATATATAAATAGAAAATCCATAAAGCTTTAATAATCAAAATTGAGCTTAGACTTAGTCTACCCATGGTTTATTTAGGCTAGAATAATTATGTTCTAGTTGAAATCAAAATAGGCTTCTTGGTCATCTCCTTTCTCCCTTTATTTCTAGGACATGAAACTCATTTTCTTTATTTCCTTTTTCTACCAAAGCAAGAAGAAAAGATGAAGGTTACCTCAAGTTCACCTGATTCCTCTTCCTTCTTCTTCTTTCTCCTTTTTCTTTCTTTCCTTTTTTTTTCTGGTTCGTTTTCTCCTTCTCTTTTTCTAGTTCCTTCTACGTTTTGCTTTTCTTTCTTCCTAGCTTCTCTAGCACACTTCACGCACTCTTCACTTCCTCTTCCTCATTTCTTTTCTTATGTATTTAAGAGTACCTTTTGTCTTTCCAAGTTTACCCTTCCACATTTAATATAATGTCTACTTGTTGGACCCCGTTTTCAGAGCCCAACTATCCGGAATATCAAAGATGTGAACGTATTATCCTATAAGGTTGTTTCCATAAGATCTCTCTAGCCAAAACCAATTCCAGCAGCGGAATCACAAATTGACTTCTTTGGAACAATTGTAGCTCCATGTCTCTAGTTCATTATGAGACGATTGGCATACCTTTTGATAGAGATGTCAGACTTGGACCATGCAAGTACGGTTTTGAAGAGGACTTCGAGTTCTACAACTTCCATGAAGACCCCAAGAAGAGATTTTGCCATCTAGAGGGTCAAAATTTTGCACATTTTTAAAACTGTCCCGAGAAGGTCAGCCTAACGGACATAATGTCCCTCCAAAGGGATATGAATTGAGCTGGGACACAAACAAACCCGAGAAGGTCCGTTTAACGGATATAATGTCCCTAAAAAGGGACATTGGTGATGCTGGGGGTCCTCACAGACCTAAGAAGGTCCGTTTAACGGACCTAAAGACCGTCTAATGGACATAGGGGTTACCCAAACCCGTCCAAAGCTTCCTACATCCATTCTAACATCACATTCACCCATAACCTTCCCATTTTCATTTCTTCTAAAGCAACAACACTCCATAAACATTCAATTACCAACTTGGCTGTGTTAAACTCCCGAAACTCAACTCAGATTACTCATCATATACATAAACTCTCATCATTCACCATAGCTGTCATGTACAACCTCCAATGCAACATCACCACTTAAAATGCTCATATCTCTTAACTCCAATACCCAAAAATTTTCATACTTTATATCATTGGAAAGCTAGAAAGATAAGCTATAACTTTTTTGAAGACAACTATGGCTAATTCTACCTAAATCGATACAGTTTTTCCTTTGAATTTAGAAAAACAATTTCTACACCTATGGAAGACTTGAAATAGGAAATGTACAACTACCAAATGACTAAGCACATACACATTGGAAACTTCTTCAATTCTTCATTCATTTCCAAATCAAAATGAAGTTCATACATAGCTTTAATTACAAATCAACATTACATCAA
>JAOQMS010000179.1:20790657-20815908 GCA_027563885.1 Erythroxylum longipes
TATATAAGGCCACAAATAAATAAAAATTATTCCAACAATTTCCTACTTAGGTTATATGTATATGAAATCTTAGCAATTGTATATTATGCCAAAATCCTTACGTGCACAAATATGTAATCATCACCAAAAGCATTTAGAACAATTATATCCATCATATATATCAATAAGGGATAAAAGTGAATTTTGTTACATTGAGCGTAACTAAACCCATCAATGGTCACATATATTAGTACAAATGAATGATATGGATTAGGAATGAATGTCAACATTAAAATTTCATGCAATGTGATTTTATCATGACTATTTCCAATTTTTCCTCCTTTAAAACTTATTCTTTATGAGAACAAAAAAAAAGAGTTCAATGTGGAAATGAAATGCAGATTTTATCAGTGTAGTGTCAACCATAAAATAACCATATAATGAGTCTATTATCTAAACAATATTAAGGATACAAACTCCCAGTAAACTGTAACATACTCAAAAGGTACTACACCTATATGAGTGGTATGCTCATGAAAAACCTTGGGTGGTAATCCCTTAATAAGCAAATCTGCACCCATGATGTTAGTCCCAACATGTTAAATGGACACTTGATCATTCTGAACTCTTTCTTTAACAACTAGAAACATGATGTCTATATGTTTAGACTTTGTCGAGTTCCTATTATTGTTAGAATACATAATTGCTAAATGATTTTACAAAATATCTAAAGTGGCCAGTTAATTCCATTTATAATTTGCAGCCTCGTAACAATTTTTTAGCCATACCCTATAATTGGATTCTTTGTAACGTTTTATAAACTTTTTTGCCTAGTGACAAAATTTTTTAGCCATATCCTATGATTGGATGCTTTATAACATGTTATGAACTTTGTTGCCATAGTAAAAGAAGCTAAGAGTGTTTGCTTAACATTCTTCTAGGAAATAGCTTCTCTAACCAATAAATAAATATAGCATGAAGTAGATTTGCTAATATTTTGGCATATAGCAAAATCAAAACTAGAATATTAAATGACTTTAAGATGATCTGATCTCCTATATATGAGCATGTAGTCTTTAGTTTTCTACAAATACCTCATAACTCTTTTGGCTGCTACTCAGTAGTCTAATCTTGGATTGCTCAAATATCTCCCTAGCATCCCAACAATGTATGCATATCTAGATGTGTAAATACTTGAGCATACGTAAGACTCCCTACTGCTGATGCATAAGGAATTGTTTGCATCTTTTTAGCATCAAATTCATTTCTTTTTTAGGAAATTTGAACTGAATTAAGCAATAAAAGGCATACTAAGTTAACAAGTACAACTAGAAATTAGAGAGGATTATAACTCATTGAATTTCAAAGTGATAGTTCTAAACATTCCAATTGGAGAGGAGATACTGCAGTTCTTGAAATCTATACTTATGGATTCTTATTTGGAACTTGATGAACTGCATAAGAAGAATATAGAATTGCTCTTTGGTGATGCATTTATCCTGGAAAATGTGATTGTTTCTATCATCCCTAGTGGTTGTGACTGCCCAATATAAGGAAATGTAAAAACACCATTTTATAATTTTGTTTGGGAGGCTGATTGTTGAGCACTAGTTCTTGATGTTGTTTAAATCATTTGGTGCATCAATAATTAAGCATCTGAGTAGTAACACTTTCAAATTTCATTCATGAAGCTACATTGAAAGAATAAGTGGTCTATACTTTCCTTAGCACATCTATAAAGTGTAAACCAATTAGTTAGGTTCAAAAACTTAACAAGTTAATATATAGTTGGAAGCTTGTTCATCATGGCAAGCCAAAAAGTGGTGGATGCTTATGGATGAAGATGACTAAACCACACCGTCTTAGTCCAAAATATAGATACCAAATCATAGAATAAAACCTTTTTGCATGATTAGTTAGTAAATATGCTACTAGATGTGTGTTTCCAAATGTCTTGTCCTCAACTATGTTAACAGTAGTATGAGTAATTTCAGTTTTCAAAGAGATCGCAATAGGAACTTATTGGATGAGCTCCTTCTTCATCAGAGCTTCTACTACTATGGCTTTATTGTAAACTCCAAACTTGAGAGGTGAGGCATCAACCACTTCTTCCAAAAGACCCATAGATAACCAATTATCTTATTAAAAGCTAGTTGATTCTCCATTTCCTATTAGTGAAATTGAAGTTTGTTCTGAATCTTTTCCTCATCTTGAAACTTTCTTTCAAAGTAATAGAAGGATAGTGTTTCACATCTAAACTCCACTTATTTTTATTTTTTATGAAATAATTGTGTATCCATTTGCACCACAATGACTGCTTATTAGAGATGAGTCTCTATAGTCTTTTAGTGAGCATGACAATTTTCATGGTTTTAAGAGAACATATGTTGAGGCCTCAAATAGCTGTAGGCTACATATATTTTAACGGGTAGTTTAGTATGTGTTTGGTCGTTAAATTGAATGATTAGTTCATGTTTAGGTTAAGATTATGTTATTTAGTTAGATATTTGTGTTTTGAGTGTTTTATGGGTTAGAGCATGCTATTGAGCTTAGATTTTATGTATTTGAGGTGCCTTGATGTATTTGTTAGCGTTTGAGAACAGATACTAAAGAACGGAGGAGAATCAAAGGAAGCTCGGAGTAAGGCCTAGGGCCACAATTGTGACAGAAGCTTGGTGGGTCTGCCATGGTTGTGGCCTCATTTGCCACGATCGTGACAGAGAACAAAATGATCGTGGCAGATGGGCCACAATCATGGTTTGCGTGATAACAAATGCATAACGGCTTCTAAAACGTGACTTTTTGAGGAATATTTTGAAATTTTTGGCCTGAGTAAACTCTAATGTTTGCCCTAAATGGAAAAGATATATAAAGAAAAGATATAACCCTAGAAAGGGAGCTTCATTTTCTACCACTTTGAGGAAGATCCTAGGAAGAGGAAGAGAATAGAGAAGCAGGAAAAAGGAAGAAAGAAGAAGAACGACCGTTATTTCAGCTATCTTTCCGATCTATCCTGTCCCTTCCAAGTGACGTTTCATTTCATCTTTGTTATTCTTTCTTTTGAATATATGAGATGGATTTTATAGTGATGGATTTAGGTTTGATGATGTTGTTATAAACTCCTTTAAGGATTTGTTTTTGAATCAATGTTAATGTGATTTCTTTTAATGTTAATACATTGGGTATTGTGATTATTTATTGTATTTGCATACTTTGGTAACAAATCGAGAGAGTGAACTGATAGCAAAATGATTATATTGGGTAATGGGAGTTAAACAATCTAATAGATCACACAAATAATCAAATCAATAATTTATACGAAGAGAGATCTCGTGTGAGGACCTGATATTCTATTAGAGGTCTTAAGATTTAATTGGATGTATGGGTTTTTTGTTAATTGAAAGATTGCAAATTCCATAATTCGATTATGGTTTATGATTTAGGTTTTAATAATTATAACTCAAGAGAGAGTAATCTACCATCCGAAAGTCTAGGACCGATACCATATTAACTTAAAAGTAATCATGTTAGCATTTAATGATAAGATAAAACCCCCTTCTCATAACCGACTAATCTTCCTTGTGTGATTTTTGATTGTTTATTGGTGGTGTTCAATTTTGATTTCTTTGTGTTACATTTACAATTTAATTTTCAGTCAATCCATATTCATGAATTTACTTTTCATGAATTTACTTTTTTGTTTAGTTGTTATTTTCTTTTAATAATCCTTTAAGCCTTAGATAACTTAGAATTATATTAGTTCACCAACTTATCGAGGGATCGACACCTCATATACTACATTCACGACCTGTGCACTTGCGGTATATTGAGAGTTTTGTAAGATTAAAACTTGCTCAATAACATCCTTGTCTTTAGGGATGCATACTTTACCCCATTTCATTTTGAACCTATTAAGGCTTCTATTTTCTCCAGACCATAAAAACATGTTGAAGATCTTATCAATATATTTAATGATGCTAATTCAAAAAGCAATGTGAGTAGCCCAGTATATTTTGATGGAGCTCAGAATGGAGATAATGGGTTGAGCTCTACTAGCTTTAAAGAGATATTTTGAGCTCCACGCAGAAATTTTGGTGTTGATTTTATCAAGTAAACTGCTAAAATCTTTGTTACTTAATCTTAAAGATGTGATTGGAATGCCAAGGTAATTCATAGGAAGAGTTTATTGTTTGAAACCTATTATTGCAGTCATAGTATAATTCTAATTTGCAGCACTCTTAGAGAGGAAGAAACCACTTTTAGAACAATTCACATGGAGCCTAAACATCCTATCAAGGACCTTTAGAGCTTTCGTGAAAACTGAAATAGAAGTTGTGTCTACTTTAGAGAGTAAGATAAGATCATCAGCAAAACAAAGGTTAGTACCTTATATTTTTCTACACTTAGAGTGATATTTGAACTCCCTGGTTCTTTTTATAACCCTTTTAAGAAGCCTATTGAAAACTTCCATAATAAGAGCAAAAAGGTAAGGAGAGATGGGATCATCTTGGCGAATCCCTTTGTAATCTTTAAAAAACTTAGTAGGTTGGCCATTGACAAGGATGTTGTATGAACGAGAAATCACGTATTGCTTAATCTATTAAATGAAAACATATGGGAATTCCATATATGTGTTATATTGATTATAAATTCCCAATCTACACTATCATAAACTTTTTAAGGTCAAATTTGATGTAACAATTAGTATTGCCCCTCTTCTTTGAATAAAATTTCATCAATTCCTAAAGGATCACGATATTATCACTAATACCTTCCAAGATTATAAGCACCTTGAATAGGTTCAATATGGTTTGGAAGGATTCCTGTTAATATTTAAGCAAGAATTTTACAAATTATTTTATAGATAGAGCTGCATCAAGCAATAGGCCGAAAGTCTAAAAACTGTTTTAGATCACCACTTTAAGGAACTAGAGTAATTAATGTCTTATTGATCTCTATAAGCAGGGAACCTTGGTTGAAAAACTCTAAAATAACTTCAGTCATAAGACTTCCTATAAGAGGCCAAGATTTGAGAAAGAAGTTGATAATGAAAACATTAGGGCCTAGAGCCTTACTAGGATGAAGAGATTTCAATGTTTCTCTGATTGCCTTAATAGTGACAGGCTTATATAGCTAGTCGGTCTCTTAAGTAAAGATACATCCTTGCAAGATTTCTTTGAGTAATAATTTTCTAGAGTGTGTTTCAATGGGTCTATTCATCATATCAGTAAAGTAATTGAGAGATCTTTGCAGAATCTAGGACTATGAGTCTAACTTGAGACTATTATACTCAAGTGAAATAATTCTATTCCTAGCTCTTCTAGAGATAGCAGCCTTATGAAAGAAGGAGGTATTCTTGTCTCCACTTCTCATCTAGTCTACCTTTATCTCTGTTTCATAAGAGAATAGTTATAAAGTATAGCTTCGGAATAATTCTGCAATACAACTCTTTTCAATTCCTGTAAAGGATGAAGGACTAAGAAAGAGCTCTTGTTGGATTCCTTCAAGATCCCTTCTGTTTTTGTTAACAAGATGATGAGTATTACCAACATTTTCCTTAAACAAGAGCTTCTTCTCTTATTTGATGAGATTTAGCTTCCTTGTAAAGATAAATTTTTTGGTACCCTTAATTCTAATTCTTAAGGCATTCTAAATTCCATCCTCAAAACTTGCTAGGTCTATTAAGAAATTATTAAATCTAAAAGGAGATTTAGGACTTATTGCTTCAGTGTAGGTGAGGAAAAGAGAATGATCAGAAAGGTTATTACAGAAGAAGATAGAGAAACATTTGGGAAAACTATCATGTAATGGAGATTTGCTAAACTCCTATTCAGTTCTTAATAAAACTTATTCCAGATTTTTGTTGTTCCATGTAAAGAATTTTCCCCAAGATGGGATATCCTAAATTTAAGCTTCATCGATATATTTTCCAAAATCTAGAAAAAGAATATTAGCAAATTTAGTGTCTTCATCTTCTTCAATTTTTAGGATGGAGTTGAAATCTCCAGACAGGATCTATGGATTATTCCTAGTTTTGAGACATTATAGCTTTGCATGCGACCCATGCACACAACAACATCCTTAATTTGGTTCCAAGGAGATGTCCTCTGATATGAGCTATTATAAGAATAGATGAAGGAAATGAAGATTGGTTGTGCTAAGACCCTATGGAGACTTATAGAAGAATGATTTGGTCTGACGTCATTCTTATGCATACTGTTAGAGCATTAAAGTCATAAAGAACAATTATTCTACCATTGGAATGATGACTGTGATTGGTGATTACTTTCCAATGAGATACAAAGTAATTCAATAAGTTGCAATTTTCCTCTCTAATTGTGGTTTCCAAAATGTCACCTATAGTCACTTTATTCTACAAAATCATATCTCTAGTCATCAGTTTTTTGCCAAGAGCATTTGCTCCTCTGATATTCTAGAATAATATATTCATGTGGCATTCTCCCCAAGTAGGGACCTCTTTTTCCTATTGGATTTCCTCCTATTGTTAGCTTCAAATTCTCTACTAGTATTTTCCTATTACTAATTCTATTTATTAGGAGTATCCGCTATACTATCCTCTACATAAGCATATTTCTCCACTATAGGATTTGAGATTGGGGTACCAAAACATGTATTTTCTTCATTCTCTAGATGAACAGCTAAGGGTTCATTCCCTATTTCTTCTTTCTTTGCTCCTTCAACATCCACATGTAGGTGGTTTACATCAATAGAGATATGTTGTTTAACATTGTTATCTATCAGCTTTACATGACTTCTTGTTTTAAAGACTCTTCCATTTGTTCTCCATATATGCTTCTTAAAGATATGAGGCTTTCATATATAAGAAATATTTAATTGATCCTTCACTGGTTTCATATCTTCATTTAGGCTGATGAATGGGATCACCTCTTGTAAGTCAGAAATGGAAGTAACTAAGATGTAAATTTTTGCAAAGTTGATTTGTCTGATCTCAGCAGTTGGTTGATCTATAAAAGTATACTTGCCAATATAACTAGCAAGGTGACTAAGACCATTAGTAGTCCAATACTCAAAAGAGACATCATGAAGGCAGATCTGCATAGGGATATTTTCCTACCTAAGCTTCTCCAATTATAGTCCAGGCCTCTATAATTGAAGGAAGAGTGGCTTGTTATGAACATACCAAGGTCCAAATTGGACCAATTTTTTTTCCCTTTCTTGAAACTGACAAATTTGAATAAGAATGTATCCTCATTATTCACAAGCACATCCAACAAACCATATTGTTTCTAATTTTTCATTGTCCATTGTTTCATGAGTAGAAAAGTTCTCCTTTTGTTTAAGAAAAATCCAAATACGGTGGACTTCCATTTGTCTACTCCAGATTTCAAAAGTTCTAAAAGGGGGACACAATCCTTCGCTCCAAAATTTCACTAGGAGGATAATAAGAAAGTTCTTGAGAACTAATAGGCTTAGAAGACAGATGAAGAAAGTTTGAATTTAGGGGCGGGAAAGGAGTGGTTTCTATTTGGTCAAGTTAAGGATTAAATGATGAAAGAGTAGTAGTTTTGGTAAAGAGTTCATAGAAGGGTGGAGATAATATAGACCATAACAACACTGAAAATGTAGTTGAAAGTTTGATGTGAAGGAGGTGGTAAGAAGGAGGAAGCAAATGAAGTGTGAAAAGAGTTCAGTGAAAAAGAGAAGGGATAAAGAGAGGTGACAGAGAAAAAAAGATGTGTAAAAAGCTAAGTTTAATAGTAAAGGAAGGAGGGAGGCAAGATGAATGGAGATATTCAGTAAAGAAGAAGCCATTAAAGCAGTAAGAAGGCCGTGAACAGTATTCTGTGAGGGAGAGCTCCATAAAGAATGTTCCTTAAGAGCACTCATCTTCCTTTAACTGATAATGTATTAGCACCAAAGCCACTCTTAGGGCACTAAATAAGACTAAATTTATCTTCTTTAGATACTAGGGTATCACCTGGTTTACAGTTTTATATACCAAATCTCTTAAGAACCTTAATGTAGCTCTTTTGTGATAATCCAAGAATAACTTTAGAATGATCTTGATGTATTTGGATCCCAAATACAAAAGAGATGTTACCAAGATCTTTCATCTCAAAATTTTGAGATAGGCAATAAGCTTACACTATTACTAGGAAGCAGTATATCATCGACATATAAAACTAGAAAAATATGTTTTCTCTTATTGAACTTATGCTATACAAAATCATCTTAAAACTAGATAAGATAACAAATTGATGAAAATTGTAGTGCTGTTGACAGTAATCATGATGAAGTCTATAGATGAATTTTTTTAATTTGCAAAATATTTTATTTGAGTCTTTTGATACAAAGTTTTTTGGTTGTACCATATAAATTATCTCATTAATGATACCATTGAGAAATGTAATTTTAACATCCATCTGATATAACTCAAGATTAAAGTATGCCACTAATGCCATGATGATTCTAAAAGAGACTTTTGAAGAAATTGAAGAGATAGTCTTTTTATAATCAATGCCTTCTTTTTGAGTGAATCCTTTAGTAACTAGACATGCCTTATATCTTTCCACTTTACCTTAAAATCCCTCTTAGTATTAAATATGCATTTGCAACCATTGACTTTTTCACCTGCAAGTAATGGGACAAGATTTTAAATGTCATTGTGCTTTGTGGACTTCATTTCCTTATTTATGGCTTTAATCAACTTTTGAGAGTTAGAAATTTGTACGACTTGATGGAAGTTAACTGGACCATCTTCCACCATCCTAATGTCATAATTATATTCTTGAAGATATACAACATAATCATCCATAATTACATTTCTTCTCTCTCATGTAGGTCTTCTTAATGGTATTGGTTCTTGAGGTTAACAAGTTTGGTATTCTAGAATAACTTCTTAAATTTGTATGGGAGGAACATTTTATTGATCTATAGTTGTTTCTTGGTTGATTTCAACAACAGTTTGAGGAATAATAACACTTTCCTTCTTTAAGACAAAATCTCTAACCTTATCTCCCCCACAAACTGAACTGCCTTAAAGAACAGAGCATTCCTTGTCTTAAAATTCCTTTAGTAGGGGGATCATAAAACTTGAAACCCCTAGATCATTCATGGTATCCAATAAAATAGTAACTAATAGTTCTAGAATCCAATTTAGTTTCATTTAGTATATAAGGCCTAGCCTTTACTAGATAACCATAAACATGTAAATTGTTTAAGATAGATTTCTTTCCTATCTTACAGATTTCTTTCCTGTCTAAAACTTATAATAAGTTCTAATATTGCTTTAGTTGGAACTCAATTAGGTAAGTAAGTTGTAGTCTTTAATACCTTACCCCAGAATGATTCTAGTAAGGTAGTAAGAGCAATCATACTCCTTACCATATCCTTAAATGTCCTGTTTAATCTTTTAGCTGCACCATTTATGCTAGGAGTGCTTGATATGGTGTACTGTGGGACAATTCCACATTCCTCCAGATATTTGGCAAAGGACTAATAATTCCATTGGACAACTCCTCTTCAACTCATCCATCTTATTACAGAGCTGGGCTATGTACTCTATAGATTGACGCAGCTAAGTTTCCAGTATCTCCACTGTGCTCTCAAGCTGAATGATTTTTTTATTGGATACAGACTGCTGATTAGATCCAGCTGTACTGGATGTGGAGGATTACAAATAGCATGTGTTCGCAAAAGAACCTAAATCGAAAATCCTTCTATAACGGTCCCTACCACTAACTGCTTTAGCATATGTCTGACTCCCACCAACATTTTCAGAGTTCTGAGATTATCATTCAATGCTTTCTTGTATTTGCTCTTATCATTATATTTTATCGTTATATTAATAAGTGATAATTTTTAACTAATATTATTTATCAAATTAATATTGAAGTATAAATTTCACATACATTAAGTTATCTGTATCGAGTGTTGACAATGGCCACATCATCATGCTTCTTAGTGTGGATGAGCAAAAAGATCTAACGTAGTGTAGGCTTTGTGCCCATAGACTTTTCTTACATCTGAATAAAGTGTTATGAGTGAACTAAAATTTACAAAAATTTCAGGAGAGTTTCCTCCATTTTTATGATACTTACCCCCTGTTAAACAAAAATAATTTTCTTAACAACACAACCATTCATGGAAAAAAACATTTATAAAATTACCATTCTCTATAATTAACATATATTTTCATTCTAATTGCATACATAAAATTACATTGAAATCTAATTGGTAGTAATTAGTACAAAAATCAAAATATAAGTGTAAAGTTTAGATACTTACTAGTTTTTCTGTATACTCCTTGTGGGTCATAAATCCTCCAGTGTGTACGGGTAGACTTTATCCCTTTGGTCCTCTCTGTTTGTTTGCAGAATTAAGCTCTGAAATGGAGATTGCCTCATGTGTTGCTCATTATTGCTGCCAACAACTCCATATTTCTTTAGATATATAAGGAGTTTGTACACCATTCTTATGTATCAAACTAACAAAGTCTATATAACGTGCACAGAAACGCCTCTCCTATACATTATAAATGACAAAATCAAATTTTGAATCCCAAAAAAATTCTTTCTGAAAAATAATAAAAGAAAAACATACTATAAGCACTTATAAACTATAATATTTATCTAATTAATGTATAAAATTAGATAAAATGAAAAAGTTTAAAGAATTTATTTTTTGTACCTCAAACAACTGTTAATAAAAACCCTTTGTCTCCTGAGAGATATTCTTCCATACATAACTCTCAAGTTCTACATTCTCCTTATACCTAGATGAGATATTTCTAAAGTACGTTCCAGATGGAACTAGCTTAATATATAAACTATTTTAGAACATTTTCAAGTTAAAAACTATAACTTCAATATAAAACTATGGTGTTATTATATATTACAAAATTTTTAGAATATCACTCACAGATCGTTGACAATTGTAATGTAAATTCTTCCATCAACTCCTTTACTTTTAGGTTAAAGGCTACCTCTTTCATCTGTAACGACTTCCCTTGATATCTTTATCGGTATAGATTTAGATTATGGTCTGGGAGTAGACGTTGCATCGATAGTATCTGGTGGTCCATATGTAATATGGGTGCTAGATGGTGTAGCAGTAGGTAAGGAATGTGACTCTACAGGGATTGTAGGTGGCGAAGGTGATGCCTCATTTGGATGTGCACCAACTGGACGTGTAGCACCTGATTTTGTAGAGTTTGCAGAATGTGATGTTTCACCTGGATGTGCCTTGGCTCCTCCAAATGGTGCTAATCTGAGTCTTGATGGCAACATATCCTTTTTTCTCTTATGTGACGTATTTTTAACCTAAAATTCTCATTTATTGATTATTCCACGTTGATTCAATAATAAATTTATTCATAAAATATTCTATTACTTACATAAATTAATCGTTATCATCACTTAATTGTAAATCAAAATCAACATTTTCTTTTTTTCTGAAGAATTAAAATCAAGGTCAAACTCCTTTTTAGATCTCTCGACCTTTATGGATTCCTCATCCTTTCTAGATGAAATTTCAACATATTCATTATTTAGATCATTCAAAGGTTAATTCTCATCATATGTTACATATGCATTTATTTTATGAACATCTTCCTAAAATGCTTCACTTTTAGTTCTCTTATTTTCTCCTTTTCCATGTAATTCAAAAACACTTCTAGGTTTTACTTTACAAACGACTAACCAATTTGACTTATCTCGTCTTAAGCTAAAAAAAGGCATAATACACCTGGGTCGCTTGCATCACCAGCACGAAAGGTTCAAATTTTCTAAATCTTCTTCGCTAGTTGATTTCAACTAGATTGTATCAGCTATGCACTTTTATTCCAAAATTTGGGGTTGGATCAAACCATTCACACTTAAATATCACACTCCATTTTATTGGTAATATGGAGTACTTAATTTCAAGTATCTCAATAATTTTACTATAGTAATCAATCAGTTCTTCCTATATGCAAACCTCATTATTTACGGTTGTCATGCTATAACCATTATATTTTGTATGAAATTTGTATCCATTAAAAAAATACATCAAATATGATTTAACAGTTAGCAAAGGTCTTTTCGCAAGATCACATATGAACTTGTTCTCAATTAGATTTTTTAGGCCACCATAAAAAATCATATTAAATAAACTAATGTCATTTAAACACTTTGATCTCATAATTCAACCATTTCAATTATTGCAAGTCAAAACTTACATATTTCTCAAACCATCGAGGAAAGTGGCTTTCATATTCCTTATTGATATCATCCTATGGTTTTTGGGCATTAACTCGCTTAACCATTCCTCATATAATCTAAAACAATTATTATTTATTTTAGTTGTGAACACCGCTCACGTCGAAAACCAAATAATCAATTTCAAAATTAACATAAACTTACTGCACAAAAGGTTGAACTTCTTGGCAATTCAGTAAAATGTAATAATAGATAGCCTTGATTTCTTCTTTTATTAACATTCTTCTTGTTGAGCATCTAATGTTCATCCAGGATATGTGAAAATGGATAAGTTACCATCAACATAATCTATTTCACCCCATCCTCATTACGAGGAACTTTTCTTTCTCTTATGTGAACATGCAGCTCAAAATAATGTGAACAAAATTTACTTGCTTCCTCCACTAAATAAACATTACATATTGAACCTTTGGCTCTAACCTTGTTTTAACTTTTTTATTCAAGTAATACAAATACCTACAATACAAATAGGGTTATTACAATTATTGATTAAAACATGCTATAAGTTTTATTTAAAAATTAACTATAATTATCTCTCAAACGGATACATCCATTGATATTAAGTTGGACCAACAAGTTCAACGTCTTGTGATAAATGTATAGGCAGGTGCTCCATATAGTCAAAGAAGCTTGGAAGGAAAATCCCTTTTAATTTGCATAAGATAACTGGAATCTCTCTTCCTAGTTTTTCCATTTTAGCCAACTTTATTTTAGATGATGTTAAGCTTTTGAAAAACAAACTTAATTATGTTATAACTTCTCAAACCTTATTCGGTAGCAACTTCTGAAATGCAATTGGGATTATCCTTTGCATAAACACATAACAATCATGAATTTTCATCCCAAATAATTTGTGCGTCCTCATGTCCACATACCTTGCCAAGTTCGAAACACAACCATCTGGAAACTTTAGACTTTTCAACCATTTACACAAAATTTTCTTTTGGTTTTGGTCCAAAGTGTAACATGCCTTTGGATATTTACCCGTGCAAAGATATTTATCTAACTTATTCTTTCTACAAAAAAGTTTCAAATTAGCTTATGGTTTTTCATTATCTTTTGTCCTCCCTTCAATGGTCATTATGGTGTTGAACAAATTGTCAAAAATAGTTTTTCCAATATGACTCCCATCTAGATTATGACATATCAAATTAGTTTTTTAATATGGAAAATCCCAAAAGATGCTTCGCTTTCTCTAACAGAAGTTTTTACTAATGCTTCTATTAACTTCTTCGGTTTCAAGTTCTGTAACTTTTACTAATTCATCAATCTCCTGTAATATCTCTTCACTAGCTTTATGAGGGGGAGGAGTTGTTTGTTCCATCATATTCTTAATGAACTTTTGTTTATTACGTCTAAATAGATGATTCGGAGGAAGAAATTTCTTGTTGTTGTCAAACCGAGATGTTTTGCCCTTATTAGGAAGATAAAACGCAGCAAAATCATTGTCACAGTAAGGGCAAGCCAATTTTCATGTTGTGCTCCATCCAAACAATATAGCATACATAAGGAAATCACTAATATTCCATATCAAAGTTGCTCTTAACAAAAAATTTTGTTTAATAGACTCATCATATGTCTCCACACCAAATTCCTAAAGATGATGCAATTCAGATACTAATAGTAGTAAGAATACATCAATTTTATGCTTACAATTTGTAGGCCTTAGCACAATCACCGTCAAAAACATATATGCTTCATTCATACACATCTATAGAGGCAAATTATAAGGAATAATTATAGTTGGCCATGATGAATATTATTGGTCGGATTGACCAAAAGGTTGGAATTTATTTGTCAACAATCCCAATCTAACATTTCAACTTTTGGTTGCAAAATCATAATGGGTGTTATTGAAATGTTTCTGTGTGAGTGCATTCGACGGATAACTCATTATTCCATCTTCCTGTTCATGTTCATTATGTCAGAGATGTAGTAACATCTCATGTGAGATGTAGTAACATCAGAGGCATATAGTCTTTGAAGCCTCTGAGTTAGCAGGAAATAATACATCCGCTCTAAGGTACTAAATTCTATTTCATAGTACACTTTCTTAGTTTAAACCTAGATTGAACACAAAATTTCCACTCTTGTAATTCCACATTATCTCTTGAATACAACATAAATCTCAAATTGTAACATTCAATTTTCTCAAATGGCAAACCAAGACCCTTAATACGTTTCTTCATATTGTAAAAATTATAAACCATTTTATGATCAGGAGATAACGACTCATTATATCAAGTAAGAATTTTATTCAAACTTCGATAAAAAATATGCCCTTCAAACTTTATGTTCAATATTTGAGCAATTAAAGATAACTGAATCATGGTCTCACAATTTGGCTGTAATTCTTGGTCAACTAATTTTAGTAAGTCAAAAAAAAATTTGCATTTGGGTTGTTCTTCTTTAAAATTTTCTATATTTTTTTAAAGTTATAATTGGTTGCATCATAAACCATTTGGGCATAAGAATTTTCAATTGCACCCACATTATTTGTCACAAATCCAGTTCTCCTTTCAAACTCATCTATATTTATTGACGAGTTTACTTTATTACCCTTTGAGGTGCTACAAACTAATCGCTCCTTATGTCATGTCCACTCAAAATAATTTGGAACAAACCCTTTTCTTAACAAATGGAGATTCACTTCATCAATAGGAAGAAAACAAATATGTTTGCACTTTTTACATAGACATCAGGTTCTTGGACCATCCATATATGCAGATTGAGCAGATGCATAATTAATAAAAGCTTGAACTCCCTCAACAAAGTCAAGATTAATAAAACCATCAGGTGCTAATCGTCTATACATCCAATATCTACCAACATTACTCATTTCTGCAAAATTGTTATTTAAAAAAGTGATTTCATAGTTAGATATAATAATCGTTATGGTAGTATCCATATTAATCTTTTACACATTAACAATAACACAAGAAGAAAGCATTGTATTATAGCATATGCATAAATTTCTATAATGTTAGATGTAAGGAAATATGTTAGGTTGCATGTGATGTCAACTAATTTCAAGTATCTATCGTTCATATCAACTAACTAATAATAATATTTAGAGAGGACTTAATAAAATTATACTATTTCTTCATCTAAGTAGTTATCTAAGCATTATATGATCAAGATGTTTACTTGTAGATAAATAAATCATGCTTTAGAAATGTTAAACAAAAACCCATTTCAATGATTAACATGACATACATTAAAAAAATAAAATTGAAAAAAAAGACAATAAAGTGAGTACCTTTATACTCTAAAAATGGAGAAATGAACACCGGCAGAGAGAGAGACCTAGTACAGGGTTAGTGAGGACAACAAATACAACAGATAATGCCTAAGACAGAAGCTATAACAAGTACCTGATAGCAACTATCATAATCCAACAAAAAAGAAATCAACTTCACTCTAGCCAATCAATAAATCAATAGTTGTATGAATAAATAAAAATCATATAATCATTATTGAAAAAGAGGAAAAACTATTATGATTCATGAAATCAAACTCTATACAACAGGTCGGATTCATTATTCCAAAAAAATTGTTGTTATGTTAATTACAATAAAGGCTAGAATCATTTTGCTAATCAAAGCATTGAAAGTGTTATGTAGTGGTCAGTCTGAGACCTGAGGCTGGGAATCATTTCACAATATGAAAAGTTTAATCTATTAAACAAAAGACAAAGATTAGATTCTATAAGATAATTAATGACAGAATAATATAATCGTATCTTCATGCCTATAATATAATCATATCTTCATGCCTAGATAGAAAGACACCATTTTTAAAAATCCTCAATTAAAAAGGGCTCTTCAGCGATTGTGGGATTATATGTAACACGTATTAAATCCCCTGTTTAATTGCATTAGACATTTACAATAGAAGCTCAAATTTGCAGTAAATAATAAGCAAAGCGTAGGATTATTGTGACAAATATCTACAATTTGCTCATCTTGAATCAGCTTATTGTTTAGGAAGCATACTTAATTATTTTAAATTTTAATTATGTTATACATGCATTGGCTATGGGAAATTGGGAGTGTATAACAATAAAAATGACAAAAAATGCCAGTAACTACAAATATGACAAGTCAAAAATAGCAAAAGTTAAAATAAAACTAAAACTAGCTCTTAAAAGGTGATTTGGTAAGAATGAGGCGCGGTCCCATTCTTGCTTCCCCAAATACCCATCGATCTTGTCTCTACCGCTTCTTACACTTATATTCAAAACATATTTCCCCCAATTCAAAGATAAATATTCACACCTTAATTCCCAAGAGAACATATTTCTAGTTGATATATTGTGAGTAGAAGAACGATAGCCATTGTAACCCATTTCAAAGATAAATCTTGGTATATACAACTTACCAACTCCAATATAGAAATATAACCACATTTCACAATCTTATTCTCCCATTGTGACCACGGCCAAAGCCCTTCTCCTCCTTGAACTGCCATCCACTAGTCTTACGAAACAAGCAAAATCAATGCCTCAAGACCCGACCCGACCCTAAATGCCCACTAACTTGACTATCGCTCTCCCTACCTCTCACAACCCTCGACATCCAGGAAACTCTTCTCAGTAAAACGCCATTATTAAACCCACCATCCACCATCCATCTCCATAAGATAGAACAAAGCAAATCAAAAGATCTTAAGGTTAAAAGTTTATAAACGGAAAGGAAGCTACCTTTCGATGAGATAAGGGTGCGAAGCAATTTAGGGTTAGAACGATGGTGGGAGATGGTAGGATGATGGTGGTAGATGGTGTGACACGATTTATGTTGCCTTCGATTCTCATTTACTAGGACAATGGTGGGAGATGGTAGGCGACGATGGGAGCGATTTAGGGCTAGAACGAGAGAAACTGAAATGTACCTCAAATATTTCTCGGCTTTGTCTGTATTTATTTTGTTATGTAAAGTGATTCCCTACGAAAATATCATTCCATAGGTAAATTACCTACGAAAACACCATTCTGTAGGGAATTTCTTGAATTTCCCTATGGAAACATCACTTCGTAGTAATTTACCTATGGAAATGTGACTCCGTAGGTAATTTACCTATGGAATGATATTTTTGTAGGAAATTTTCCTACGGAAAGTTTTTTTAGTCCGTAAAATTCGTACCAATGTTTACCGAGAACAATTGACGTTTATTTTTACGATAACTTTTACCATTTTGTCGATAAAGTTTGGTGGTAAAATTCCCTCCTCTTTTAACAACAAATTTTATTCGTCGCAAAATACCTTTTTATGACAAGTTAACCTACGGAAAGCAATTTCTGTCGCTAATTTGCAATTTTCTTATAGTGTATTAGCAATAACATAATTAATTGAATTAAAAAATAAAAAATGCTCACATTAATAACTTGATAATACTCATTCAAATTCAAATTCAATTTATGGTAAATTCTCTTCACAAGATACCAAATACAAGATTAATATTTAATCTTTAGACAAAAATATTAACTTATAAGTGGTACTCTTGGTTTTGTAATCAGAAATTAACAATAAATCATACCTATCAATAAACTTGCTTTAGACCGACTTATTTTTATATAGAAAACTTGATAATTGTCACATATTGATTACCATTAGTATGCTTATAGTTTGTCCAAATTGGTATGTTGGTTGTTATTTTGTGATTTTCACTAGCGATGGGAATACTAAGAGAAAACCTAATAGTCAGAAGTCTAATTTAAGGAGCATAACTATATTTTTATACTAGTAAAACCCTGAACCTAATGCGTTTAACATTTCTAATTTAGCCAGTCATCAAATTAGAAATTATTATCTTGGTCTCTACACATATAAAACTGGTTCATACCCTATTAGATTCTTCAAATCCAAAATTTAATTAGATCACTTTAATTTGGCTCAACCTTAATGGTAGCCCGTAATAGACAATATTGACGTGATATAATAAATATATATATAAGCTCAAAATTAATTAAAAATTATTCCAACATAACATACATGGAAAAGGTGGCTCTAAACTAACATTTTTCTGAATTATATTATCAAGATTCCCTAAGTATCTAGGAATCTTGATAACTGTCTCATTAAATATCTCCAAGTTTTATAGGCAAACATACAGGCACTTAATTGATAAGGATCACTATCCTTAATCTCATTTATCTGATACTTGATAAGGATCACATATGATATTTTAAACTCTATCAGTATTTGCTGTAATCTTTTATCTGCTATAATCTTTTTTACTTGTTTATGCTTATCTCTATAGATTGTAACTATATAAACACTGTACAGAAGTCTGATGATATACAACAATCTATTCACGGTTTACATTGTTCTTATATGGTATCAAAGTATAGGTAAAGCTTAATAGCTCTCTTGCTCTCGTTTCTTTTTTTTTAACCATGTCAACTACTCCAAACCAAACACTTGTTTCTTTTTGTTCATCTCAACTCCCGATGTCCTCTTTACCAAATGTTGTTACCCAATTGCCTATCAAACTCAATTCCACGAATTATTTGTCATGGTAAGCCTAACTTACGTCTTTACTTCACAGCTATAACTTGGCAAAGCATGTCGATGGGACTGTAGTAGCTCCTTCACGTACCCTTGACAATGATCTGCCTAATCCTAATTTTTTATCTTGGTTTTGACAGGACCAGCTTGTCCTTAGCTGGATTATTGCATCTATTTCAGAAAATTTTATACCACAAGTTATCAGTGCTTTAACTGCCTGACAAGTATGGCAGAAACTGTCTTCTGCTCATGCATCTAGTTCTAAAGCACATATTAGAACCATTAAGTCCACTTTTTATAGGCTGAAAAAGGACAACATAAAGAATATTGGTACCTATACTCAACACGCCAAGGAAATGTACGACTAGCTAGTTGCATTACAAAGTTTAGTTGCATTACAAAGTTTTGTCTCTGAGGATGCTCTTGTTCAGATTATCACAAATGGTCTTGGCCATATTTATCGCCTATTTGTTCTGTCTCTTGAAAATAGACTTGATGTTGTTTCATTTGATGATCTATATGGACTCCTCTTAAGTGAAGAGGCTTCTCTTGCCTCTAATTCATCTATTTATGATATTGCACCAACAACGCTTCTTGCATCTGGTACATCTAAAGGAGCCCGTACTGGCCGTGGTGGTCGTGGTGGCTGTTCATCCAGTGGTGGCACTCGTAACAATTTCACTTCTCACCTATCAATTGATTATAGCCATCTGACTTGTCATAATTGCAATGGTCTTGGTCACATTGCTCCTCAATGCCCTTCAACAAAATTCCAACGTAATAACAACGGTTTATAGCCTAAACCTTCTACCAACCTAGCTGCCTTTGCAACACCATCAAATAATCCCTGGATCCTAGACACGTGCACCATTCACCATCTCACTCCTGATCTAGAAAATTTAACTATCCACAATCCTTACACTGGTGGTGATGAGATCAAGATTAGTAATGGTAAAACACTCCCAATTACTCATATCGGCAACTCTCTTTGTCAAAATGACTCTTAAATTTTCTTTACATGATTTATTGCATGTTCCTACTGCAAATAATCTTTTGTTAGTTTCAGCTTTTACTCGTACTAATGATGTTTCCATTGAATTTTTTCCTCATCATTTTGACATCAAGGATATCCACACAATAATGGCTTGTATTCCATACTATTTCAACCAATTTCCCCTTCTTCGCTTCCTAAAGCAACAAATTTAGCCAGTCTTTCTCTTTGGCATTCTCGTTTAGGACACGCAAATTTGCGTTGTGTTGTCAAGTATGCGAAATTCGTAGCCAGGATTAATCCTAGATAATGGTAAATACATTTCAAGATGGAATATGCAATGAAAGTTGGAATTAGATAATCACTATAGGCTATTGATGATGAAGGTGGTCGAATTTATTTCCTCACGTCTACACACATTCTGGCAATTGCGGATCATCTTGATCTTAATAAGGAAAGTGGATATGCTGGGTTATATCTTGGAAAATGACAAAATCTGATATTGAAACAGTAGGGTGAGGGTCACAGATTCAGTATATATCACACAGTTAAAACATGGGGTTTTGAGGGATCTTTTTCTACGTACGTCACTTTTTTTGATAGTGATATAGATCGAACCAAACTGTCCACTTTTACATGTTATAAAGTTGATTGGTCATCAATATCAGTTTAGTGACCTCTCCGACTCTGTCCCTACCCACCATCGTTAAGTTCTCTATAAATCTAAGAGCCAAAAGTTTGTTGCTATACTCATCAGGCAAATAAGAAATCAAAAGATGGTCGCAGCAGAGAGTTCCCACACGTACCCGACAATGCCAGAGGTACAAAATCTTGAAAACACAACTAAAAATATCTTCTCCACACTACATGATTTATCATTCTAACTCTGTTTTTTCTTTCTTCACTTCTTGTTTTCTCATTTTGTGTTTTTTTTAAATTGAATAGCTTGTGGAGGAGCTAAAGAAAATGGCCGACATAAGCTTCCCCATAACGACCATGGGATTGGTAAGTTATCTTAAAAATATGGTCCTAGTTGTCTGCATGGGAAGGATTGGAAGTCTCGAGCTTGCCGGTGGTGCTTTAGCTATTGGTTTCACCAACATCACTGGATACTCGGTCCTTTCAGGTCTGGCCTTGGGCATGGAGCCTCTATGTAGCCAAGCTTTCGGTTCAAGAAACATTTACTTAGCATCTCTTACTCTGCAAAGAACAATGATCATGCTACTGTTTGCTTCAGTACCAATTGGCTTTCTATGGGTCAACCTCAAACCTCTCATGCTTAGTCTCCATCAAGACCCTGATATAACTCAAGTTGCAAGCCTGTACTGTCTCTTTGCCACCCCTGACCTTATTGTTAATAGCCTTCTCCACCCTCTACGCATATATTTGCGCAGCAAAGGGACCACATGGCCATTAATGTGGTGCACTTTTTTCTCTGCACTTCTTCATCTCCCTATCACCATATTCTTAGCTTTCACTCTCTCCCTTGGAATTGCTGGAATAGCAATCTCAAATTTTATCTCCAATTTTAACACCCTTTCATTTCTTCTATGTTACATATACTTTGCTCGCACGCCTGAACAAACTTTTAGTATATCACCACAGCCACTATTACCATCTTCAGGAAGTTCATTAGGAGGAGAATGGAGGGTCTTGGTTAGATTGGCCATACCAAGCAGTGTAGCTGTATGCTTAGAGTGGTGGTGGTACGAGTTTATGACAATTCTTGCAGGTTACTTGGATAAACCAAGAGTTGCTCTAGCAGCGTCTGCTATAGTGATTCAAACAACGTCACTCATGTACACCTTACCAACATCACTTAGTGCCTCAGTATCTACACGAGTGGGAAATGAGCTTGGAGCTGGCAGACCAGTAAAGGCACGTTTGGCCACCGTGGTTGCCATAGGAATAGCTCTAGTGACCTCGTTATTTGGATTGTTGTGGACTACCTTAGGAAGAGAACCATGGGTTAAAGTTTTCACAGAAGATAGAGATGTTCTTGAGCTGACAATGATTGTGCTACCAATTATTGGGGTGTGTGAACTAGCAAACTGCCCCCAAACAACAAGTTGTGGTATTCTAAGAGGAAGTGCTAGACCCGGTATTGGGGCAGGGATCAACTTTTACTCATTTTACTTGGTGGGCGCACCAGTGGCCATAGTCTTAGCCTTTGTTCGGAAACTAGGATTTGTGGGTCTTTGTTATGGTCTCCTAACTGCTCAAATTACATGTGTTGTCTCAATCCTAGTAGTGGTTTACAAGACAGATTGGGAAAGAGAGTCGTTAAAGGCCCAACACTTGGTTGGCAAGAGTGACTCATTTGCACATGGAGACCAAAATGTCGTATGTGAAGCGGGTAGGTAGAGAGCATTTTTCAAAACAGTTGCTTTTGAAAAGTGAAAATGCAGAGATTTTCAGGAAAGATTGTACAGATTGAGTCAAGGGTTCTATTCCTCGTCTTCTAGGCAAATCAGATCTTGAAAAAGAAAAGGTAGACTGGTTCTTGGCTGTTGGTTGTTTTGCAGGACATCAGTTAGTTCAAACTATGAATACTTTAATGTCTTACTAGATCCCTTGCTCCTTACGTTCAGTGTAATTGTTTCCTTGGAAAAAATACAATTAGATTGATATGGAGTGAACTATTTCCTTCTTTTGTTTTACAAATCGAGCAGAAATTATTTCATTCTATGCTAAAGCTAGTTTATATGTGAATATCAGTCAATTGGGCATAACATGATAGCTTTCTCTTTGATTCTCAGTCTAGTCACACGTATCCCTAATGCAATACACATGAAAATCCCAAGTTATTACAAGACATGTTCTTATACACTAAACCACGTGACATCTACCAACCACCAAAGAAAGGCTATAAGAGCAAAATGAGCCCCGACGTTTATATTGGTGTCTAAAATAAACCATAATATTTTAAGGTGTTCAAAATGAATCCTAATATTTTCAAAACATTCAAATTGAACCATAATATTTAGAAAACATTCAAATTAAATTATGACCATTAACAATGTTAAAATACCATTAATTATCTACTGATACGATGAAACTCACTACAAGAAAAAAGTCGTTTAGCGACGAAAATTATTGACAGAAAACATAAATATACCGTCAGTAAGTTAGGTTAGAGATGAAATTTACCGACGGATAAAGGTATCGTAAAAATGGTCGTAGTTAATAATTTATGACGAACAACAAAATTTACTGACGGATAATTAATATACCATCGGTAAATAAACCGATAGTTTTTTTGTGGTTGATTGTTGGTAAATTGCCAACAGACAATATCATTCCATCAGAAAATTTAACGATGGTGTATTATATTACGTCGGTAAGTTTTTTACAACATTATCGACGGTTGCGTTTATTCCGTCGGTGAGTGTACCGACAGTTACTTTGCCTATTGATAAATTTGGCGACGGAATTGGTTATTCTGTCGGTAAGTATCGACAGTTGGTCGCCTTCCGTCAGTAAATAGAATTGATTTTACCAACGGAATCATAAAGGTTCGTCAGTAAATCAACTTGGGAATTTTAAAAAAAAAATACCGTCAATAAATTTTATTTGATGATGTTATGGTTGATGTATAATTTAAACAGTTATGAATTTAATAGTATATATTTAATTTGTTTAAACAGAAAGCTGATTAATGATATAAAGTTAAAAATATCTTAATTGATAATAAAAACATTAAATTATACATAATAAGCATTTGTAATTAAAATGAAATGACTACAAGTACACTATTGATTTGGTGACTACAGATGCTCTAATTGGTGCGATGAGGTGCTACCCCTACCCTTCAACTCATCCACCTCATTATGGAGCTGAGTTATGTACTCCATCAATGTCTGCACTGTGCTTCGAAGCTCTTGGACTTCATTGGTTGTAGACCGCCTACTAGATGCTGCTGTACTGGACGTGAAGGATTGCGAATAACATGCGCTCGCAAATGAACTTAAACCGAATATCCTTCCATGACGATCCCTACCACCCACTGCATGAAGATAGGTTTGAGTATCATCATCTTCAGACTGCTGAGACTGTCATTAAATGCTTTCTTGTATTTAGTCATATCAGAAGGTAATGTTTATATTAGTAAGTGATAATTATTAAGCATTAATATTAAACCATAAATTTCACATACATTTAGTTCTCTACATCGGGTGTTGACGAATGTCACACCGTCATGCTTCTTAGTGCGAGTGTGCAAAAATAGTTGACAGGATGTAGGCATCTTACCTATAGACTTTTCCTGCATAAGAATAAAATGTTATAAGTGAACTAGAATTTATAATAATTCCTGAAAATTTTCTTCTATTTTTATGATATTTACCCCCTATTGAACAAAGAAAACAAGTCAACAGCACAACCATATATAGCACCAGATATTTATAACATTATCATTCTCTTTAGTACACATATTTTCATTCCAAAATTCATAAACCAAATTCAATTGAAATACAGCAAAGTAAAGAAATCAGAATATAAATGTAAAGTGTAGATACTTACAATTCTCTCTGCATACTCGTGGTGTGTAATAGATCCTCCCGTATGTACAGGAAGACTCTCTTCCCACGTTCCTCCACGTCTATTGGTAGAATTACGCTTTGAAATGGACATTACCTCAAGTGATGTCCAATACTACTATCAACGACTCCATATTTGTTCAGAAATATAAGGCGGTTGTAAACCGAACTTGTGTATAACAGCAACAAAGTCTTGATAACGTGTACGTGCTCGTCTCTCCCATACTCTATAAATGATAGTGTCAAATTTAGAATGCCAAAAAATTCTTTCTGAAACAAAAGGAAAAACAATCGATAAATACTTATAATTTAATAATATTTATCTAATTAATGTATAAAAATAATTAAACAAGAAAATAATAAATTTTGTTGTACCTCAAACTCCTAATAGTAAAATTCCTTTGTAGTTTGAGAGATATTCTTCCAACCCTCAAGATCAATCTTCTCCTTGAATTTGGATGTCATATTTCTTGAGCATGGTCCAGACGGAATCAACCTAATATAAAAACAAATAATTTTACACCATTTTTAAAATTTAAACCTATAACTTAATTATAAACATATAGTGTTTCATGTATTTTCACTTACATATTATTGACAATTGTGATGTAAGTTCTTTCATCAAGTCGCTCAACTCCAGGCTGGGGGCCGCCTCCTTCATCCGCATTATTTACCCTTAATATCTCTATCAGTATAGGGCAGTGAATGATGTAGGGGTGGTAGATGGTGTAGTAGGTACAGAAGGTAATGCCTCATCTGCAAGTGTAATAGCTGGAAGCAGCGTTACGGGTACCGTTCCGTACCGGTCGGTACCGACTGGACGGTACCGTACCGATGGAAAACCAGAACTGTACCGGCCCTGAGTACCGGTCGGTACTGGACCTTATCGGTCGGTATCGGCCGGTACCACGATATCGGATGGTACCAGGGCCGGTACCGCAATTCCTCAAATTTTGAGGACTAAAAAAATAACCCTAATCTTCTACCCGACCCGGCGG
>JAOQMS010000179.1:20825693-20838108 GCA_027563885.1 Erythroxylum longipes
AAAGGGGAGATGCAAATATCGCTTTCACTTTGAGAGCCATGCAGCAACAATTTGAGAGGTTCAATCTAGCCTTAACTTATATTAGGGGACAGATGGATAAGCTCAGACAAGGGAGATGCAAGGAACCTCAGGGGAGACGTGCAGGTGTACGCCAACAGCAACCACCACCTCGTAGACCACCATCTCGGTATGAGCCAGAGGAGGATGACTTTGAGGAGGAGGAGGAGTTTGAGGTACGCAGACCTAGGAGAGTTCAGAGAGTTGAGCCATTTAATAGGAGAGATGGAGACCTTAAATCCATCAGGATGCAAATCCCAGCCTTTAAGGGAAGGAATGATGTCGAGGCTTACCTGGAGTGGGAAAGGAAGGTAGACCTGGTTTTTGAGTGCCACAATTTTTTTAAAGATAAAAAGGTAAAGCTAGCTGCTGTTGAATTTACAGATTATACATTAATATGGTGGGATCAGTTGGTGACATCCAGGAGGAGAAATAGAGAGATGCCAATTACTACTAGGAACGATATGAAGGCATGCATTAGGAAGCGGTATGTGCCTTCTTACTATTATAGGGAGATGCACCAGAAACTTCAAAGACTCACTCAGGGGTCTAAATCAGTGGAGGACTACCACAAGGAGACGAGGGTGGCTATGATCCGAGCCAACATAGAGGAGGACCTAGAAGCTATAATGGCCAAATTTTTTAGTGGACTCAATAGGGAGATAGCCAATGTTGTGGAGTTGCAGCACTATTTAGAGATTGAGGACATGGTGCACATAGATATGAAGGTGGAGAAACAAATCAAAGTTAGAGTGACAGCAAGGAGTGAGACGAATTCTAGCCAATCATCAAGTTCAAAATGGCCCAAGAGAGAGGAGAAGTCGAAAGACAAAGGGGTAGACTTTAAGGAGACACCCAAAAGGTCGAATGTAGGGTTTGACCCTAAATGTACACCTAACACCCAAGCTTCTTCTAGTAAACATTCTAGCATTAAATGTTTTAGGTGTTTGGGTACTGGCCATATTGCATCTCAATGTCCAAATAAGAAAGTCATGATTATGAGGGATAATGGGATGATGGATTCAGAGGATAGTGGTAGTGAATCTGAGCTTATCATTGATAATGATTTTGAGGATGATAGTTGCTTTGAGAGAGCTATTACAGGGGAAGCACTAGTAGTTAGGAGGGCACTGAGTGCTAGGGTCACAGATGAGGTTGTAGATCAGAGAGAGAATCTTTTCCATACGAGGTGTTGAGTTAATGGAAAAGTATGCAATTTGATCATTGATGGGGGTAGTTGCACTAATGCAACTAGTTGGACTATGGTACAGAAATTGGGTTTGACATGCACAAAACAATGGTTCAATGATAGTGCTAGTGTGAAGGTGACTAGGTAGGTTGTAGTGCCATTTTCAGTAGGAAGATATGAGGATGAGGTGTTGTGTGATGTGGTACCGATAGAGGCTGGTTATATGTTACTTGGGAGACCTTGGCGATTTGACAAGAGGGTAGCACATGATGGGTATACCAATAAGTACTCCTTTAAGTTTAAGGGTAGGAATTTCATTCTACTACCTTTATCACCTCATGAATTGTACCTGGACAAGATAAAAGCAAGTAAAAGTGAGGATGGTTCGACTAGTAAGAACAAAAAAAGTGAAGAGAGAAAAGAGGCCCAAAAGAAAAATGAGTTTGACCCAATGGTGAGTGACTGCACAAGTGAGGAAAAGGAAGTGGGATGTGCAGGAGAAAAGAGCTCAGGAAGAGAAAAGAAGAAAAAAAAGAAAGAGAGAAAAGTGAGCTTGTTTGCTAAAGAAAAAGACTTGAGGAGAGTAACTGGAGAGAAGAGAGCACTAGTAGTGGTGAGATATAGAGAGTATTTAGTTTCTAATACTAACCCTCTTGAGGCTTTGCCTAGTGTTTTTGCTTCTCTTTTGCAAGATTATACTAATGTCTTTCCTGAGGAGATGCCTAAGGGACTGCCACCCTTGATAGGCATAGAGCACCAGATTGATTTTGTGCCCGGAGCTCAGATTCTGAACTGCCCAGCTTATAGGAGTAATCTTGAGGAGGCAAAGGAGCTTCAAAAGCAGATAGGTGAGTTACTGGAGAAGGGGCATGTGAGGGAGAGCTTGAGCCCTTGTGCAATGCTTGTGTTGCTGGTGTCGAAGAAAGATGGGACCTGGAGGATGTGTGTAGATTGCAGGGATGTTAACAAAATTACTATAAAGTATCGCCATCCTATTCCTAGGTTAGATGATATACTTGATGAATTACACGGTACATGTATCTTTACCAAAATTGATTTGAAAAGTGGATACTACCAGATTAAAATGAAACCAGGAGATGAATGGAAAACTGCTTTCAAAACTAAATATGGGTTATATGAGTGGTTAGTTATGTCATTTGGTTTAACTAATGCACCCAGCACTTTTATGAGGTTGATGAATCATGTGTTGCATGCATTTCTTGGAAAATTTGTAGTTGTTGTTTACTTTGATGACATCTTGATAAATAGCACTAATCTTGATGAGCATGTCATACATGTGAGATGTGTTTTGGATGTATTGAGATAGGAGAAACTGTATGCGAACCTTAAGAAGTGTACTTTTCGCATTGATAGGCTAGTATTCTTGGGGTTTGTAGTCAGTTCTAGGGGAGTTGAGGTTGATGAGGAGAAGGTGAAGGCTATCCAGGAATGGATGACACCTAAGAGTGCTAGTGAGATAAGGAGTTTTCATGGACTTGCTAGTTTCTATAGGAGGTTTGTGAAAGATTTCTCTACCATTGCTGCTCCTTTGACTGAAATAGTCAAGAAGGAGAAAGGGTTTACATGGGGTGAGGAACAAGAGCATGCGTTTAATTTGTTGAAAACAAAATTATGTTCTGTGTTTACCTGACTTTGAGAAAGCTTTTGAGGTTGAATGTGATGCTTCTGGTATTGGTATAGGTGTTGTGCTTTTGCAGGAAAACAAACCAGTAGCTTATTTCAGTGAAAAACTGAGTGGTACACAACTTAATTATCCGACCTATAACGAGCAACTTTATGCTACGGTGAGAGCATTGAAGATGTGGCAACATTACCTTCAACCCAAAGAGTTTGTCATTCAGATGGATCATGAGTCCTTAAAGCACTTGAAGGGACAGGGCAAGCTGAGTAAGAGACATGCCACTTAGGTGGAGTTTCTGGAGACATTTTCGTATGTACTACATTACAAGCAAGGGAAGAAAAATGTGGTAGCTGATGCTTTATCTAGGAGGCGTTCCTTAATTTCTACTCTTAGTTCTAAATTATTAGGATTTGAGCAGCTTAAGGATATGTATACTTCTGATGATGATTTTACTACTGTATATGCTGCTTGTGAGCATGTTGCATTCCAAAATTTTTATAGGCATGATGGATATTTATATCGTGGTAATCAGCTGTGTGTGCCTAATTGTTCTTTGTGTGCTTTATTTGTGCATGAGGCCCATAGTGATGGTTTGATGGGTCATTTTAGGGTTACTAAAACCTTGGATATTCTGCATGGACATTTCTATTAGCCTGGTATACGCAAGGATGTTGAACATGTATGTGCCAAATGCATTGCATATAGACGGGCAAAATCTACTGTTAAACCCTATAGATTGTATACCCCTTTACCTGTGCCTATTGAACCTTGGGTTGATATTTCTATGGATTTTGTTTTAGGACTGCCTAAAACTAAGAAGGGGTATGATAACATCTTTGTTGTTGTTGATCGATTTAGTAAGATGGGCTCATTTCATTGCATGCCATAACACTGATAATGTTGTGCTTGTTGCTGATTTATTCTTTCGAGATATTGTTAGATTGCATGGTTTTCCTAGGTCTATTGTTTCAGATAGAGATGCTAAATTTTTGAGCCATTTTTGGTGTGTTCTGTGGAGAAAGTTGGGTACTAAATTGCTTTATTCTACTACTTGTCATCCACGGACAGATGGACAGACTAAGGTTGTTAATAAAACCTTAGGTACCTTGTTGCGTGCTATAGTTGGTAAAAATTTGAAAAACTTAGGGTGATTGTTTTCCATTTATTGAGTTTGCATATAATAGATGTATGCATTCCACCACAAGTTATTCACTTTTTGAGTTTGTATATGGTTTTAATCCTTTGACTGTCTTGGATTTGGTACATTTACCCTTGCATGAGTTGGCTAGTACAGATGGCAAAAGGAAAGCCGAGATGGTTAGGGACTTGCATAGGAAGGCGAGGCAGCATATTGAGCATAGAAACAGGGTGTATGCGAAGCAAGCCAACAAGGGGTGAAAGTTGGTGACTTTTAAACCTGGAGATTACGTTTGGGTGTATCTGAGGAAGGAGAGGTTTCCTACCCAGTGGAAATCCAAGCTAAATCTTAAGGGTGATGGTCCGTTCCAAGTGTTGGAGAAGATAAATGACAACGCCTACAAGGTTGACCTGCCAGATGAGTATTCTGTTTCTGTAACTTTTAATATTACTGATCTTTCTCCTTTTGATATGGATTCAGATTCGATGACGAATCTTCTTGAGGAAAGAGAGACTGATGTGAGCAGGAGTAAGGATCACCATGGAGATGACATACGTGACGAGGGCGAGCTTGTCATTCCAGTTGGACCTATGTCCAAAGCTAGGATCGAGAGACTCAAGGAGACTCTCTATGCGCATGTGAGCCAATTTGTGGAGAGGATGAAGTGCACCAAGCCTATTGGAGGAGAGCTAAATTGATTCATTTATCTCAAATCTTTGGATTAGACTCACTTGGGACTTGAAGGCCATTATGTTGGGCTGCGCATTATCACTTAAGCCCAAGAGGAGAGGCACACCTATGATCAGACTTGGGAGTGCGTTGGACCAGACCTATAAGTGTTTTTTTATTATTCTAATTTGGACTTGTTTTAAGTTATTTATATTTTTGGCTTCCATGTATTTTAAGCCCAAGTATTTTAGCATTAAGCCGAGGTATAAATACTTATGTTTTAGGGTTTTGGAAGAACTTTTAATCATATTATTTCTTGTGTGTTACCGGCCATCTTGAGAGAGAAAAACCCTCTTGTTCATTTCAACTGAGGAATTAAACATCACTTATCAACTGAATTAGATTTTGGCGTGATTTTAATCATAAACAACTTTCTTGGTTTGTTCTTTACCTGTTATCTAGGTTGCTCAAAACAAGTTCTTTGTGAGGTCTAGTAGGTAAATTTAAAACCCTGCGTATCATATTTAATTTAGTTAATTTGAATATATCCTCTTCTTCTTTCCTTGGATCTGAACAATCTTTCAATTTCGTGGTGCGCGTTACCTAATTCCTAAGATACTCTAGAAAAATATTTTGGATTAAGAAATGACTCAAAGGTCTGTCAGCTGAATTATCAGAAGTAGTGGAATGTTTTTATATAGTTTTCATATGTCATATAGAACTTTTGTATAAAAAGGATTGTAAACTTTCAAATGTTTTGGTAATGTAAATATTTGTTTAAATAACTACAATACAAATTATGTTAGTAAAGGAAATGAGAAGTTGAGTTTTTTTTTAAGTATTGTGTTATTCTGTATAGTGTCATATAAGTGAATATAACTGCTCTAACATGTCATTGTCATAGGATATATACTTGACTGTCCTCTGGATGTTCGGATATATACTCTATGATAGTAGGATGTTATAACTTGTATTGGTTTTGAAGAAACTCCAATTCTTTTATCTTTGTATTTATTCTTATAGTTGTCTAATAACTACATTGCTTCCAAACTACTAGTTCAGCAAATGTTGTAATCCCTTTCTAAATCTTTTCCTAATACATTTCATCTTTCAAAGAAATTTTAAGAAAAGATGTGTCATAATAAAATCAAGGCAAAATTAAATAATAATAAAAGAAAGAAATATGAAAGGAGAAAGGGTTTAGATAAATCCTCTGTATCTCTTATTGCCAAAATGTCAATGTTTGCTTTGAAGGAAAAAGGTGTGTGCAATTAGGGATTAGGGAGATAAAGAATTAGATGTTAAACTCAAAATTATAATTTTAATACTTTTATTCTAATTAATTTTTGTATAAAATAACATAGTCAAATTTTTTTGAATTATAATTTAGCCTCTATTTGAAATCAAATTAAGTTAAACACATATAAATTTTATTAATTAAAAATTAAAAATTTTAATAATGTATAATAGATAAATAATTTAATTAAAATTGAAAATTACGAAGCTTTCAACCAGGTATTATAGAAACATTAGAATCCTCATTTAACAAATAATAAGAAAAAAATTTGTTGAGAAAAATTTTAAAAATTACATAATAAAAGATGAAAATATTTAGTTATTTGTTTAGATAGATACTTATTTAGTGCCTGTTTGATTGAGCTTTTGAAAAGTAAATAAACACTTTTTTATACCGCAAAAGTTTTTTTTAAGAAAAATGAGTGTTTGGTTGTAAAATAAAAAAAAAACACTTTTTTAGTAGATATAACTTTTTTGGCAACTAAAATATAATTTTTTAAAAAGCTCAAATTTGGAACTTCTCAAAAAGGCACTTTTTCAGGTAGATTTTTCATATCAATTAATGAGCCTATTTTTTAGCCCCTTTTACTATTATGTTTTACACATAATTCTCACAATACTCACAAACACATGTTCACGTTTATTTTAAATAATATTATTTGACTTTTTTATATGTTTTAATATTTATTTTTTATATTAGTTTTACTTATGTTATAATCCATACAAAAGATTTGGTTAGATATATTTTCATTTATGTTTCATATGGTTTAAAATTATATAATAATTAATATATTGTACTTTGCATATTGTTTAATATATTTTAAATAATTTTTATATGCATAAATAATTTTTATTACAAAATAAAATATAGTTAAAATTAAAAGTGCATTTTATTTTTATGTTATCAAACAATCTATTGTATGAAGCTCTTTCAAAAAAGCTCTGTTTTAAATAATAGTCAAACAGCCAACTAGCTTCTTAAAAAAGCTCTTCTTAGAAACCTTTACGGATAAAAGCTCTACTGATACAAGCTCATCCAAACAGGCACTTAATCTCTAAGCTAATGTCACGTGATAGGATGTTTTGAAAATATTGGTTACGGTGGAGCGTGATGTTAATATATTTACCCTTACCCTTACCCTCTTTTTTGTATTAGAATGAAATGAAGAGAGCACAGCATGTGAAATTATGGGGAAAGCATGTGAAATTATAGGGAAAGGAAGACCATGGATGACTAATTTAGGACTATTTGTCCTTTCTCAAACATCACCATGATGGAACTGAAGTGCGAATTCAAAGCGCTCAGTTGGCGGTGGCTGGTGGGCGTGATGGCTTGTAAGACAAATGGACGGCGTCAAAGTCACCCCAATAACTTAACAAAATCTACAGTTAGGCAGTCGAGTCAATCTTTTATTCAACTAACTGAAAAAGAATAACTTTTTTCGTAGTATAATGAAAACACTTCTTTTTTTTTGTGAAAGGCAAATGTATTAAATCAAACAGAATGATGTACATGGTCTTCGGGGCATACCCGACCATAATCATTCCAAATAATCCCTGCCCACAGTACAATCAAAACAACAAAAGTCAAAGTCATCAGAATGGTAGGGGAATACCCCGATCATATGCAGTGGGCATCTAAAGTCAACCTGTAAGTATACGGTTTTTGAGGCATACCCCGACCCTAGTCTGTCACACAATACAATCAAAAGTAACCGGTTGGTCGGGTAATACACGAAACTGTCCCTGTCAGCAGTACAATCTCATCTAGCCAAAATGCAAGTACGCAATGGGGCATATCTCGACCATAAGCGGTATTTAACAACGAAAAATAAGTACCCCGTCATTAGGGCATACCCGACCATAAGCAGTAGTCGACCCCATTCATGTCTCCAGTACAATCCAAATTGAAAGCAGTCCTTGTTTTCCACAAGGTAAAAATGGTACACAAAATGCCTCTCGTGCGCCACTCTCAAATTAAACATCAACCAGTACCTGCAAAAGAGTGGTCAGCAGTATCTATTTCACCTCTACTCAAAGTCCACGACATTTCCTATTCTGTGATTATCCTTGGTCGATAGTCGGTTCCAACCTAGTAGCGTCATCATTTTTGGAAGTTTTTGAACCTCCAATCTGCTGGGATACTGCCGTACTTGAGCTTGCTCCTCCAGTTCCAGAAGTTTTTACATTCATTCTACCGTCACTGTTCCCCAATCTGTTACTGAATGTCACGTTATGCTTGCCTTTACTTGCTGATTTGATTCTTTTCACTGTTTGCCAACCCTCTTCGCCTATTGTCGGATGCACTGTTCGAGTTCGCTTATGGATCCCTCCTCCTGTGAACCCTTCCTTTGAGTTAGCACAATCCTCGGTTTGGGGTGGTTGTGCACCTAACCCCTCCTGAACCTTTGGAATTTCCCTTAAGCTCCTCCCTTTTCCTTGGTTTGGATGAAGCATATTTAGCCCCTCCTGCTCCGAACAGATTTCAGTCAAACCCGCCCCTCCTTCTTGAGTAGGCTTAAACAAAGAGTCCTTATTAGAATTGCCTTTTTCTGTAATTGTAGACTCATCATTCTGTGTATTCAAACAGCCTCCCAAATTCCCATTCTCCTTATGTTTGTTCTCGTTCTTGGCTATGACTTTGCATTCGAAAGGGTTACGCCCAAATTTTTTACAAGCAAAGCAATAACCAGGGTGGGTTTCAAAAATAACCGATTGGGTGTAGCAGCTCCCTCCTGGCATCTTGACAATATAGCTAGTCACTGGTGGCTTGGATACATTCACTTCCACTAGAATTCTAGCAAAACCAACTCTAGCTTTAGAACTTGTTATCCGATCTGTGCAAATAGGTTTCCCCACACGAGAGCCCAATTTTGACAAACCTCTTTCATTCCAAAGTTCCAGTGGAACATTGGGAAGTCGTATCCAAATTGGGACTTCCATAAAGTCTTCATAATTAAAAGTAAACCCCTGGGATAGACGCTTGAGCAACAGTGTCTTTCCATATAGCATATTCGGCCCCCCTGCCAAAACTCTGAATCTATCCTCTTCGGTTTCAAACTGGAATATTATCCAACCATTATCATGTGGCAGTATTCTGCATTTTACTGCCCATTTAGCAATGAGCCCTTCTAGCGCTTTCATGCCGGGGAACTTTCCCGTGAAGCATCCTACCAAACAAAAGCCCCATTTCTCTTCAAGTTGTAACACATCCTCAGCCTCCATTATTACATCCTCATCCACCGCCAGAAAACCCAGCTTCAGCCCCTGTTTCATGTCCCTGTTGTTTCTAAATAAACTAGCGAAAGAAGGTTTAAGAGGCCATTCTTGTCTGTCAACACAATCTGGTTCAGACATTCTGTCATACAACTGGTGGGTTCTGAGTTCCTTTCCTGCACTTGCCGAAGAATGTTCAATTGTCTTTGCAATTCTATCGCGGCTTGCTGTCTGTGGCATTTTATCAGTCACCTTCAGGGTTCTCACCTCCTCCGCAGAGCTGTCATCTGAATTGGATGATTCACTACCATCCTCCTCCGACTCAGTATTGCCATCCTCCGAAGATGTAGAACTCTCCTCTCCCCCGCACTGACCAACACCTCCTGAACTCAAAATCCCACCCCCACAGCTAGTGTTCCGACTCGCGCCACCCCTACCAGATAGCACATTAACACCCTTCTTACCTTGTACCGACGTCCGACTAGTATCCACCCTGTTTCCTCCATCGCCATTCTTCATTTCCTTCAGCATCTGCTTCGTTGTTGGAACATGAGGACCTATTACTGGTTGACTCTTTGTCGGAGTTCTCTGGACATCCCCGTCGACCTCACTCAAACTTTCAACCTGCAAACCCAAAGCACAATCAGCAGTATAATCCCTTCCTCTCAGCGGCGTCTTACGCCTCTTTCCCATGCCACAAGATCACCGAGATCCCCAGACAAGAATCACCTCAAAATCGCAAACTAAGTGACTTCGCAAAGAGGCTCGAGAATTACAACCACTGTAACACAAGCTAATCTCACTATAAAGCTAGGATTTAGCCCAAGAAATGCAGGAACATATGTGATTTGATCGGATTTGGTGTAGAACTTAAGCAGAAAATTTTCGCCCTAAAATCGCAACCATCGCGATTGTGTGCTTTCGCCCGAATGTCACCACCACAGTAAGTTCATACTATCAACCAGAACTGCAAACGAAATCGGTAGAGAACAGCCAAGACACGCAAGAATAGATCGGATTTGGTGTAGAACTTAGGGAAAAAAATTTCGCCCTAAAATCGCACCCATAGCGATTGTGATCTTTCTCCCGAATGTCGCCTCTACAGCAATTTCATACTATCAACCAGAACAGCAAACGAAATCAGTAGAGAACAGCCAAGAAACTCAAGAATATATTTAATCTGATCGGATTTGGTGTAGAACTTAGGCAGAAATTTTTCGCCCTAATATCGTGCCCAACGCGATTGTAAGCTGTCGTCCAAATGTTGCCACCACTGTAGTTTCAAACTATCAACCCGAACCGCAAACAACATTCAATAAAGAACAGAAAATGAAGCCATAATTGCAAGAAAGAGCTGATCGATGGTGTGCGGTACCTAGGTGGAAGATCACCTAGGGTGAAAGCACTAACGAAGACCACACACTGATAGCTCTTTCATATAAAGTCGAATCGCTTATGTAAGCATTTTTCAGAGAAATTCTTTCACGGAGACGTACAGGATTCTTTAAATACTCTTTGGACAAGGATAAAATTATATGATACTAAACAATAAATTGAATCATAATATATATATATATATATATATAAATAACCAAAGATTACTTTTAGCTAATTATTAAAGCACAGATGATGGGTGAATTGCAAACAAAGTTATACAAAAAGGATTTATGTTATAGTTCAGGACGACTTGAATTTCATAAGAAACACAATAACGTCTTTCTTTATTTTATGCTGAAGACTTAGACAAGGGTCTTTCTTAACATCACCTTTCACTTGTATACATGTCCACAAACTTTCTACAAGAAAAGTTGTTATGAATGTAAATTAAATGTACTAATAATTTCTCTTGTGATAACAAACATTATTCTTCTTACTTTATCTTATTTAACAGTTTGTTATTCAGAGTTTACTTATGATAAATTTTTATTTAACTATTATTGTTAAAACAATAAAAGTTTTGTTTACTTCAAATAACACCAAATATAAATTTATAATCCATTGTGATAATTTTTTTATATAACTTTTATTGTCAATGTAATAAAAATTGTCTAATTCAAATAACACCAAATATAAATTTATCATCAACCTAACCTTTACTCAAGATATGTTATAAAAATCCATGTAAGCCATTACACAAATCACAATCACAAAAAAACACCCTTGTCACACTACAACAAAGGAACTCTTTCCCGACAATTTTTTTGAATCGGCGACAAACAAAAATTAAAAGTTCGTCATTAAAACTTAACATTTAGTGACGAAATTAAAAAGCCTAGCGCAAGGGAAAATCTTTAGCAACGTTCAGCAAAAATCATCGCACAATCGAGACCAATGGGTGACGATATCAATTATTCGTCACGAAACAATGCAATCGCGACAAAATTGAGAACCGTCACCATAACTTGTAAAATATTTTACGACGAGCTTCGTCAATCGTCACTAAATGTTATGTATTTAGTCACGATATTACCAAACGTCACCAAAAGATCAATATTTAGTGACGGAATTCATAATTCGTTGAACTTTTGGCTAGTTCATGATCATACCCTCAAATTGTACAACTCATATCTTTCAACTCAGATATATAAAAATTATAAAATTAATACCAATTGAAAGATAAGAGAATGAACTATAAATTTTGTGAAGATGTCTGATTCAGCTTATACCCATTCCGTTTTTATGATAACATCAAGACATAATTTCTGTCTCGGGTAGTATTACAACCTCAATCAAGACTCAATTTCATACCAGATTTTAAAAGCCTTAGAGATAGAATTAAATTTAGACTTCTTCAAAAAAGTTGTAGAATTATGTTTATACTTTAATCTGAATTAAGAATCACCTCATTTGTACATCTACAGCTCAAGATATCATCAAAATACCAACACATGTTCAATAAAAATCACCCGCATAACAACCCTCAGGTCTCGCGATCGTGACTGCCGTAAATCACCAGCGGTGTCGCGATCGCGATGTGCAACTTCCCAATTCGCCCAGCAGAGTCACGACCACAACGCGTCACGATCGCGACCTGCTTCTAATCCACTGCACTCCTTCTTTCTTTTATTTTTATCTGAATTTCACTTCCATTTTAAACCTATAAAATGAGGTTTTTAGGCAAAGTTTTCTTTTAAACAATTGTTCATCTATGTCTTAAGTTTCTAAAGAACCTAAGTTCATACAATTTGGTTTAGGATTCTGAAAGTTA
>JAOQMS010000179.1:20838208-20849893 GCA_027563885.1 Erythroxylum longipes
GTTAGAAAAAAAAGTCCAAAAAATTAAAAAAAAGTCAGAAAAATAAATTTAGAAAAAAGTTTAAAAATCTGAAAAAAAAAAAAAGAAAAGTCAAAAAAAGATTCAAAAAAAGTGCAGTAAAAAAAGAAAAAAAATTCGAAAAAAATTGAAATTTTTTTTGTTATATTCGTACTTGCTAGTTAGTTCGAAATTTTCACACTCTTTTGATTCTTTTGATCAGTTGAGAATTGGTTCCGAGTGGTGAACTGAATTTCAAAGAGAACTGAGTGGTAAAAGGCAAAAGTGTGTGAGCTTATTTGAGGGAGTTATTGCCGTGACTTAAACACGAGAAGAGTGGCATCAATTGAGTGAAACAAGTGAGGGAGTGTGTGAGGTTGTTTATTATTAAACTTGTTTTGTAGGTATATCATTTCTTCTACAATGTCACAGGGAGGTATTAATGATGATAACCAAGGGGGAGATACAAATATCACTTTCACTTTGAGAGCCATGCAGGAACAATTTGAGAGGTTCAATCTAGCCTTAACTGAGATTAGGAAACAGACGGATGAGCTCAAACAAGGGACACACGAGGAACCTCAGGGGAGGCGTGCAGGTGTACACCAGTAGCAACCATCACCTCGTAGACCACCACCTCGGTATGAGCCAAAGGAGGATGACTTTGAGGAGCAGGAGGAGTTTGAGGTATGTAGATCTAGGAGAGTTCAAAGAGTTGAGTCATTTAACAGGAGAGATGGAGACCTTAAATCCATCAAGATGCAGATCCTAGCCTTAAAGGGAAGAAATGATGCAGAGGCTTACCTAGAGTGGGAAAGGAAGGTGGACTTGGTTTTTGAGTGCCACAATTTTTCTAAAGACAAAAAAGTAAAGCTAGCCTTTGTTGAATTTATAGATTATCCACTAATATGGTAGGGTCAGTTGGTGACATCCAGGAGGAGAAATAGAGAGATGCCAATTACTACTTGGGACGATATGAAGGTATGCATGAGGAAGCGATTTGTGCCTTTTTACTATTACAGGGAGATGCAGCAGAAACTTTAGCGACTCACTCAGGGGTCTAAATCAGTGGAGGGTTACCACAAGGAGATGGAGGTGGCTATGATCCGAGCTGACATAGAGGAAGCCAGAAGCTACAATGGCCATATTTTTTAGTGGACTCAATAGGGAGATAGCCAATGTTATGGAGTTGCCGCACTACTTAGAGATTGAGGACATAGTAAACATGCCCATGAAGGTGGAGAAACAAATCAAAGTTAGAGTGGTATCAAGGAGTGAGACGAATTCTAACCAATCATATGAGTTCAAAATGGCCCAAAAGAGAGGAGAAGTCAAAAGAGAAGGGGGTGGACTTTAAGGAGACACCTAAAAGGCCGAATGTAGGGTTTGACCCTAAAGGTACACCTAACACCCAAGCTTCTTCTAGTGAGCATTCTAGCATTAAATGTTTTAAGTTTTTGGGGACTGGCCATATTGCATCTCAATGTCCAAATAAGAAAGTCATGATTATGAGGGATAATGGGATGATTGATTCGAAGGATAGTGGTAATGAATCTGAGCTTATTGTTGATAATGATTTTGAGGATGATAGTTATTTTGAGAGAGCTGTTACAGGGGAAACACTAGTAGTCAGGAGGGTACTGAGTGCTAGGGCCACAAATGAGGTTGTAGATCAGAGAGAGAATCTTTTCCAAACAAGGTGTTTAGTTGGTGGAAAAGTATGCAATTTGATCATTGATGGGGGTAGTTAGACTAATGCAGTTAGTTGGACCATGGTATAGAAAATGAGTTTGACATGCAAGAAACATCCAAAGCCATACAATTTATAGTGGTTTAATGATAGTGCTGGTGTAAAGGTGACTGGG
Organism: Erythroxylum longipes; assembly: GCA_027563885.1. Classification (NCBI taxonomy): domain Eukaryota; kingdom Viridiplantae; phylum Streptophyta; class Magnoliopsida; order Malpighiales; family Erythroxylaceae; genus Erythroxylum; species Erythroxylum longipes. The sequence goes on from JAOQMS010000179.1 coordinate 20,840,071, forward strand.
CAGGTTGTAGTGCCATTTTCAGTAGGAAGATATAAGGATGAAGTGTTGTGTGATGTGGTACCAATGGAGGCTGGTCATATGTTATTTGGGAGACCTAGGCAGTTTGACAGGAGGGTAGCACATGATGGGTATACCAATAGGTAATCCTTTAAGTTTAAGGGTAGGAATTTCATTCTACTACCTTTATCACCTCATGAATTGTACCTGGACTAGATAAAAACAAGTAAAGTGAGGAGGGTTCGAGTAGTAAGAACAAAAAAAGTGAAGAAAGAAAAGAGACCTAAAAGAAAAATGAGTTTGGCCCAATGGTGAGTGACTACACAAGTGAGGAAAAGGAAGTGGGATGTGCAGGAGATAAGAGCTCAGGAAAAGAAAAGAAGAAAGAAAAGAAAGAGAGAAAAGTGAGCTTGTTTGCTAAAGGAAAAGACTTGAGGAGAGTAACTGGAGAGAAGAGAGCACTAGTAGTGGTGAGATATAGAGAGTGTTTAGTTTCTGACACTAACCCTCTTGAGGCTTTGCCTAGTGTTTTTGCTTCTCTTTTGCAGGATTATACTGATGTCTTTTCTGAGGAGATGCCTAAGGGACTGCCACCCTTGAGATGCATAGAGCACCAGATTGATTTTATGCCCGGAGCTCAGATTCCAAACTGCCCAGCTTATAGGAGTAATCTTGAGGAGACAAAGGAGCTTCAAAAGCAGGTGGGTGAGTTACTGGAGAAGGGGCATGTGAGGGAGAGCTTGAGCCCTTGTGCAGTACCTATGTTGCTAGTGCTGAAGAAAGATGGGACTTGGAGGAGCTGTCAACAAAATCATTGTAAAGTATTGCCATCCTATTCCTAGGTTAGATGATATGCTTGATGAATTGCATGGGGCATGTCTCTTTACCAAAATTGATTTGAAAAGTGGATACCGCCATATTAGAATGAAATTAGGAGATGAATGGAAAACTACTTTCAAAAATAAATATGGGTTGTATGAGTGGTTAGTTATGCCATTTGGTTTAACTAATGCACCCAACACTTTTATGAGGTTGATGAATCATGTGTTGCATGCATTTATTGGAAAATTTGTGGTTGTTTACTTTGATGACATCTTGATATATAGCACTAATCTTGATGAGCATGTCATACATGTGAGATGTGTTTTGGATGTATTGAGACAGGAGAAACTGTATGCGAACCTTAAGAAGTGTACTTTTTGTATTGATAGGCTTGTCTTCTTAAGGTTTGTAGTTAGTTCTAGGAGAGTTGAGGTTGATGAGCAGAAGGTGAAGGCTATCCAAGAATGGCCGACACCTAAGAGTATTAGTGAGGTGAGGAGTTTTCATGGACTTGCTAGTTTCTATAGGAGGTTTGTGAAAGATTTCTACCATTGTTGCTACTTTGACTAAAATAGTCAAGAAGGAGAAAGGCTTCACATGGAGTGAGGAACAAGAGCATGCGTTTAATTTGTTGAAAACAAAATTATGTTCTGCTCCTATTCTGTATTTACCTGCCTTTGAGAAAGCTTTTGAGGTTGAATGTGATGCTTTTAGTATTGGTATAGGTGATGTGCTTTTGCAGGAAAACAAACCAGTAGCTTATTTCAGTGAAAAACTAAGTGGTGCACAACTCAGTTATCTGACCTATGACAAGGAGCTTTATGTTGTGGTGAGAGCATTGGATGTGTGGCAACATTACCTTCAACCCAGAGAGTTTGTCATTCGGACGAATCATGAGTCCCTAAAGCACTTGAAGGGACAGGGCAAGTTGAGCAAGAGACATGCCACTTGGGTGGAGTTTCTGGAGACATTTCCGTATGTACTATATTACAAGCAAGGGAAGGAAAATGTGGTAGCTGATGCTTTATCTAGGAGGTATTCCTTAATTTCTTCTCTTAGTTCTAAATTATTAGGATTTGAGTAGCTTAAGGACATGTATACTTTTGATGATGATTTTGCTACTATGTATGCTGCTTGTGAGCATGTTGCATTCCAAAAATTTTATAGGCATAATGGATATTTGTATTGTAGTAATCAGCTATATGTGCCTAATTGTTCTTTGCGTGCTTTATTTGTGCATGAGGCCCATAGTGGTGGTTTGATTGGTTATTTTGGGGTTACTAAAACCTTGGATATTTTGCATGAACATTTCTATTGGCTTGGTATGTGCAAGGATGTTGAGCGTGTATGTGCCAAATGCATTGCATGTAGACAAGCAAAATCTACTGCTAAATCCCATGGATTGTATACTCCTTTACCTATGCCTACTAAACCTTGGGTTGATATTTCTATAGATTTTGTTTTAGGACTGCCTAGAACAAAGAAGGGGTATGATAACATCTTTGTTGTTGTTGATCGATTTAGTAAGATGGTCCATTTCATTTCATGCCATAAGACTGATGATGCTGTGCTTATTGTTGATTTATTCTTTAAGGATATTATTAGATTGTATGGTATTCTTAGGTCTATTGTTTCGGATAGAGATGCTAAAATTTTTAGCTATTTTTGGCGTGTTCTGTGGAGAAAGTTGGGTACTAAATTACTTTATTTTACTACTTGTCATCCACAGACAGATGGACAAACTGAGGTTGTTAATAGAACCATAGGTACCTTATTGCGTGCTGTAGTTAGTAAAAATTTGAAAACTTGGGATGATTGTTTTCCATTTATTGAGTTTGCATATAATAGATGTGTGCATTCCACCACAGGTTATTCACCTTTTGAGCTTATATATGGTTTTAATCCTTTGACTATTTTGGATTTAGTACCTTTACCCATGCATGAGTTGTCTAGTGTAGATGGAAAAAGGAAAGCCAAGATGGTTAGGAACTTGCATGTGAAGGCGAGACAGCATATTGAGCATAGAAACAGGGTGTATACGAAGCAAGCCAATAAGGGGCGAAAGTTGGTGACTTTTAAACTTAGAGATTGGGTTTGGGTGCATCTGAGGAAGGAGAGGTTTCCTACCAAGCGAAAATCCAAGCTGGATCCTAAGGGTGATGGTCCGTTCCAAGTGTTGGAGAAGATAAATGACAACACCTACAAGATTGACCTGCCAGGTGAGTATTCTGTTTCTGTAACTTTTAATGTTACTGATCTTTCTCATTTTGATATGGATTTAGATTTGAGGACGAATCTTCTTGAGGAGGGAGGGACTAATGTGAGCAAGAGTAAGGATCACCATGGAGATGGAGTGTGTGACGGGGGCGAGCTTGTCATTCTAATTGGACCTATGTCCATAGCTAGGACTGAGAGATTCAAGGAGGCTCTCTATACGCATGTGGGCCAATTTGTAGAGATGATGGAATGCACCAAGCCTATTGGAAGAGATCTATCTGAATCAAAACCAAAATTGATTCATTTATCTCAAATCTTTTGATTAGACTTATTTGGAACTTGAAGACCATTGTATTAGGCTACGCATTATCACTTAAGCCCAAGAAGAGGGGCGCGCTTATGATCAGACTTGGGAGAGCGTTGGACCAGGCCTAGGCGTGTTTTTTGATTATTTTAATTTGGACTTGTTTTAAGTTATTTATATATTTGGGCTTCCATATATTTTAAGCCCAAGTCTTTTAGCATTAAGCCTAGGTATAAATACTTATGTTTTAAGGTTTTGAAACAACTTTTGATCATATTATCTTTTGTGAGCTGCCGGCCATATCGAGAGAAGAAACCTCTCTTGTTCTTTTCAACTTAGAAATTAAACATCACTTATCAACTGAATCAGATTGTGACGTGATTTTGATCCTAAACAACTTTCTTGGTTTGTTCTATACCCATTTTCTAGGTTGCTCTAGACAAGTTCTTCGTGAGGTCTAGTAGGTAAATTTGAAACCTTGCGTATTAGATTTAATTCAATTAATTTGAATCTATCTTCTTCTTTCCTTAGATCTGAACAATCTTTCAATTCCGTGGTGCGCGTTACAAATGTTAAAGAAACCATCTTGACTAGAAGGTGCAATTGTAATAGCACAGAAAAAGACACAGTGAAGCAAGCAAATAGGCCAATTGAAATTGCAATCTATCTTTAAAATAAAATGAATAGATTGGTATTAAAATCAAATGCTCCACTTTCACAAGATTTGTGGGAGCTTACTATAAAATTCAGTAATAATCAAAGCTATCAAGTGAAATGGAGGTCAATTCCAATTGGCCTATTTGCTTGCTTCCCTGTATGTTTGTCTCCATTGTTGCAATTTCCCCACCTAGTCGAGATGGTTTCTTCAACATTTGGTCATAGCATTTTTCATCCATTATGTAAAGAAATAATTTTCTAGCTTTTTTTTTTCCAATTATAGGAGTTCATGTTATCTTATCTTTTGAATTGGAAGAATCTTCAAGTTGCAACTATAAGACGCTTGTATTTACCTTCCAACAATTGCATCCATCTCCGGAAGTACTTGTGATGAAAAAATAAACAAATATGCGGCCTCATGTCATATAGATTGAGTTTATTATTACTTGAACACATTGACTTCCTCTATAAATTAATATCATTAAGATAATATGAGATATATCAATTAAAATAGATACTTTGTAAAATATATTTATAATTAAATATTTACATATTTAATTAATTAAAAATTTTATTATGCTTTACCAATCTAAACAATTAAATATAAAATACCCAAGATAAGTGTTTATTATATTTATTATAATGAAATAAGATTCAACTAATTATAATATAAATTAAATTAAATTAAATTAAATTAAATTATTCATAATTCATATTTAAAATTAATTTTAAATAATAAAATAATATGTGTTTAGTTGATAGTAAATCAAATTATGGAAAAAAAAACAAAAAACAAAATGACTTTTTATGATTTTCATAATTTTTGAAAATTGGAAGAATCCAAAACAAAACTCAAATAAACAAGTTTTTTTTACATAATTTGAAAACTAAAAAAGAAAACTAAAAATAAAAATAAAAACAAACAGGCCCTAAATTGTTTTAATAGCATCAATGCTAGTAGTCTTTAACTCATCACTTTACGTGCTTCGCTTCCACAAAGTGAAATGGATTGCGGTTCTAATTGGCCTATTTGCTTGCTTCCCTGTGTCTTTTCTCATGCTATTACAATTTTCCCTCCTAACAAGATGGTTTATTCAACATTTGGTCTTGGCATTTTTTGCCCATTAGGTAAATCAAGTTTTTTTTTCTCAACTTATTGGTGTTCATGTTATCGTCTTTTGGATTGGTATAATCTTAAAGCTGCAACTATGAGACATGTATTTTCCTTCCAACAATTGCATCCATCTCCATACGTACTTATGATGCATAAATAATTAAATATACAATCTTATGTCATATAGATTGAGTTTATTATTAGTTGAACACATTGGCTTCCTCTACAAATTAATAACATTAAGATACATGAAACACATCAATTAAAATAGATACTTTATAAAATATATTTATAATTAAATAGTCACATATTTAATTAATTAAAGTTTATCATACTTTACCAATCTAATAAACTAAATATAAAACACCCAGTGTAAGTATTTATTATGTTTATTGTAATGAAATAAGATTAAACTAAATATAATATTAAAGTAAATTGTTCATAATTCATATTAAAAACTAATGTATTGATATTAAATAATATATATTTAGTTGATAGTAAATTAGATTATGAAAAAAACAAAAAACAAAAATCTCATTTTATAGCTTTCATAATTTTTGAAAACCGAAAGAAACCAAAACAAAGAATAGAAATTAAAAACTCAAATAAACTAGTTTATTACTAAATTTTAAAACTAAAAATGAAAATGAAAATAAACAAACCCTTCTTTGTTTTAATAGCATCAATGCTTGTAGCCTTTAGATTATCACTTTTGCATCCTTCTCTGCCACAAAGTGAAATTGATTGTAGTTCCAATTGGCCTATTTCTTGCTCTTGCTTTCTTTTGTCTTTTTTTGCATTATTACAATTTCCTGTCCTACTCAAGATGGTTTATTCAACATTTGGTCCAAGCATTTTTTGTCTGTTATGTACAGAAACAAATTTCCATCTTTTTTTTCAAGTTATTGGTGTTCATATTATCTTAACTTTTGGATTGGTAGAATCTCCAAGCTACAACTACGAGACATATTTATTCTCTTTCCAATAATTGCATCCATCTCCAGAGGTACTAATGATGTATAAATAATTAAATGTGCACTCTTATGTCATATATATTGATTTTATTTTTACTTGACCGCATTGATTTCCTCTATAAATTAATAACACTAAGATAAAATGAAATATATCAATTAAAACATATCCTTTATATAATATATTTATAATTAAATAGTGACAAATTTAATTAATTAAAAATTTATTATACTTTACCAATCTAATAAATCAAAAATTAAGCACAAAAGGTAAGTGCTTATTATATTTATTGTAACAAAATAAGATTCAATTAAATATAAAATTAACTTAAATTGTTCATAATTCACATTAAAATTAATTTATTAAATATTTAAATAATATATATCTAGTTGATAGTAAATTAGATTTTTAAAAAAATAGAAAATAAAACTATCGTTTTCATAATTTTTGAAAACTTGAAGAAACCAAAACAAAAAACAGAAACCAAAAATTCAAGGTTTTTTTTACTAAATTCAAAAACAAAAAAATAAAACTAAAAATAAAAATAAAAAAGAAAACAAACAAATCCTTATTTGTTTGGATAGCATCAATGCTTGTAGCTTTTAGCTCATCACTTTACATCCTTCTCTTCCATAAAGTGAAATGGATTGCAATTCTAGTTAGCTTATTTGGTTGCTTCCGTGTGTCTCTTGTTGCGCTATTACAATTTTCGCTCCTATGCAAGATATGGTTTCTTCAACATTTGGTCGAAGTATTTTTCATCCAATAGGTAAAGAAACAATTTTCGAGCTTTTTTTTTAGTTATTTGTGTTCATGTTATCTTATCTTTGGATTGGAAGAATCTTCAATATGCAATTGTGAGACACTTATATTTACCTTCCAACAATTACTTCCATCTCTAGACATATTTATGATGCATAAATAAATAGATATGCGGTCTCATATCAAATAGATTGAGTTTATTATTACTTGAAGGCACTGAATTCCTTTATAAGTTAATAATATTAAGATAAAATTAAATATACCAATTAAAACAGATACTTTATAAAATATAGTTATAATTAAATAGTCACATATTTAATTAATTAAAATTTTATTATACTTTACCAATATAATAAATTAAATATAAAACACCCAAGGTAGAACTAAATATAATGTAATATTAAATTATTCATAATTTATATTAAAATTAATATATTAATATATTAAATAATATGTATTTAGTTAATAGTAAATTAGATTATGAAAAACAAAAACAAAAAACAAAAATAACTTTTTATAGTTTTTCATAACTTTTGAAAATTGGAAGAAACTAAAACTAAAAATAGAAATAAAAAACTAAAACAAACAAGTTTTTTTAATGAATTTGAAAATAAAAATAGAAAACTAAAAATAAAAAATAAACAAACGCTTATTTATTTCAATAGTGTTAATGCTTGTAGCCTTCAGCTCATCACTTCACATTTTTCTTTTCCACAAAGTGAAATAGATTGCAATTCCAATTGGTCCATTTGCTTGCTTCCTTGTGTCCTTTTTTTTTTGCTTCCCTCCTAGTCAAGGTGGTTTCTTCAACATCTGGTCTAGCATTTTTTATCCATTAGGTAAAGAAATAATTTTCTAGTTTTTTTTCAAGTTATCGGTGTTCATGTTATCTTATCTTTTGGATTGGAATAATCTTCAAGCTGCAACTACCAAACACATGTATCTTCCTTCCAACAATGACATCCATCTCCATACGTACTTCTGATGCATAAATAAATAGGGATGCAGTCGCTTGTTATATAGGTTCAATTTATTATTACTTAAACGCATTGACATCCTCTATATGTTAATAACATTAACCAATCTAATCAATTAAATATAAAACACCCATGGTCAATGTTTATTATTTTAAAATTTAATTTATTAAATAATTAAATAATATATATTTAGTTGATAGTAAATTAGATTATGAAAAAACAAAATAAAGACCACTTTTTATTGTTTTCACAATTTTTGAAAACTAGAAGAATCCAAAAATAGAAACCAAAAACCCAAATAAACAATTTTTTACTTAATTTGAAAACAAAAATAGAAACTAAAAATAAAATGGAAACAAACAGGACTAAAAATAAAAATGGAAACAAACAGACTTTCTTTTTTGAAATTTAAAAGCTTTCATTCATAAAATTTATATACAATCTAGCAGTGCCTAGAATCTAGGTTGGTACAAAATTTCTAAAATTCCTAGTGTCATAGTTCCTGATAATTAGGTTATATAAGGTGGTTAAAACCTATGACCATCTCTCCCTCATATATATAGAGAGGTTAGTAGTTATTCCTCTTGCTATCAAGCCTAACCTACTTTGGTGTGTAATTTCTTGGTAAAACTTCTCCATGCGTCTACTTTTTTTTCTGAAAATTTTGCTATTTCTCTCTTTGCATATGTTGTATACTATTGAGGTTCATTTAATCTTTATGGCATTATAGTCGACCTGATTCCCCATTTTAATGCTCCCCAGCTAAGTGATAGCGTCTTTCCAAGTGAGTACTAGACTGCTAATGCTCAGAATTGCCTGAATTCTTCTCCATATTTCCTTATAGTATATACATCCAATCATTAAATGATCTAGGCTTTTCAACTCTGCATTGTATAGTTCGTAATTAAGTGTGTTGATTAGGAACCTCCACTTATATGATGGTTTGATATCTGTGTCCTATACTAGTTTTACTCATTCAACCTTTGAGTTTTAGTCTTCCTGCATTAGAGATTTGCAATTCTTTGTGCTAAAATTCCTAGATATGTTAGCTATCGACTGAACTACATCTTCTTCATTCTCCTGGAAGTTTAGCATCTGATCTAAGATTATTTTGGAGCTTTTCCTATTGTGAAAGGGCTATATACATTAGTTTTCTCTTATGAATATGCTAGCTTCAGTTTCTACGTTTACCTTCTGCCTTAATTGTTGTATTTTTTCTTCCCCTTTATAAAAGGACCCTTACAGTGCCAATTATCATACCAAAAGTTTGTGCTATCACCATTCCTATCTTGTGAATTATCAAATTCTACATCCATTGTCTTGTCCCTTGGATTTCCCTTAATGTCCCTAACATTTCCTGCTTATGCTTCAAAACTCATATGTTGCTATTTTTTATGAATGTACTATGTATCCACTTTACCCATAAATCATCCTTCTTACTGCACAGCCACCACATGCTTTTTGCCAAGCTAACTTTGCTTATAAGCCTTAATGAACATATGCCTAGCCCCCTTGATGTTTAGGTTAACATATTTTTCTTTAGCTTATTTTAGCTTTGCTTTTGCCTTACTCAAGCCATCCCATAAGAATATCCTAATTTTTCTGTCTATTTCCACAAGGATGATCTTTGGTAGTGATAAGTGATTGATCCAGTAATAAGTAATGTTGCTCCAAAATTGATTGAATGAGTTAGAGCCTTGTAACATCCTATTACCTATACGGCTAGAACAATTATTTGTGAGACATTGATATGACTTAAGCTATAGGAACGTTATACATAAGTTAATAGTGACTTATATATTGTTTGGCATATACATACAATTGCATATATTTTCATTTGGCATTTTCCGGGTAAGTTATGACAAATTGTCATTATGACAAATGGTGAGTCATTGTTTAAGTTAGAAAGAATCTATCATAGTTCCGATCCCTTACTGAAATACTTCACACTGCGATTCTCTCCCCTGACCTTCATCACCACATAGCACTTGAGCAGCTTTC
>JAOQMS010000179.1:20903339-20919163 GCA_027563885.1 Erythroxylum longipes
ACAAGTATTCTTTCTCCTTCAAGAGCCTCTGCAGGTCTCTTATACCAAGTATTCTTTCAGCTATCTTAGCCTCTCCAAGCTCTCAGCCTTTTCCTTCTCTCACTAGAAAGATATCGTCAGCTATTGTTACAGTAGTTTAGCTCTACAGTATCGCACTACAGAATTTTTTTATGTACACACTTGACCGCTCAAAAGTTGTAGAATAAAAGGTTTCTCATCAAGTTATTTAGTCTTCAACTACGACCAGTATTTATAGTCTAAGTCTCCAACCACTTCTTTGAATCTTGATAACCGCTTCCTGCTTCTTGATTCTTGAAAACCGTTATTTAGTTGAGTTCTGTAACTAACTCCAACTAACTAACTACTCGACGTGCTAGAGTATCTTCTGCTTTATATTGTCTGTTTTTTCTTTTGTGTTTTGCTTCTTCTGTATCTTCTTCTATCTTTTACTTCTTCTGTGTCTCTACTTCTTCTATGTTTTACTTCTTCTGTCTTCTACTTCTTTTGTGTCTCTACTTCTTCTGTGTCTTTACTTCTTCTGTCTTCTACTTCTTCTGTGTCTCTACTTCTTCTGTCTTCTACTTCTTCTGTGTTTTATTTCTTTTGTGTTTCTACTTCTTCTGTCTTCTTCTTCTTCTGTGTCTCTACTTCTTCTGTGTTTTACTTCTTTTGTCTTCTACTTCTTCTGTGTCTCTACTTCTTTTATGTTTTACTTCTTCTGTCTTCTACTTCTTCTGTCTTCTACTTCTTCTGTGTCCCTACTTCTTCTGTCTTTCGCTTCTTCTGTCTTTCGCTTCTTCTGTCTTTCACTTCTTCTGTCTTTCGCTTCTTCTGTGTTTTATTTCTTCTGTGTTTCTACTTCTTATGTATCTTCTTCTGTCTTTTACTTCTTCTGTCTTCTACTTCTTCTGTGTTTTATTTCTTCTGTGTTTCTACATCTTTTATGTTTTATTTCTTCTGTGTTTCTACTTCTTCTGTCTTTCGCTTCTTCTGTCCTTCACTTCTTCTGTCTTTCGCTTCTTCTGCCTTTCACTTCTTCTGTCTTTCGCTTCTTCTGCCTTTCACTTCTTCTGTGTTTCTACTTCTTCTGTGTTTTATTCTGCACATTTAACGCACTCATCAAACTAGTTCATTTATTTCTAAATTATTGTTATTTGATTGTCATCAAAATTAAATATCGTAAAGTCCTCCTGACTTAACATAAGTGTTATAGAGTAGATGCATAATCAATTAAACACCTATCAATTACCCCCACATTTAGGTTTTAACCGTCCTCAGGCAAAACATCATAATCAAATCATAGACTTAAAAGCATTTACTCATTTCCCATATGTTCCAAGAATATATAGTTATAAGCAAAGAAGAATAACTTTCAAAAACCATGGCAAAAATTCAACATTCAATGCTTCTACTCATGATCAATCAACATTCATCACCTTTAGGAACTAAGTAATCTAGAGGTAGGCTTGGATAAAATGCGTTTAATTAAGATAGATCCACGAGTATGCTCAAATACCAATCATGATCATGACATTCCACAACTTTTCAAATTATTTCATTTCTCCACCACTAAGTTTCATCTTATAAAACCCTCAATATTTTCGCAAGCATATAGGTCGTAGTGTAATATATAAGGTGTTGATCCCACGAGGAATTAGTGAACTATTCGAATCCTAATTTTTCTAAGGCTTAAAAGTGTAATTAAAATGAAAATAAAAACTAAACAGAATAGTAAATAATAGAATATGGAGTGATTGAAATAATAATTCTAAATTAATGTAAGAAATCAAATTTAAGCACGACTAGTTGTCAATTGAAATTTAAACAAGAAAGATTAACAATTTATGATAAATGGGATTTATCTTATCATTAATGCTAACTTAGTCACTTTTATGTTAATGCAATGTTAGTTATAGACTTTCTAAGGGTAGATTAGTCTCTCTCGAGTTGTAATCACTAAGCCTCAAATCATAAACCCTAATTAAATTAAGTTACTGAACATGTAATCTCTCAATTAACAAAAAACCCACAACTTAGTTATGAGGCATTCCAATAAAAAATCGAGTCCTCAAACGAAATCTCTCTCCATATAATTACCGATTTGATTATTTATGTGGTCTATTAGATCATTTAACTTTCATTAACCAACCTAATCATTTTACATTCGGTTCACCCTCTTGATTTATTACCAAAGCATGCAATTACAACAAATAATCACAACACCCAACATCATTAACAACAAAAGCAACTAGATTAACATTAAATCAATTATAAATCCCTAAAAGAAGTTAGAACATCCTTAACCCAAGGTTCATCATCATCAATTCCATCTCATACATCAAATGAATGAAATAAAAGATGAAAAGAAGAAAAGATAACTTGGAGGATTAGAGGTTGAAGCAGCTGAAGATCCACCTTCTTCTTTCTCTTCTTCTCTCTCTTCCTTCTTCCTCTTCCTTAGCTTTTTTCCCAAAGTGGAAAATGGAGGCTCTCCTTTCTATGTTATTTTTCTTCTCTTACATAGTATTTTACTAATTATGGTAAAAACTAGGTTTTACCCTAGCCCAAAAGTCCAAAATAACCCATGAAAAATTAAATTCAAGAAGTCAGTTTGCATTTATCCTCACACAGGCCACGATTGTGGCTTGTTGAAAAAGTCTATGTCAAGATTGTGGCCCCCAGGCCACAATCTTGGCCTGCTGGAAGAGTCTTTGCCTCGATCGTGGCCTTGGGTCCTCCATTGGGCTTCCTCCAAATCTTCTCCGTTCTTTGATATTTGATCTCGAACATTAACAAGCACATCAAAATACCTCAAACACATAAAATTAAAGCTCAATAACATGTTCTAAACAATATAACACTCAAAACACAAATATCTAACTAACTAACACAATTCTAAACCTAAACATACATGAATTAATTAATTAACAACTAAAAACATACTAAAATGCCTATTAAAACATCATTCAACCTACAACTATCAGTTCATATGCATAATCATGAATCAAAGGACTTTTCAAGGTTGTAATGTGGGCAAGGGTAACGTGAGATGTATTTGGGTAAAGTAGCATAAAAGTAATTAAAGCTAGTGCAATAAGAAAAACACTTAATATATCATTAAGCGCAAAAACCAACATTCACTCAAAATTGTGTACTTTAATTAAGATGAATGCAAAAACTATGTTTCCTAGCTCAAATTCAAACTCTGACACCATAAACCACATGAAGCATAACCAATTAGAAGGAATCACTCATACAATTGATGACAATACATTGAAACTACAATGAGTGATCTTTCAAAGCCACATCTACCTCATATGCATCATATTCAAATTACCCATTCTATATGACTTTAGGAGGAGATATTAATAATAAATAACTTTGCAAAACAATTGTCTTTCCTCATAGACACTTTTATTTAGACATTTTCTTTTCTTTTCTTTTCTTTTCTTTGTTTCTTTTCTCTTTTTCTTTCTTTATCTTTTTATTTAAAAATTGAAAGAAGCTACATTAACATGGGAATTTTGCTGATAAGACATAAAATAACATCCCAATAATTATAGCCATCCCACACATATGCATACCCCCACACTTATACTCTTGTACATCCACAATCATTAACAATAAAAAATGCTCCACTAGCTTTAAGGCTTGGGCAGGACATTTGATTAGGTTTAAAGCATCTAATGTGGTTAGCACCAAAAAAAGGCTAATAAAGCTCAAGGGAGCTTAACAAAGGGAAAACTCACATAAAGGGATAAGTTATTTAACTAATGTAGTTTACAAAAAGAAATAATGTCTATATCATTTCTATGTTAATGCATATGATAAAAATGTGGTTTTTAATAGAAAATCAAAGCAAACTCAGGATATACATGTCATAAAGGTCACACATAAACAAAAGACAATGAGACTGATATGAATATGTCAGTCTATAAAGGCTTAAAATCTCACTAGCTTGTGTCAACCACTAGTCACTAATCTTCCAAAAATAATGCATATTGAACCAATCATAGAAGTGAAAGTACATGCTTAAGTTTCCATGAATTTTTCTAGTCAATTCACTCTCTAATCATGACTATATAGTCCTAGAAGCAATAGAAAAAAAAAAGGAAAATGTTTGTGTGTTTGTTTGATTTCTCTCTCTCTTTGTTGAAAACTTAAAAACAAGTAAGAAAAAAACAAAATAAAAAACACACATGCATATAAGACAGAAATGCGAAAATGTATAGAAAAGAAATATACTTCCCATGGGTTGCCTCCCAAAAAGTGCCTTTGTTTATTATCGCCGGTTTGACTCCTTTTGCTCCTAACGTGACAAAATTATAATCCTCGGGTGTCATAGTTTGAACTTTCTTCATATGAGATTGTTTAGGATAGGGTCATAGTTGATGAACATTCATATTCAACATCTTCCTTATCTTCATAATCTTAATCTTTATTGAGTCCCCGCACTGTTGGAGTATCTTAAATATCTCTTTAACTTTTTCCTCGTTTAATTTCTTCCATCTGCTATGTCAAGGTGAAGGGTTAATATCAACAATAATAAAGGACTTAGCATTTACTTCTAAGCTAAATGATACTTCATTTTCTACTTCGAGCTCCTCCTCCACTTCTTTGACACAAGTAATTCCTTAAGTAGTTCTCTCAAGATTCTCAAGATTCTCAAGCTCCTCTTCACTTTATAAGGTCTCTGCACTAATGCCCCTTAGTTACACCTCGAGTTGAAATGGTTGCGTCTATTCGCTTTGTAATGCTAGCCGGTTGATAGCTTCTGCCAACTGACCCACCAGGCTTGCCACATTCTAGAGTCTAGATATTGTATTTTGGTAAAATTGCATCATATCCTCCTGTGACTATTGTACACTCTGTTGAATATCCTATTGAAGTTAAATATTGTTAGCATTCATAATATTAAGCAAGTCTTTCAAAGGTGTACCTGAGTCATGACAAGAAGCTTCTGGTTTGTATGGGAATTGTTGTGTGTCAAGCATGCTATCAAGGAAGTAATTGTGTTGATTATCCCATCCCATCCATAACTAAAGTTTATATAATCACTCCAAACATGGTTATAAGATTAGGAATAAGAGTTAAAGAAAAAATTACTTTTTTCCATGTAATTTTAATTTTTTAACACACAAATGCTAAACAAAAGTGAAAAGATCAAGAAATAAATATAAAAACTAATTAGAAACAAATATATACAAAACACCAATTAAAATCCATAACTATAACTATAACTTCACACTCCCTAGCAACAATGCCAGAATTGACGAAGAGCATCATAACACTACTCAAAATAACTATACCTATAACTACAGCAGTGGTGAGTCTAGGTAGATCCCACAGAGAGTACGTGTAAAGCTTTGAAATGAAAAGAATCAATGTTTATTTTTATTCGGGGAGGGGCGGGGTAGGGCTGTAGGTTTGATTGATTTTCAAATAAGAAAATAAAATGAAACTAAAATAATGAAAAAAATTAAAGAATACAGTCAAAAATGATGAAAAGTGATGAATACGTTAGGGACCTAATCATTGGTTCAATCTTGGCCTACACACAAGTAAACATACTTCATTGAATTGTTATTCTCATACCTGTCCTACCAACTATTAATTGTAGGTTAAAAATAAGCTCTGTTAACTCTGATTTTCCCTTAGGTCATGTTTAATTAAGAAGAGCTCATTAATTAAACCTAACTATCGAATAACCTAGAACAAGCTCTTTAGAATTAATTGGACAATCACATTACAAGTTAAGAAAACAAATTAAACAAGGCAACAACCACACAAGTGGTCATTTAACCTAGGTTATATTATCCCTAATGATTAAAAACCATAAGTTGCCATAAATAATCTAAACAATTACGAATTATATTGAAATTCTAGCAATAGGTTCATACATAAAAACAATCAAATAGAGCATTCAATCATCCTTACACAACACCTAAACATTAAACATAGGATAACATAATCAATCCCTAATAGAAAGAACAACAAACATGAGAGAAATGTTTAATCGGGTTCTTCGGTGTCGATATCACCTCCAAATTAGTATCGGAAAGGTAGCCCTCTATGGGCCTCTGAAAAAATGGAGCTTTGACCCTTCTCTTCTTCAAAATGAATACTCTTTTCTCCCAAAATGAAAACCCCAAACGAAATATATGTTCTACCGTCACAAAACAATGTTTTTATACTAAAACCTTAGGGTTCGGGTGAGCTCTCATTTCTCATGAACATAACTGTAATTGTCACAACCATGAGCTTCCTTGCATGGGCAGGAATTAAGTTTCATGCACATGCATGTTGTTTCATGGGCATGAGAGATGTCTTAAGCCCATGACACAATTTTCATGATCGTGAGAGGTGTCTTATGGCCATAACAATTTAATGCATGGCCGTGAGCTATGTTCTACACTCTTCATTCCTCAGGCTCTTCATTTTATCTATTTTCTTATCTTCTCTTGCTCTAATCCTTCTCCTTATTGCTCCATTAAGACAAGTGAGTGTGAATCTCAAGAAGAAGGCTCAAATATAGTGCTTTCAACTCACTTTTTAGCTCTTTCACTTTCGAATTGTACCTAAAACCAAATATAAACTAAAGTGAATGTCTTAAGTATTTCATATCATTAAACACTAAGTGTTTTAGAATAAATCATAATCAATTAATCACATATCACTTACTAACTTAAAGTAATCAAATTTTATAATATAATTTATTATTATAAATTATCCTATCATTAATTAGATGTTAAAGATCCAAATAAAGGATGATCAAACTACCCAAATTCGTTGAGTTAGAGGCTTGTGTGGACATTTTTGTCACAATATAACTATACAATGACATACAACCTCCTAAAGTGCCATTAGTGCATGATATATTCTTCATTTCTCCATTTTGTTAGTAATAGATGCACATGGAATAACAAAACTCATGAGTTGGATGTTTTTCTTTTGTAATAGCACGATGTCGTGCACCTCTAATGACATAAATGAAAGCCCAAATCATTTTTTCCTTTAAAATCCATTCCCTAAGCATTTATCCTACTAAATTTGTTACCACTGTTGCTCCAATCCCATAATATAAGATTACATCAAAATTGCTAGGATGAGAAGTGCATTTGAAGCATAAACAAAGTTAAACGAGGTAGATTAAAGGACATCATTCCTTCTTCGAGCCATTAAAAGTATAAATAATAGAAATTTTCTTCTTGTTCAAATGGGAGTATTTCATTACCTACGTTGTTGTTATAATTTCTTTTTTATTAATGATATACAAAATAGAAGTTTATTTAACATGAAAATCATATATCCTTATATATTTCAGTTGGTTAGTAAGCTGGACATTGAGTTTAGATTAAGATGATAACCTCTAATCAAAACATTTATAGCATCATAAGGTATTATTCCAAATATGTAAGTCATATATGTTTATTTTAAAATAATTTATAGCATATGTAGCCAGCTGGATATTGAGTTTGGATGAAGATGATAACCTCTAATCAAAACATTTATAGCATCATAAGATATTATTCTAAATACGTAAGTCGTATATGTTTATTTTAGAATAATTTATAGCATATGTAGCTTATAATGAGTGTTAAATCATCATTAACTTTGATTGTTGTTGTAATTCCTTTTATATTAAAGATATACAAAATAAATTTTATATTAAAGATATACAAAATAAATTTATTTATTTTGTATATCTTTAATATAAAAGGAATTACAACAACAATCAAAGTTTATATCTTTAATATAAAAGGAATTACAACAACAATCAAAGTTTAACATGAAAATCATCTATGCTTCCATATTTTAATTGGTTAGTAAGATGAACTTTAAGTCTGGTTAAAGATCTAATCAAAATATTTATAGCATCACAAGATATTAGTCTAAATATATAAATCATATATGTTTGTTTTAAAATAATTTATATCATATGTAGCTTATTTTGAGTTCTAAATTATATTTAACTTTGATTGAATGATTTGATAAACGTATTTAGTCCATTTCATCTACAGATAGTTATGATTTATGATGTTTATCAATGATATGTAGTTCTTTTGTAATATTGCCAACTTTTACATTATTAATAGACCTAAAACTTAATTTTGAATATCATTATAGTGGAGTTCTTAATTTCAGTCCAAAAATAGTACAAAGGTGTAGTGTGGATTATTTTAGGATTGAGGTAGCCATAATCTCATTCATTGATTTCAAGTTCGATGAGAAAACAAAAGCATAGATAAGTATGAGAGCTTTCACATAAATTTTCATGTAACTCTTTTAAGGATGAAATTGACTTGTAGAGAATGATCAACATGTCATTCTATAAGCAATCTAACAAAAAAGGTAATAAGAAGATGGTATAAATTTATATTGAATTTGAGAAGTATCCTTTGATTGCTTATGAGCTAATAGTTGATCAAAATAACCAAGCCTTGATGATTAAAGATGCACCAATTGAAATAAGTTATCAATTGAAGTAAACTCAACAATCTAACTTAACTTAAATTAAGCTAACATGTTTAGGATTCTTAATATGGTAAGCTAACTTAACAAAATGATTTTACCAACAAAAAAACTAAGGCAACTTCAGTCACCAAGATGAAGTAGATGGGCAAAGTAAGGCAACTTCAAGTCACCAAATTGAAGGGATGGAGCAACCTAAGGCAAATATGATTCATCTAGTTGAACAATATTAACAAATATGGGTGGTAAAAATGACCAATTATCATCTTCAAACTCTAGAAATCTAAAATATGATAAGGAAGTTGAAGTATCAATAAAATTAAATGATTTGGACTGTTCTAAAGAGGAAGGGGTTGAATAATAATTTCATAAAGGATTAGTGGGGTTTTAAATATCTTGCATGATTTTAACGTTGGTGGAGAATTAGTGGACTTAGATTATGATGAATTTAATGTTGATAATAATGATGTGGTAAGTATTAAAGATATTTTTTATGAAGAGAGCATATAACCAAAAGTTCTTCTTTAATGTATTAATTAATTCCAGCCAACTAATCAAGCTTAAACATGATTTTTTTAATTCAGCTACCATATTAATGGAATTTACCCATCTTAAACATGATTTTTTATTCAGCTGCCATATTAATGGAATTTAGTATCTAAAATGGGTTCAATTTTGTATACTTTAACAATAAAAGAACTATAATAATTACCGGTATGCTAAAATGTGGCTGGAGGGTCCATGGAAGCTTGGCATAATCATAAGGATGGATTGTTTAAAGAGGGTTATTTGAAGGGAATATTAACAACAAATATATTATATGAAAGCATATAGGGCCAAAAAAAAACAAAACAAAGGAATTAGCATGAGTTTGGGAGATGAAGGAATCAATATGAAAAGTTGAGATCTTATTTTATGCAATAATGGGACAAAATAAAGGTAGCTCATTTTTTGTAAGATCACTTGATAGAGCTTTTGATAGTTATTATGTTTGATTAAAGCCAATGAAAAAAGGCCTTATAGATGCATGCAAACCAATAATACACATATGAATGCCATTTAAACACTAGTCATGGAAGGTAATTTCTAATAATAGTTGATAGTGATTCTAATGACCATATATACTCACTACTTTAGGCAGTTGTTAAGGTGAAAAACATAGAGACATGAAAATGGTTCCTTGAATATCTTGTCTAAGTTAAAGGTGATCATGGAACATTGGAATTCGTGTCTAATAAGAAAAAGTCATATTTATCAATACTATAATCATGTTTGATTATGTATATTAATACTTAAGTTATTAAACATTCTAATATTTTTGTTAAATTATTACAAAGGGTTAAAAAAATATTAGAAAATAAGTTGTGTTATAATATCACATATATTATCTCAAGTATTTGTGGCCTAATAAAACAAAGTTAACAAAATCATAAAGGATTATATATGGTATACATTAGATAAGTAAACAAATTTAGGCTAGGAAAAAGAAATTAAGAAGCTTGAATTATTGAATAAAGAAGTATATATTTCATTAAAGAAGCAACATAAAAAATTTGATGCAAACATAAAGTTGACAGAAGATCCAAATATGATATTTTGTCAAATAACATATTTAGAAGCTTGAATACATACTTGAAGAAAACTAAAGACAAACATTTTATCACTTGCTTGGAAGTGCTTAGGAGAGCACTAAAGAAAAGGTTTCATTTGAAGAGAGAAAGCTTAACTACTTATATGATAAATATACGTCCAAATCTAAAAAGAAAATTAGAATCAATAAAAAAGAAGCTTCAAACTATCTTCATATTATGTTGTATAAGTAAAATTTGAAGTCGAGCATTATATCAAAGATCATCATATGGTTAACTTAAGAAATTCATTTTATATATGTGGTAAGTTTGGTCTAACCAAAATCCCTTGTGGACATATGGTTACAAATTTTACTTAATAGAGGGACACTAAAAGAATATATGGAAAAATGTTACTCTAATGAGGTATATTTGAATGCATATTGAAAAAACACCATATTCAGTGAATAGGTTTAGCCTTTACTAGTTAAAGAACAGAGGCATTTCATGAGACCAACAATCTTTTAAATTAAAGAAAGCATGTAAAAAAAAGAGGATAAGGAAACTTGGAAAAAAGGAAAACAAGTTATATGTATAACTTAAAGACCATATCACATGTGAAAGATGCATAAAAAAAATAATTTTAAGTTGAAAAACAAAAGAAGAGATTTAGTAAGCTAACTAGCATTTTTTCATCTCATTACCTTTTATTACATATTATCTACTTTCTGTTTTTATATTTAATATACTAAGAACTTTCGTTTTATTCAATGTAGGGCTAACTTTTTCTTCCTTTTGTCTTAAAGGGTAATAGGCCTACTTTAAATTTTTGTCCTTTAGACAGACCATTCTTTTGGATTGATTGTCATTATAATGTTATATTTATTAAATAGCTTGTGCTTGTTATTATATGTCTTTTCACAATTATTTTTATTCACATTTCATACAATAATCACATTTAATTCTGTTTACATGTATTTTTATCTTCATATCACAAAAATGGCTTGTTTATTAATTGGACCACAAATATCTTTTTCAATAATTTTAAAATGGTAAACAAACTTAGTCAAATTTATTATTACAAATAAAAAATACCTATTACATTATATAATCCAAACCAAGAGTTCTAAACATCAGAGTAGGTGACAATATAAATATAACATTCTCTAATATGATTTTAACAACTTACCAAGAATTAATGCAATCACAAGTCTAAACACAATCCTAAAAACAGGAAGTAGAATCCAAATCCTTCTCATTTAAGAATTAATGCAATCACAAGTCTAAACACAATCCTAAAAATAGGAAGTAGAATTGAAATCCTTCTCGTTTTCTTAGTAGCAAATAACTTATCACTCTTAAAAGTTTAATATTTTTTCTCTTAGTTTATTAATCACTCTAATACTTTGAATTTTTCATCATACCAAATAGAAAGTTTCAGTTCTTATTATCCAACACAACAAAACATGTTGTCATTATTCTTAAAATAAAATTAATTAACTTAAGAATTAAATAATTGCAAAATAATTTAATATTTAACACACTCTACATTTTCTGCAATCAAAAGAATCTCCTCTCATGATTCTTTCTTATCCAATAAATCTTCAGTAGAGCTTCTAATCTACAATAATGAAAATCTTGCACATGTTTAAGAATATTAGCAGAGGCAATTCTATTCTATTTTCTTTAGTTTATCATACAAATGTTTAGCTTATAATACATTTAAATTAAATTCAAAATTATGAATATCCCTTGTTACATAACTATGTAGCATATAAGAAAGTAATTTTTACTAAAAAATTAAATAGTGTCTTTATACTAGCATAAGATATTCGTTGTTAGTTGATCTAAAGTTATCAGTAAGAGCAAATAGACTAATAATACAAACCAAATCTTAATGAGAAATTTTCACATTTTAAATAAAAAATTATAAAAATAAAAAAAATCTCGATAACTATGGTCTATCCAAACAAACAAACAGGGTGAATGAAACAAAATAATTAAAATTAGATGCTTAGTTACCATAAAATTATAATGATTCAACTTTAACAACTAACAATAAGTTAGTTTTTTTAAGATTTAGAATTTTAAATATGACCTTTAATTGAATTATTTTGTACACCTAACTTAATGAATTCGAGTGTAGTATCATTTTGGTCTATCTTCTATTATAATTTTTAATGTTTGGTTAAAATAAAAATGTTTGTGACAGTGGGTTATATTACAAAGTATTTAGTAAGTTTTACAGTATAAACTCGTAGAAAATTTTGAAAAAAGTAGAAACTATCATACCTCACTACAAGAAAACCATACATTAGTGACGAAAAATTACCGACGGACTTAATTCTATAGCTAATTATAGACGAAAAGTCGGTATCTATTGGTAGAAATGTCGTGAAAATTTTAATTTTGCGACAGACAAAATTGTCATCTGTAAATATGGAGGAAAAAAATTCGCGCAAATTTTCTGATGAAATACAGTGACAAAAACTCCATATTCATCGGTAGGCAGGAATGCTTCCTATAAATAAATAAAATCAAAATGTTACCGACGGATATGGTTTCGTAGGTGAATTTTGGTTTTTTACCAACGGTAATGTATTCTGTTAGTGATTTTTCCGATAGTCTACCCTCTCCTTCATTAACTTCAGATTATTCATTTTAAAAAATTGAAAACGACGTCATTTGGTTTAATACCAAACGATGTCATTTCAGTCGGCGTTAAACGTACCCCAAACCTTCTTTATGGTTTTCTCTACTGTTCTTCTCAATTTTTTCTCCTCTCTTTGCGTCGCCATCCTTCTCCTCTCTCCTCGTTGTTACCGTCCTTATTCCTCGCCCATCTGCAGCTTCTCCTCTTAAGGTTGTCGTCGTCCATCGCACGTATGTCTTCTGCTATTTTCTACTATCTTGCTTATAATCATATGTTGTTCTGTGCTATTTGTTTTGTCACTGGCATGGATTGTTGCTGTGTCATTTTATCTGTCCATTTGTTGCTAAATTTTTGCTCCTTTTTGGTTGTCATTTTGGTTGCTTGGCTATTGGCTGTTGGCTTGTTTTAGGTTTTTCCTCCACTTGTTGCTACATTTTTGCTCCACTTATTATTGTGTTTTATGTTTTCTAGGACAATATCATAAATCTATCGCTTTTCTTATAAACACATTACTATTCATATGGATCCATGTTTATTAACTTATAATATTTACAGTCAAGTAATTAAACTTAATCTTTAAGTTGAAAACTTTTGAGATTTAATTTTCAAAACAATGGTGCTTTTGCCATAAAACTTAGTTCAAATTGTTTCATTCCCAACCCAAGAAACAAGTTTCAAGATCTAAAATTTCGAAGCACAAAATGTGTTTTTTGAATGTGTCTTTGTTAGTTTGCTTGGTTTGAGGATTTGCCCCACTTAATAACTGATTTCAAGTTCTTTTTAATCGGTGATCATTTTCTGGAATTTTCCTTCACTTTGGATTGTGCTATGAATTTAATTTTTTAATAACCTAAATATATTTCTATCTTATATAATTCCACACAAGACAACTTTGACTTTTTCCTCTGTCATTTTCAAATTATAAGATTTACAATTTTGCTTTTCACTTCCTTTCTTTCTTAAGTGTTAATTTAGGATTGTGTTGTTTCGTCCACCATCAACTTCAGGAGTACATTTGCAAGGATCACTCCTTCTTTTTGGGGCTTTTAGGTTTTTAGTATTTTGAACATATAGCTGTTATTTCAGAATTTAATGTTTCCAAACTTGATTGTTTTGAGCATTTTAAAGATTTCTCTTCCTATCACATATTATAACTTGCTTTTGTTCTTGTATGTATCCCTGTTATTTTGATTTGTGCTTTTAGGTCCAAAATTTAAGTTTATAGGTTTTTGCTTATATTATTAGATTTTAAACTTTAGTAGTTCTTTTTCTCCTGCTATTTATTTGTTTGTGTATAGAATAATCTAAAGATTGCAGTATCATTTGAGAATACTAAATGTTTGCATACCATGGAGTTCATAAGGTCAATTTTGTGACGGTGTTCTCTATATTTAGTTCTTCATTCGTTGTTTTTAATCTTTTACATTTTCCTTCATGCCTCTGTAGCTCCTTTGTAAGTTTCTTAGAAGCTTAAGAAAGTTCTTTTATTTCTTACAGTAGAGTTGAATCTTATTCCTATACATATATATATTTGCAATTGTTATTATTTTCTGTGGTTGCTTTTGTTCTTTTTTTATTTTTTCTATTTATTTCCCTTTTATTCATTTTTAAGCTCATTCCTTATTTCTTTTCTCGAGTAGTCTTAGCATCATTTAGGGCCTTGTTTTCTTGTATAGCGTATGTTGGGTGTTATAGTAGGAGTGGCTACTTTAACTTCTGATGATAGCACTAAGGCTAGTCCTTCGATGAGTTTTAAGAGTAGGAGGAGAGAAAATATTGACAGATTGTTGATAGGTTCTAGGAATATTGGGACTCTTACAAGCTAGTCATTGGAATTATTGGATATTTTAGATAAATATAAGATTCATATAGTATGTATCTAAGAGACAAAGTGGAAAATGACTAAAATGAAAAAAATTAATGGGTTTAAACTTTAGTATTTGGGGTTCTAGAGGCAATAAAATGGTATAGGCATTTTGGTTGTCAAGGAACTGACACATCATGTTGTAGGGGTAAAGAAGACTAATGATAGGATTTTATCGTTAAAGATTGAGGTGAAAGATATTGTTTTTAATATAGTGTATGCCTATACATCCAAGTATAATTGGAAGAACAACTTAAGTTTCAATTCTTGGAAGGGCTAGATGAGATAATTCAGAAGATTCCCCCTAACAAGAAAATCATTCTAGGAGAAGACTTTATTGTCCATATAAGGGAAGATCAGACGAATATTCTTATGATCATGGGAGTTTTAAGTATGAAGATATAAATGATAGGGGAACTAATTTTTTGGAATTTTGGTAGCATTTGATTTGGTGGTCTCCAACTCTTTTTTCAACAAAAATGAGGAGCACCTGGTGACTTTTAGGCAAAACAATTAACCTAGTTGCAAAGATTGCAAGGTGATACATAACGCATGTTTGTCAACTTAGCATAGATTATTAGTTATAGATCTTATAACTAATGATTGGAGAAAGAAGAGAAGTCCTTATAGGTGTACTAGAGTTAGATGATTGAATCTAAAAGGGGAAACTATTGAACAACTTAGGGATAGAGTAATGTCTGAAGAAGAATAAAAACTAACCAGATATAGGAGGGAATAATAACTCCTTCAAAGAATACAACTAAGGAGACCTTGGGAGTTTCTAAAGGGACTAAGGGTAGTAAGAAGGAGTCTTAGATTATGTAAGGGCTACTCTTCACTCATGAAGAATGGTTATGTAAGGATTACTCTTCATCCATAAAGGATTATTGTCTAATAGTTCCTCTTTACCTATTAAAGAAAAATTTATGGTCAACTAGAATTCCTAAGATTGGTTTTAAGAGTGGATGTATATCAAGAAGGACTAAATCATTAAAAGTGACACATGAAGGTACTAGTTAAGTGGAAAAAAGTAAATTGAGCATGTTAGTGTATCAATGCAAGTTATTTTTGCTTGAAAAATATTCAAGAAGTTTTAATATGCATACACCAATTTTTTTAAAATTATAAATGCTTTTAAAAAAACTTGGTAAGACTTACTTAAATGTGAAGATAGTTAGGAAGATTATTAGTGTAACACCCCACTCCCGCTGGACCCGAACCCGATATCGATGGTGATATCCGAATCCGTGCCCCACGAGGGTGGCGT
>JAOQMS010000179.1:20919263-20941825 GCA_027563885.1 Erythroxylum longipes
CAATTAAGATATTTTTAACTTTATATCATCAATCAAATTTCTGTTTAAACAAATTAAATGTATACTATTAAATTCATCGTTGTTTAAATTATGCATCAACCATAACATCATCAAATAAAATTTATTGACGGTATTTTTTTAAAATGTTTGGTTCATTTACTGACAAAAATTTATGGTTTCGTCGATAAAGGCGGTATCATTTACCAACGGAAAATAACTACCGTCGGTAATCACCGACAGAATAATGAATTCTGTCACAAAATTTATCGACACCAAAATAACCATCGGTAAATTCATCGACGGAATAAAGGTAATCGTCAGTAATGTTTTAACAAACTTACCGAAGGAAGGTACAAAACGGTCGGTAACTTTGCTGATGAAATCATATTGTCCGTCGGCATATATACCGACGGTCAAAAGCACAAATACCGTTGGTATATTTACCAACGAAAAATTGAATCTCCATTGGTAAAGTTACCGACGGAAGTTACAAAACCGTCGCTAAATATGCCGAAGGAATCATTTTGTCCGTAGGCATATTTACCGACGGTCTACAATACCATCGGTATATTTACCAACAAAAAATTAATTCTCCATCAATAAGGTTACCGACGGAATCTCTGTGTTTTATCAGTAATTATTACTTACGACCATTTCTACGACGCATTTGACCGTCGGTAAATTCCATCGTTAATCTGAGTTACCGACAGAATTTTTGCGATGTCCATCGCTAATTTTCGTCGCTAAACGACTTTTTTGTTATAGTGCCTATAGCATTATTTATCTGAAAAATGTAGATGTTCGTGCATTAAGAGTAAAGATATAACACATCTGGGCTTGCATACCCCCTCTTTGCTTTCTCGGAGGTCATGATTTAAGCTTGAAAATGAAATTATAGGTAGATAGCAGTAAACAAATTGGTGATAAGCCTGAAAATGAAATGAAATTCGCAAGTTTAGTCGATGTGCATTCTTTATATTTGTAAGGTATGCACTTCCCTATGGTCAAATAACTTTACAAGAAATGTATAATTGTCTTATAGGTTAACAATTAAGATCAACCTCAATTAATTATCAAAATGTTTCAATTCGAGCATGTGTGGATATATTGCCTTGGATATATATGTTTAGGTTTTGTGACAAGCCCTGTAGTCAATACTTGAGTATAGTATAGTTTAAGAAATTTTATACCACTCAACAACATGGTTACGGTTAAGGAACAACAAGTTCTTAATCAGTTTGGATTAAGATATTAGTGGTCTAGCGCTTTTCTTGATTGATAATTCATAGACGACTTAAAATACATGATTACGTTGGTAATAATATAAAAACCAATCTGAATCATTTTCATGTATGCAACACTTAACATTAGAATTGTAAGCTTTTCTTAATTTTTTCTAACGTTACTCCATTGATTGAATCTAGTATGGTATATATTGATGAGAAAACGAGCCTCGAATAATATTAAGATTTAACTACTTCATGAGAGCAAACAATTAATTTCTGCCACAAAACAAATTCAAACGACAATTTCATATATATTTAGAACTATTAGCCATAGTTAACCTAGTCTAAATATTTTCAATGTATGCATATTTTTTAGATTCCATGAGCTTATAGCAGTATATATATATTCACCAATTTTCACATAATACATAAGCCAGGTGTAACCTCCACGAAGTGGTTCAAGGGAATTAGAAATTAAAAGTGGTTCAAGTACAATGAGCAGAAGAAAACAGCGGAGCAGTGGAAAAAGAAAGAGAGAGAAATGAAGTGGAAACTATAAACAGATACGTGGCCCTGAATAGGTACTGGAAGCCAAATTGTAGCTCTTAGTAATAATCCTCCACGGCTGTCTCTGACCCACTAGTACTGCTTCTCCCTCTTTCTCTCATTCCTATTGATTTTCAACTGTTTCATATAAACCAGGGAAGCGTCTTCTTCTACCCAGATAGAGAGAGGTATTATAGAGGGTTATAATGAGATATGGTAGGTTTAAGTGTAGTCTTAGAGCCCCAGAAGAGTGGTGTTAACAAGAAAACTCCACAAGTTATCAACAAAGCCACTATGATTATCAGCAAGCCTTCTCCTTTTTCTTCTTCTACCACTTACGATTCTTTCCCAGTCCCTTCTTTTCTTCAACAATGCTTTCTTTGCAGCCGAAAGCTCTTGCCTGGCAAGGATATATACATGTACAAGTAAGCTGCTGCCATGTTCTTTTATTTTCTGCGAAGCACGCAGATCTTAACCCGTGAAGGCTCAAGCATTTTAATTTTCAACCTATAGATGGGATCTTTTTGTTTTTTGTTTTTGGCTAATCTTTTTAATGGGTTTCGTCTATTTTTGTGTTATATATCGATCTAACCTGTTGTTTCCTGATTTATGTAGAGGAGACAGAGCGTTTTGTAGCGTGGAGTGTAGGTGCAAGCAGATATTTATGGACGAGGAAGACAGTCTAAGGAAAGGAAACTGTTCATTGACGGCCATAATACCAAGCTCTGCCCCTTCTTCATCTTCTTCTTCATCATCGTCATCATCAGTCGGCTCTCGCAACCGGAAAAGCAACAGAAACCGACCGGAGGGTGGTTTCGTCTATTGAAACCTGGGGGAATGCATACTAAAGAAGGAGAGACCGATAAAACGAACAGAGAGTAGGGTAGCTTTTTGTTTTCGTTTATTAAAGAAGGAGAGACCGATAAAACGAACAGAGAGTAGGGTAGCTTTTTGTTTTCGTTTATTAGTCGTCCTTCTATAATTATATTCAAGTTTTACCCTGTCTACCTTTTGGAAGTGACATTCACGCCCTCTTTGATTTTGTTATTTTGAATGGAAGCTTAAAATATATATATTAAAGGCGGCATTACATATGATGAGCTCAATCGGTGGGAGCTCATGCTTTGATTGTTTCCTAATTACACGTTAAAAATCTAAAGGACGGTTAAAAGGATATATTTAGCTTCTAGGTAGACGAGCTTTAAATGAATGTGATAAGTCATGGTGTTTACATTAGTTAACTGTTTTAGTTTCGTTCTTATTGATTCAAGAGCTTTAAGGTATTTAAAATAAAGGCTGCTATCATTGTCTTGGGACAGGCAACTCTCTTGTTTGGTTGCTAAGAAAGATGGCGACGAATGGTAAATAGGGTTGGATGCTTCTGATGCGCGCATATTAGTGCAATTGTAGAGGTAATACCTTAGATTGCGCACTCAGAGGACAGTGTGCCACTTAAGAGGGAACAATTTTGTTGGAGAAGATGGTAAGGGAATCAAGAGAACAACTTTATGGTCCCCATAAGAGACCGTTTTGTCAAAAAAGCAAATTCAACTTTACATTTTTTTTGGTGTTTCTTACAAAACCCCTTTGTCTCTTGTATTTCTTAGTGAATAAGGTATCCTTTTGCATGGCATGGTTGCATGTACTTGTCCTATAGTTTGTTTGTTAGTGGCAAAATAGCAGTACTACTTGTCCTAGAAAAGAGTTAAGGTTTGGTCCTAATGCAACTGTTTAGTTCATTGTTTAAGTACCCACGGCATAAAGATCAGGGGGCAATTAGATGTGTTTAATGGGACTAGAGACCAGTCCCACCCCAGCTCAAAATTGAACAAATGTACAAAGAACATTAATTTTAAGGTTAACAGTAACAACTTAAATGAGGAAAAGGAGTGAGAAGAAGTAACTGAAACGATATTAAATCATCAACTGTATAATCACGATAGAGGACGAGTTCAAGGGCATGTGCTAATATTGTCAAACTATATGATAAGAAATATTTTAATCAGCATGATTAATGTAAACCAGACTATATATGTGCTTTCCCTTTACATGTATATTTAGCAAAAAGTGGGAAATAAAAGGCAAAGCTAGCTTGGAGAACAAGGACTGAATCTGGAAAACAATGGGAAGAATTTCGTGACTATAGTTGGACATAGGCTGAGTGAAATGTATAATATGTTGTCACCAATAATGTACAATTGTGTTGAGAAGCTGATAAAAAGATCGAAGGACATGGGACCATGGAATCTTATATTTTACTATGCAGCTTTGATCTAGTTGGAATGAAAATAAATAAGACGACAAACCAAAATAAATAGGAGTTGTAGGGGCCTAATGGTTTTGTATGGAATAAATAGGGTTGCATTTGTCTTCATATCCAAATCCCCTACCTGGAAAAGGGACAGTTGTACGCTGATACTTATTGCCTACCAGTAGCACTACAAAGACAATCCCAAGAATATATACTTCTCTTCCTTTTTCTTTTCTTTTCTTTAACATGGAATGAGATTGAGATCAGAAAAAGAAAAAAAATGGTGAAAAGAAAAGCTTCCTAAAATCTAATCCTGCCCTCACATTTTTTGTCTATCACACTTACGTGAAGAATGGTGACTGTTCCCCTTCTAATCAAAATGTGTTTCCAATCATTCTAGTTTCGGCGGGGCCACACAACAATGACAGTAAAAATCAGGGAAACCAACAACAGCATCTGAAAAATGGCACACAAAATTGATTAGTTAGAACTCCAATTTGTCCACCGTTCAAACACGTTACAAGTAAATGCAATATACAAGAGATTGTCTCGCTAGAGTTTCCATTCCAGTGGCTTTCACTTAATACATACAGGCACTATGTATAGCTTCATAAACTTCTTGCCACCATCTCTGCAATCACCATGGTTAACCAGATTTGAATAACAGAACAGCTTTCTGGTCCAAATAGAAGTAAACAAAGTGGTTTGTCTCGTGTGTCACGTATGAACCTGTATATGGCAACATAGAAAAGCAAATAAAAAGATGCAGGATGTTATTGAAACTTTAAAATAACAAATGCAGGGTGGAATTTTCTCTAAGCAACCAGCAGTATTGATCATGAAACATTCATTTTTTACAAGATCAATTCCCTTAAAGATATTGTTATGTATTTCTCTACCGCAACATCATAACAAAATGTTTCGTGAATTCAGTCTTCGACAGAAACTTATAAAACTCTGATATCACATCGACAGCATCGCAGAAACTATTGTTGAAAAGGGCACCCCATCTAACACTTCAAAGAATCATTTTTCCCACAATTGAAGCAATAGACATATATCATGAAAATATCAGTATTATTTTTCCCACAGAATCAGTACATCTCCATAAAACATAGTTAAATGTTTCAATGTCGGGAGTCCTAAGTGTAGTAGTTTAAATTGCTAATACAATTAAACTTTGAGGTCCAAAATATTTGTTTGTTGGAAATATATACTTAAACAAAAGTTTCAAATTTCGAATATATCATGATACTAAGTACCAAAAATGGAGCTTCTAGATTCTTATTCCAGTTGTTCAACCACAGATAGCAATCTTAAATTTCTATTCCAGCTTCCAATAAAAATATATTCCAGTCGATTTTACAAGCAACCTTGAACTTTATCCTAGGAAGAACCAGTGAGACGGTTGTGCTGTGGAAAGAAAAAACAAAGGATTGCCACTCTCCAACTAGAAAGATATGGACAATCGGAAGTAAAATCTCTCATTCATTGCAGAGTTTAAGCTTAGTAATGGATGACTGGGTCAAACTGTAACCCATTAGAAATAGGATTAAGCATGTCAGAGAGTTTCGAGCTTAAGTAGCATTATCCAGATAAAGATGAAAACATGTTATATTTAGATAATTATCTCAATTTTGCAATCAGATAGTCTGCGTTCATATTGAAATTTGGTTAAGCTCAAATATCAACTTTCATGCAGAAGGATGTTTAAACCTGCTTTAATATGCAGATATAAGATCTCAGAGACACCAAGATTAGCTGAACCTTATAAGTGGTAAAAGAAATAACATTAACACAAGTGCATGATCTTGCAGTTTTTCCATTGCCAAACTATGCTGTGCATACTAATAGTGTAGTCCCAAGGATGCCAACTTTAGATTGTGATAAGCAGATATTCTGGAATCAAATTAGACACAGTAAGATTCCTTGATCTCCATTCCAATCCCACAAAATAAAGTGAAGAGAAGGAACAGAAATCCTTTAAACTTTGTTAGACTACCAGGAAGCAGAAACTTAGCCGTTTTTACTAACATTGCTGCAGGTAGAAGCCAAGAGGAAATCTAGAAGCCAATTCCAAATTATTTGGTATCCTCAGGTTCAGTTCAAAGACAAATAATTTTCTGTGGCATGGAATGAGATAAATCTACTCAATCATCATTCGCTGGGATCAGTAAGTTAACAGTTTAGTAAACCTGCTCATATAATGGAAAGAAGAAGATCAAATTTCCAGTTTAACTATTAGTATCCTCAGTGAACGTTCAAAAGTGAATGGATGATATGTCATGAGCCATCTTGCTCCCAAGCTCAGCCTGGCACTTAATAAACACTCTCATGGGAAAATTAAGGATGGCTCAGGATATGTTCCACGTCTTAGCCTTACAGGAAAAACCTCAATTCTCCTTTATATGATCACACATCCACATTCATCCAATCAATTTCATTTCAAGCGTTCAACTACATGTCACTGTTCAGAAACTTGAAGCAAAAACTCTCACGCGCAGTTCATTTGGGGTATAAAAGATCATTCGTTAAAGCATCTACAGTGAAGACAAGTGTACATCCTCCAAACAAAGAGTAGATCTATCATTTCTACTTCCCAACTATAGAATAACGCTTCTCATCCAGTAAGCAGCAAAACCAAATAAGAAATAAAGCAAATAATCTTCTACAAGTCACTTTAAGTGACCAAAAAACGAAGTCACAAGTGCTAAATCGAAGCCAACGCCAAATGGGAATGGCCAAAAACAGCAGCGAGTTTGAGGATTGATTACCGAAATTGCGACCAACAATGCAATGCCAAGTGGGACCGTGTTTTCTATCAAACTCCTTCTTTATATGCTCTGCTACATCCTTCTCTACATTGTGCTTCTCAAAAGCCTGAACCAAGTCAAATAAAATAATCAAAAAGCTCAAAAACAGAAGAAACTACAACATGCCCACATAAGAATCCAATAAAAAAAATTAAAAAGGGGCCAACTTTAAATGAAATTTCGATAGAGAGAACTAACCGCGATTGCAATATCAACTGCCTCATTTTGCATTTCTTCCTTCATATCAGCGTTTTTTATGATGATTTTCTTGGTGGGGGGTGTTGCCACCAGCGGAGAGAGTTTCAGGTCGTCGGAGTTGGGTTTCACGAGCAGACTTCCGGTGATGCTTCTCTTTGCTTCTTCAGTACTCATTTCTCGGGATTTTGCTTTCCTTTGATTGGAGGCAAAAGAAAAGGAGCTTTCTCTTGTTTTGGTTAAAAAGTTAAAAACAGTGCCTTAAAACTTGTATATATTGTTTGATAACCCTCTTTTGTTTGCTTCTGTTTCTGTAGTTCAAATGTTTTGTGCATGGGAGTAGTGGTATAATTTAACTAATAGCCTGTCCTTGTGCAAAATTGAAGTTAGGAAGCTTGTGTCTAATCTTTTATATATACTTTGTTTTTTTTATTTAATTGAATAGAATCGAAACAATAATTAATTATCATTTCAAAATGATTAGAACAATTGTAAGTCTAGAGTTCAAAATTTGAAATTAGTTTTACACAAACAATCTTCAAATAACATATTTGGATTTATTGGAGATTGAAGTACATCAACTGAATTAAATTCAAACAATCAATACTTGCTTAATATTATTGATTATTTTAAATTTGGTTGAACTTACCAAATTTAAAATAATCAATAATATTAAGCAAGTAACGAAAAATTTTGAAAACTAAATATGACTGTATACAATTGAAAATATAATATAAATGAGAATTATGCAAGATGATTAAAATATAGTCTTACTTTATCTTCTACTAACTTATAAATCTTGGTACGTGCACTATGAAAATTTTATAACAATTATATTTTAATGTATAATACTAGCTATAACTTAAATCAAGTTCATTACAATATATGTTTCATTAATTTTCAAAATACTATGTTGAAGAAATAAATAATTGATAATTATATACCTAAATCTCATGGCGTTGTTTAATACAACTCTCTTTAATGAGAAATTAAGTTCAAAAATTTTAATTAAATATTTTTAATATTGATGATTTAGTTTAGTTGTTCGAGGGTAGAAGTACCCTTTTCATTTACATGAATTCAAATAGTGTAGGGTATATATGATAAGAGAATTTTTAAATATTTATACTCTTTGATTTGTTAAAAAAGGTAATATTTCTATTTATTATTAAAAAGGATTATGTGAGTCATTACATACACACATATCTATAAGTTTCTCTACTAGTTAAGGATAAAGTTACGTATCACTGGACTTTCTCAAACTTTGTGTATTAACAAGACTTTTACTAGTTGTTCTAGTTATTGTTGTACAATGAAATCTTGTACAGTGCATTTCGTTCTTAAATTTGAAAATTTTATTGTCATGTTAATAGGACCAAAACTAAAACTAAAATAACTATTTATAGAAACTAATTTATGAAAGTACAAAAATTTTATTATTCTTCAATAGTGTGATCGATCTGATATGAAACTAACTTTTGTAGTATTTAACTCCTCCCTTTTTCAAATAAATAACAAAATGAAGGAAGTTTCCTTTTTTTTTACTTGAAAATCCATTAAATGATATTGTTGATGAAAACTAAGATAAACAAGTACCATCTACATATTCTAAATATAATACTTATGAACTTGCACTTATTTCTATTTTATATAAAAATTGCTATAAAAAATCGTGCATGTTCCATGCACATATATGCAAGTATAATTTAAGTAGACATCATAACATTTAAAATATTACCACCAATTATCGATTAATCTTTGTCCCTTTTAGTTTTTATTAAGCTTCTAGTAAATTCATTTTATTCCACATTAGAAGTTATGCAATATGGACTCATAAAAAAGCTAGGATATCTTGCAATATATACTAGTTCAATGTCATTCTCTAAAGCTAATTTCCTCAAAAGTTCATTCTCCTCCAAAAGGACAACAAAGACTATGAGTCCTACAAGTATATATGGAATCATGTTTATAACAAGAGCACCAAGTCTTTAGGGCTCGCAGGAATTCAACACTTTTAATGCTTCTATTATGGATGATAGTTCAGGATCACCAACTGTGATGTAAGAAATAAATGCCACCTATAATGTAAGATCAATTAAGCAATAATATTAGATTGTAAAAGAGACCCTTGTTTCACCATGCTTTCACTTCTTTTCCAACCTAAAATTTTCCTTCCTTAGAAAGAAGCCATAGAGTATAAAACACATAATATTTTTATTGATTTTTTGCTTAGTTACAATAAAAAAGAAGCCTTGCTTTTATAAACTAATCAAAGAAGATGAAGACAAACAACTTTAGAAAAAAGATTCCTATAATACAATAATTCACACTATAATACAAAAGCTAATAATAAAAGCAAGAATTATTGGGGAACACTAGGTCATAATAATATTCCTAAAAGATAAGAATATGCTAAAAAGATAAGAAGTAATCTTTGTAATAAGGAGGTGCAGAGAGAGAGAGCATGGTCCACTACTATCATCATCTGAGTCTGACATGTCCTCATCCATTTTGTCTATTTCTTGGAGAAAGTGGTCTATTTCTGAATCAGTCCAAACAGGAGGCCATAGTTCCTAGGCATCTTAGAAATAATGTTAAATCCAATAGTAATAAATTGGTCAACAGAAGAACAATACCCAACAGAAGGGGAGATGGGCTTTGGAAGAGCAAAATCTTCTAGTTATGGACCTATAGAAGTGCAGGTAGTTGGTTTAGTTACTCAGGGATAATGGTACAGATGATCCAGAAAATGATACAAGTCACTTATCAAATCTCTGTGGCCTTTGGGCAATTCAACAGAGGTGTGCCAAAGTTGGATATGATTAATGGTGCATATATATCCTGTCACAGTTAA
Source organism: Erythroxylum longipes (assembly GCA_027563885.1). Classification (NCBI taxonomy): domain Eukaryota; kingdom Viridiplantae; phylum Streptophyta; class Magnoliopsida; order Malpighiales; family Erythroxylaceae; genus Erythroxylum; species Erythroxylum longipes. Next base: position 20,929,149 of record JAOQMS010000179.1, read on the forward strand.
GCTATAAGGTTAGTGGATGATAAAGATATTAGTGGATGATAAAGATAGAGTATGCTTTTTGATCAGCCAAAGGAATATCCTATATTTAGTATCTATTAAAGATATGCACAATTTGGAGGCACCATTTTGGGGGAGGTTGGAACCACTCAAGGAAGGACCAAAGGAGAGAGTCAAAATGTGTGGGATCAACAAGGTGTCTATAAACATACAAAAGAGAAAGAGAAATGGGATATACATATTGGGCAGATAAAGCCCATAAATGCCACATTAATGGTTTTGATTTAGATAAGGAGTCATAAAGATGGTAGATTACCCTATCATCATGATCATCATCACCTAGTTTGAAATCCCGCAATAAAGTGGGGTCTGGGGAGGTCTGATAGTACGCAGCCTTACCCCTACATAGTAGAGAGGCTGTTTCCAGTAGACCCACATACAAATGTGATAATGAAAAAGTGATGCAGGCTAACAAGGGTAAAAAGGGAAAACTGGATATGTTAAAAAGACGGGGTAAAAAAGGTGCAAACATATACGTTATGACATGCAATTAAATCCGAATATAAACGAATAAATAAAGAAAAATAGGAAAGGAAATAAAAACAAAGGATATACCTGATATGGAGCCTAGCTCTACTAAATACCTGATAGGCTGCAACAGAGCGGCTCTGCTCGTCTCTATGTGGGCAAGGAGTTCTGGTGCTGCAACCTTGTGTGTATGACAATCTTACAGTGTCCAACATCCTTGTTAGATCTTTCCCGTATACCTATGCTGAAAAGACAGATAGTATGACAGAATAATTGGGCTACGACTCGCAAACTAGAAAAGACAGAGTTGACCTCCTATGCAGTGAAAACAATGTGCAAGAGTTATAGTAAACAATTCGTAATACACTTACTCGACTATCCTAGTGTACTTTAAAGGGTTTCCTTTATTCTTATCCTGTCCCGCCAAAATTTCTATTTTTGACCACTTCCATAGTAAGGGCCAACTCTGACATATCTTTCTTAACTACTTCCCTCCAAGTCTTATATGGCCTGCCTCTTCTCCTCTTGTAGCCATTAAGAATAATTTGCTCGCATCGTCTTACCGGAGCATCTGAGTGCCTTCTGCTCACATGCTCAAACCACCTAAGCCTGGTCTCTCTCATCTTGTTGGCAATACTAGCCACCTGTAGTCTGTCTCTCACCATACTATTTCGGACCTTATCTCACCTAGTAATGTCACACATCCACCATATAAGGTGTTCAAATATCAAAGTAGTGAGGATGTGGTGGAACATTCAGAGTTTTAAGAACAAGATGAAGATAATAGAACAAGCTCTTTCGAAGAAGAGTAGCAATGTCTTTTAATATGGTCGGTGAAGTTTTGGTAAGTAGAGGTGAGGTTTTTATATTTTCACATATTAAGGGAACTCTATGATAGGAAGGAGAAGACGATTGACTTTTTAAATAGGGGGAAGAGTAAATGAATTGGTTTGCGAGGATGAGAGAGGAAGTCTATAAGAATATTATGGCAACCTTTCATATGACGAATGGTAAATTTATAGTGAAAAAACCATTCTTTCCATCGAAGCAATTGGCTATCAAGTAGTGTCTTCTTTTTAAGCTCGAGAATCTTGGTAAAAGATATATTGTCGATTTCAATCAAAAAGTGATAAGGGCTAAGGTGGAAGTTGAATTTTTAGATGCCTTTTCTTACCACCAAAATCTCTTTGTAAATTGCATAGTAATGCTTTTCTAATTCTTTGAACTGGCCACTAGCATAGCCACATTAATATCTTTTCCCATCAATCTCTTCAATTAAGACAACACGTTAATAATGGTTACTTGTGTCTGTTTGTAAAATACGTTGGCCTTTTTCAGGAATCTTTAAAGTAGGTAGATTCTGACAGGTTTGCTTTAAATTTTAAACGACTTTGGTTTGTTCTTTAATCCATAGTGGTGGATTCTTCCTTAACAATTTTGACAAGGGAGTTATGTAATTAGCCACGTAAGGGATGAAATCTCTGAAGTATTTAACAATTCCAAGGAATTATTGAATCTGCTTAGTGTTGAGATTTTCATTAGGAAAGTGGACCAAGCTGATAAATTCATTTGGAAGTTCATAACCAAAAATTCTATTCGGGTTGTCCCAATATGACTTTTCTTGTTTAAGAGCATAATCCACATTACTTTGTAAGATCCAAAAATGATTAGAGTAGGGCCTTATGATCTTCGTAGGTTTTGGAATATAAGAGTATGTCATCAATGTAGACCAAGGTACTAGAGAGAATGGGCTCATAAATTTTTGTCATGGCCCTCTAAAATAATGAAGGAGCAACCTTGAGTCCAAATGGCATAATAGTCCATTGGTATTATGTATTTGAGATACAAAAATTTGTCTTATACTTATCTCGTGGATCTATTCATAATTGTCAAAATCCTGCTTTTAAATCAAACTTTGAAAAGATTGTAGCTTCTTTGAGAAACAGGATTTGAGTACTGATCTTCGACAGTTGAAACTTATCATCTTGCAAGAACACATTTAGACGTTTACAATCATTCACCAACCTCTTTTTCTCTCGCTTATGTATAGATCTTTTGTTCACATAGAAAGCCTGACAAGTTTAGTCTCATTTTATAGGCTCAATTAATCATTGTTGAAGTAGGATAAAACCCTCTTCTCGTGCTAATTTCAAATAATCAGGGTTCATACCTGGATGAGTAGCCTTGGTAGGATTGATATCTCTATTCTTCTTGAGTTGTAAAAGAATGAAGAAGTGGGGATTTTTCCAAAGAGGCTTATAGTGTGAGAACTGTGCATGGTTCTCAGGATAGTGTTCCAAAAACTAGTCTCTTAATGCTTCATATAGGTTCAAATACATTTCGTATCTCCGTATATGCACAAAATTTGGCACGATATTTAATTCCTGTAGGTAGGATTTGTAGATGGCTGCCAAGTATTTTAGTCCATACCACACAATCAGGGAAAAAGCGGATCTCTATTACCCTTTTAGTGATAAGCCCAATTTTGAATTAGTTTCCATCAGCAGCAGTGAAATATTCATCATGAGATATCCGCTTCAGATGGTAAGATGTTAGGCTTCATAATACTTCTGCACAATCAGTATCCATATATCCAATATCTTTGATTGACTTGTCATATTTATCCTGCTGTAATAATTGAACATGGACATAAGGACAAGAAACAGTTTGAGCTTACCTTCAAACATATTTGTTATAGCAAGTATAACATATCATCCTCTGTATCTTCGTCTTCATAGATTAGATCATCAAAGGATTCATAATCTTCTTTAGAAGAGTCAATTAGACCAACAAATTTTATTTCCTCATCTTCACTAGATTATTCTTCAATGAAGTCTTTAATGTTTCCATTGTCATAGATAAACGTTACAGCCTTAATGGATTCCAATAGTTTTACATCCCTTTTTGTTTTATTAGGAATTTGACAAGCATAATGTCTTAGTTTGCCAAAGATAAAACATCAATTTGCCTTTTTTTCTTGAGTACTTCTTCATTTAAAGAATAGGACAAATTGGTGTTGTTTTCTCCTTCCGAATGGCTTATACTTTTGTCATTAGACATGTGGGATCTGTGAGTTTTTTTTGTAGGATAACTTCTTGTGATTATATTTCTTCTTAGTATGATATTCACAGTATTTTTTCTCCTTACACTTAAGCTTCAAATCATATTTTTTACAAGTATTTTTAGAAGAGGATCGCCTTTCATCATGTTCTTGAAGAATGTTTATTGATCACAAAGTTTATCAAGAGAAGCGAGAGCGAGTTAATATATTTCTTCAAAATAAATATCTCTCATGTCTCTTTATAATGCTGTAATGCTCCTTTAGATTTCTGATTGTAATCCATCTGAGAGATATGAGATAAATGTATAGTAAAGATTAACATTGTTGAATCCATTAAGAAGATAGTATCTTTCCGTTATACATTGAAAATGCTTTTGCAAATCCTGTCTGTCTAGGGAACAACATTTCATCTCAAAATACTTTTGCCTAATTTGGTTATCAATGAATTGGAAATCTCAAATAAATTCTTTGTGAATGACTCCAAGAAGAATTCCTGCAGAGATAACTTGAATATACTAGAGTCTTCGATAGTCATCTAAACTTTGCCACCATTCTTATAAGGTACCAATAAAACGAGAAGTAAATTCAGATAAAATATCCCATAATGGGTTATTTGGCCGACTCATCTACAAATCAATCCATACTCTAAATTCATAGAGGCGTTCTCTCCATTTTTTAGGTAGAAGATCATCAAATATAAACCAAAGTCCTAAAGTAGGTCTGGTGGGTAGTATTTGTGCTGGTGGTGGTGAGGTTTGAATGGTTCAGTCCCTGTAAATTAAGTATCACTAATTTCTTGTTGAACTTTAGTTGGTTTAGGTATAGTTATCATAATTTGAGCTAGATTAGATAAATCAGCAAATTGTTTTGATTCTTCTGAAGATAGTTCAGTTATTTCAGAAGATTGCTTAAATATATTAGAATGGTCAGGGGTGGATTCTCCAGATGTTTATGGAGTAGATGTTTGTGCAAGAGTTGCAATGAACTCTTATTGAGGAACTTTATCTTTTCCTGTGGATGGACACTGTTAGGTATTTGGTGGTGAAGAAAGTAGAGTTTTGATCTGCAAAGGTTTTTCTATGGTTCAGCAGGTTTGGTATATGAAGATGAAGGATCATAAATCTTTTTAGATTTAGGTTTTAAAGATTTAGGGGATTTGGGCTTGCTGCTCATAGGATCGATATGCTACATAATTAAAGGATAATTGATCTTGAAGATTTTTTCATAATCAGTAGCTTAAGAATAAGTTGGAGGTGAACAAACTAGTTATATAACTAGAAAAGTTGTTGGATAGGCTCCATACAGTCTTAGACTGTTCTGTTTGCATATCAACTTCCATTCATTGAAGCACTTCTTTCACCTTTCAAAGTTCTTGATTTTTATTAGTAAAATCGTGTCCAAAATATTGTGCTATTTGATATTTCAAAGATGTGTATAGTTTTTGGATCTGAGAAGAGACTGTTTCTACTTTTTTATATAGCTTGAGTCTATTGGTTACTGTTTTTACTTCTTTTTACATAGCTTGAGTCTGTTGGTTAAGACCATCAAGCTTAGAATCAATTATGTGAAGAATGTTATTTTGGGCCACAACAGTATCAGTTTTCCAATTAAGTACTTCATCGGCAGGGTTTGATAGAATGGTTCCTTGGGAAGTAATTCCTGGAGCATGTATATAAAGGTTAGATATAACCCTATTATGTTAATCTGTATGCCGCTCCAGAGGAGGAAATTCATCCTCATATGGTTTCTCCATCATACAAGGAATTAGGGTTGGATTAGGTACAATAAGAATTGAAGGAATAACTGGCTGAGGTTTCTTAGGTATTGGATCTGTAATGAACAGATGTTGCTTTCCAATAACTTTGAGTAGTTCTTGTAGGTCTTTAGGTTTTAGTTTTAGGTCTTTAAGGCCAACTTATGGTTTAGAATCATGATCATGATCATTATGTCGAGAATAGAATTATTTGTGGCAAAGGTTGAGAATGATGGATTGCTCTGGGTTGTTTCCTTCTTCTTTCTTTTTTCTTCCTTCTTCGAACATAGATCTCATCATCACTATTTGAATCATGATAACAAATGGATGGATCTACATCTTAGAAAAAATGTGCACAATGATGGTTGATGTATACAGATTCTCCATCAGATTTGAAGTAATGGATTAGAGGTCCATCTTTGCCTTCTGATCCATCTCTTAGTTTCTTAAGAATAGGAGTCGTTGTGTGAAAGGAATGCCTGTGGTGAGCATAGAACACTTTTTGGTAATTATTGATTCATTATGTAGGCATCAAATTTTCAAGCTCCATTGGAGGTAAATGTTTAGGGACTTAAATGATAGTAGTCTAGTCATGAGCTCGATCTACTACCACATACAAAGCATCAGAGGTAGGATTAGGGAAAATAAGATCTACATCATGGTTTTGTAAATGATATATCATTTGATTATATAAAGTAGCCATAATCGCTGCAGGATCTTATTCTGCTCTACTGATCTAGATCTGAACTTGGAGTCTTTTAGATAATCCAGGATCATTGAACCTGATGTTGAAATTAGAGATAATGGTAAGGATGACACTTCCATTATTAAAGGTTGTCAATAAAGTACCAAGTCAGTACATTTTAGTACGTAGTATAGGCAATGTCAAGAAGAGATATCCTGGATGTAGTAGGGATTCCTTTTCTTACATAGAGTGTAAGAACAAGGTGAATAGCTCAAACATAGAAATGGGTATGATTCTGCTCTCTCCAAACAGGGATGAGTTCTTTTAGAATTTCTAATTTAACATATTGTTCAGCAGTAGTAGATTTTAAGCTACACTACTAAACCGAAACTCTGGATGATTTCTTTAACCTTTAGATGATTTCTAGTAAAAGTGGTCCTAATAGTTCTGGTTCAAGAATGATTTCGGGAATATATACTATAGGGACTAAGCAAAGGTAAAGAAGTATCAATAATATGACTTTCCTCAGGAAGATGGGTAATTTAGACAAGATTTTTGTTTTTTGAAAAATATAAGGAATTATATTAATACTAGCAAAAGCTATAAAACATCATTACAATGAGTCACTTAATCTGCCTACAAATTGAAAATCCTCTAATAGTTAAAAAAAGAGTACATCAATTGATTATAGCAAATCAACTTAGCTAAATGTCTGCTGTTTGTTGCTTGTAATAAAAGCTGTATGAATAAGCAGATAATTCGACCATAATAATGAAGTAAATGAGTAGTAATTGTCTTCCATTGAGCACCCAAAAATACAATCGTTTCTAAATATATGGAGTCTTCATTTTTTTCTCAAAGAGGCCAACCAAAATTGACTTCCTATCTATTACTAATTCTCTTACCATAGGCTGTTTGAGAGGGCCATTTAACCCTCTTGTGTTCCATATTAGAATGATCATTTAAGGGAAATACCCCTTCTTTTTGGTTTTCCTTCTAGTTGATATTCTTTTAGGGTTAGGGTAACTCTCATGAAACCTTTCTACTATCTCAACAATTCTGTCACACTTTGGTTGTATTAGCAGCAAGTTGCTTGTTAGATCATTTTCCAGTAGACCAAGTTCGTCTTCTATCTCTTCTTCTACTGATTATGAATCTTGTGTAGTAGTTACATCTTCCTGGTTATCAGGTTCTTGTAGCCAAGAGGTGTGTCCAAATTCTATATTGCGCTTCCCACGTTCAGTATCTGAAGTATCTATAACTGAGTTACCCAGATTCTCATTCGCATCAAGTTGTACACACGCAACCTCATTATTGTCCACTGGAGAAGATTCAACCCCCAATAACTCATCCTGCCATCCAGTTTGAAAATTTTTTCCCATAAGGACCCATTTCTTGGTTGAATTATAAGGCTTTTAGAGATTTGTTAACTTAACTTCAAATTTCACAAGCTCCCCTATTTCAACCAACTTGATAATTGGTAGAAGACTAGGTAGCATATCGTTTCTTTCAACCTCCACACATAATTTTACATACCCAACCTGTTGTCCAAAGTTCTCAAATTATGAAAATGCACCCACATAGGAAAAAAATTCCACACATTCCCTATCAAAGGTTATCCTAGGTTTCCATTTCTGAATAAACATGGGTTGACCTCTATTGAATGCTGTGTTGGGCAAATTTTGCAATTTATAAGCCCTCAAAATACTACCAGCTCACAGGCCATGAATTATAGTACGTAAGATGTCGATCCCACGAAGAGTTGTGAACTAATATAATCCTAAGTAATCTAAAGCTTAAAAAATTAATAAAATTAAAAATAAAAACTGAACAGAAGAGTAAAACGTGAAGATGGATTGATAGAAACTTGAATTGCAAAATTAACATGAACAAAATCAAATTGAGCACCACCAACTTAACAATGGAAAATTACACAAGAAGAATTAGCAAATTATGAGAAAGCGAATTTTTTCTATCATCAATGCTAACCTAGTTATTTATGTGTTAATGAGGTGTCAATTTTAGACTATTAAAGGGAGGATTAATCTCTCTCGAGTTATAATCATAAGCCCTGAATAATAATCCCTAATTAGGTTTAGTACCAAACATGTATTATCTCAATTACAAACAGCCCTAACTCTATTTAGTTCTTAAGCTTTCTAATAAACAATCTGATCTCTTGTGAGATATCTCTCCATATAAAAACCGATTTGATTAATTACTTGGTTTATTAGATTTCTTAACTCTCATTAATCCAACCCAATCATTTTGCATTCTATTCACCCTCTCGATTTATTACTGAAGCATGACGTTATAGAAATTAATTACAATACCTAATGAGATTAACAAAAAATAACTAGATCAACATTAAATCAAGTCAAAATCTCTAAAGAAAAGTTAGAACATCATAATTAATCCCAAATCCGTTGTCATACAATCCATCTCAATCTTATACATTTAAATGAACAAAAATGAAAGATGGAAAGAAGAAATAAACTTGGAAAGATGGAGGTTGAAGCTGCAGAACAAGCCTTCTTCCTTGCTCTTCCCTCTCTCTCTCTCTTCTTCTTCTTCTTGGAGTTTTCCAAAAGTGGCAGAGAATGGAGATGCTTCCTAGGTCATTTCTCTTTCTTTATATAGTATTTTCTATTTAGGTTAAACCCTAGGGTTTTCCTATGTCCAAAAAGTATAAAAAGTCCCTCGAAAACTTAAATCCGAAAGGTTGTTCGCATCTTCTATCGTGGCCACGATTATGGCCCAAGATTTTACTCTCTGTCACGATCGTGGTAGAGGATGCCAGGATCATGGCAGACCTACCATGCTTTTGTCACAATCGTGAGGGCTTGGGTTGGGTTCTAGGCTTCCTTCGATTCTCCACCGTTCTTCGATATTTAATCTAAGACACTAATAAACACGCGAAAGCACCTCAAATGCTCAAAATTTAAGCTCAATGGCATACTCTAGCCCATAACACACTCAAAACACAAATGTCTAACTAAACAACACAATCCTAACCTAAACTTGCACTAATTATTCAATTTAACAACTAAAACATACTAACCTACCTACTAAAACATTATGCAACCTACCACTTTTAATATCCCCACACTTAAACTTTTGCTTATCCTCCAGGAAAGACAAAACAAGCAAAACACACACACCAATCATAATTGACAACAAAACACACACAATGCAATAATGGGACAATGGCATTAAACTTTGCGAAACAAATTTAACTACAAACATGATCCCTTAAGTTGCTTTAACTTATTAACTTGTGAAATCTGTGTCTGAGTACTTCAAACTAAATATACATACTAATCCATACTTAATGTCACATTCATCCACTCCTATCACTTACACACATACATTGATAATTATTTAGTCAATCACAAATTGTAACTATCCCTAAGTAGGTTTTCCTAAAAATGCAAGCTATTCATAAAGATCGATAGGATTATTTGACAAAAAACTAATTTTGTTGATTTTGATTGACATGAACCTAGCCTTTCTACGTGAAAGCAAACATTTGTGATGAATATCGATCTAGTTACTCAACTAGGTCATGTTTTTATTAAGAGGCTTGGTTAGAATGTATTATAGCCTTTTGATGTGAAGGTAAACATTTGTCATGAATGTCCTTAGGTTACTCAACTATATCACATTCTCAATTGGCTACCAGCTTTATTCATAACCTGAGGCTAGCGGAATAGTTATTTAATTAAGATTTAAACTCTCTCTTTTTATTTTATTATTGCCTACTTCACTTCTTTTACCTAGTAATTCTCATCGAAATATACTAACGATGCTACTTATTCGATTAGCCTAAAATTATAAATGAATGTGACAAATTCCTAAGGTGAACGAACTAACACCATATCCTAATTAACATGCATATTTAACCGAAACAACCTAGAACACTAATTCCACAAGCTAATAAATCTTAGCAACCTAAAAGACTATGTTCAAAGATAAATCAATTACGTTAAGTCCTAGCTATTGACACATTAGCATGAATCACATCATGCAACCTTACGCAAACCAACATATGATATGCAAAATTCACATTCAAAATAGAAGCATATATGCACACAACCCTCCCCACACTTAGACAACACATTGTCCTCAATGTGATAAGAGCAAACAAAAACACATAAGGTGGAAATAAAAAGGAAATAATATGGAAACATAATGATAAGATAAAGACATAAATGAAAAGATAAGGGTTAAGAGCATAGAACTTATCACGGCGATTGAGGTGGTGATGGCGATAGTGTTGAGACCAAATCTGCTTGATACTGAGAGTGTTTTTCTATCTTATAAATGATTCAAGAGAGTAAGAGAATTAATGATCCAACACATTCCAATTCATTATGGAATTGAAAACAAATCTAACTACACAACAATTTAAATATAACTACTAAATATGCTAATTTATGGTCATTAACTTGACCTTGCATCCCTCAAAACTCAGCTAGGATCAATTATAAGTGGCATGCTTCCACTCGTGTTGCCCAATTTGAGCTTTGTAACCTATAAATAAGCTACAAATTGTAAGATAATCAAAAGGACAATATTGATAAAATTAAAAAAAAACAAACTAAGTTTAGTAATGTCATTTTTACTAACAAAATGCCAATAAAATAGGAAATAACAAAACTCCATGAATCTTCTATTGAATCCAGCAACTTGTTTATAAGAGGATGAGTTGTTCATATTCTTCCTCAGTCAGCCCCACCTCTTTTTTGGCTTCTGCTTTATGAACAAAGACTTTCATATCTGCTTCAAGCTCTATGTCCGTTGTCATCTTTTCTTTTTCTTTTTGCTCCTTTAAAGATTCGACCACATCAACTTTCCTGAATTAGGGTGGAGGAGGAATGTATGGAGGGTCCTCATTATTTTCTTCATCCTCTTTTTTATTCTTTTGGTCTTTTATAAGGTGGGATTTAGCTTGTTTTTTGCTTGTGCTTCTAGCTCTTTCTCACTCCTAAGTGTGATAACCTTGCACTACTCTCTTGGATGTACTTCTATGTTGCTCATAAAGTTTTCCACACTTCTCTTACAAAATTGACAGGAAAGCTGTCTCATTTGAATCCCTAAGTTGTGAATAAAAGAGTCATGATCTTCTGTTACTTGCTCAAACTTCTCTTCTAGTCTCTTTTGGTCCTCTTCCATGTTAATGATCTTATCCTTGATCTTGTCCAATTTAGAATCCCATGAACTGGACTCATTTGGTTGAATATCTAATAGTTCTTGATATCCTATGTGAGTCCATACATTGTTAGACCAACAAATATCTGGGTGGTTCACCACCCCAGATTGTACGTGTTAAAATTGTGCCTCATTGAAGTCAACAAGGATCCTTTGCTACCTATAATATATTTCCTCCATCAATTAACTTGTTGGACTCCTCATAGTTACCTTGTAATGTCTAAATCAATGTATCTTCTATTTTGTGCCTAAAATTCCTTCTCTTTTTTCTTTCCCTTTTTTTTAAATTTCATGTGATTGGGTACTACAATCACAAGAAAGGGTAACAAATTTTTAGACTAAAAGAATTAAACTAATCCTACCAACTCCTCGACAGTGGAGCCAAAAACTGGTTGAATGTTGTGTTAGGAAAGTTTTAAAATTTATAAGCCCTCAAAATATTGCAAGCGCACAGGTCGTGAATTGTAGTACGTGAGGTATCAATCCTATAAGGAATTGTGATCTAATTTAAGCTTAAAAAATTAATAAAATGAAAAATAAAAACTAAACAGAAGAGTAAACATGTGAAGATGGATTGATAAAATATTGAATTGCAAAATTAACAAAAACGAAATCAAATTGAGCACCACCAACTTAATAATGGGAAATTACACAAGAAGAATTACCGAATTATGAGAGGGAATTTTTTCTATTATCAATGTTAACCTAGTCATTTATGTGTTAATGAGATGTCAGTTCTAGACTATCAAAGGGAAGATTACTCTCTCTAGCTCGAGTTATACTCGCAAGCCCTAGATAATAATCCCTAATTAGGTTTAGCACCGAATATGTAATTTCTCAATTACAAACAACCCTAACTCTAGTTAGTTCTTAAGCTTTCTAATAAACAATCAGGTCTCACACAATGTCTCTCTTCATATAAAAATCGACTTGAATAATTACGTGGTTTATTGGATCGCTTAACTCTTAATCCAATCCAATCATTTTGCATTCAATCCACCCTTTCGATTTATTACCGAAGCATGAAGTTACAACAATTAATCACAACACCCAATGAGATTAACACAAAATAACTAGATTAATATTAAATCAAGTCAAAATTCCTAAGGAAAAGTTAGAACATCATAATCAATCCCAAATCTATTGTCATACAATCCATCTCAATCTCATACATTTAAATGAACGAAAATGAAAGATAGAAGAAATAAACTTTAAAAGATAGAGGTTGAAGCTGCAGAAGTTCTTGTATCTATTAGGTCGCCACTCACTATCACCTCTCCCTATCACTGTCACGAGATTTTTTAATTTGTTAGCAAGAATAAGTTTAACAACAGGAGTAAGGTTTGTTGGTTTATGCCCTTGCAACCAATTTATTTTGGTTGTAAATTTATTTGTATGACATTATTATTATTCAGTAAAGGGCATTATTTATCTTTGTGTAT
>JAOQMS010000179.1:20941925-20979183 GCA_027563885.1 Erythroxylum longipes
AGTTTTAATTTATCTAATTCTAATTGTGAATTAGAATTAGAATTTATAATCATTGCCAATTTATTAGGAACCTAATGAGTCACACATCAAAGGGCAATTTGTAAAAAAAATCAATTTAATTAAGTCAGACTTAATTATAAAGTTTGAGAAACTTTAAGGATCAAATATGAGATATTTGATTTTATTAAAATAAAATTAATTAGAACTAGAATTTGATTTTAATTATCATTAAAGATATTTAATTTTAATAAAAGACTTATGATTTTTTTATAAATACGGAAAAACTTTTAGAAGCTAGAACTTCTATTTTTTTCCTCTCAAAATAGTTGAGAATTGCTCTATGGATACCATCAGAGGCTGGACGCTTGAACAGCTCGTGATTGATCACTCGGGAAAAGGTTTCTAAGATTTTTCAATAGGATAACAAACAAGGTACGATTTCTAAATCGTTTATGTTTTATTCAAGTTTATACAATTATCGGAATTTGTTCGAAATCCGTAAAAATTTTATTTTCCGTTGCGACCGTGATTCGATCATAGTTAGATTCTAATAAGGTTAGCAATAGAGAGAGTTAAAGGAAGATAGGGTCACTCTGCGAAGAGTCACTTATGGCATATGACAAGATGTCTTACTCACTTTCATCTAAGATAATGTATTCAGAGTCAATAACATTCAGGACTGCGCTTGCTGCTTTTTGGAATGGCATCAAGCATCGTCACGTTTAGGCACAAAAGCAGTCGTCTTTCACTGTTAATGATCATATCGATATTCCATTATAACGCAAAAGTGCACGTAAGATAGTAACCACCAAAAGCATCTTGCGTTCAGGAGCATTTGTCGGAGCTTCGCTGGATTGATCTCACCAGCAACGTTGCACACTGTCGGTAGCAGCGACTGATAGGGCCTGGGGCCCACTCGTAGAACTCATCTTTAATAGCAGCCCTTTATCCCACTTTATGCACAACACCATTCCTACGCCCTCCTTTACCATAGCGTCCCCACATTCCTCTTCTGGACTCGTCGCATAGAACCTCCTGTATACACAAACATGACATCGCTTGAGAGTATTTTTCTAATATTTTAGTTTTTTTACGTTTTTTTCAAGGGGCTCGCACATTATAATTTGAAAGTATACATCAGGTTGTACAAATTTTTAGTCGTTTTGTTTAGTAATCTTTTGAAAGTGGAAGCTTTTAATCTTCCTTACCAATAAACCTCAAATATATTTGTTTTCACATTAATTCCTGCTTTGTAAAGAGAATTGTTTGATTAAGTACAGTAGTGACTACAAGGATCAACATGAGATTGACAATAACCCAAAACCAACGTAAGCAGATGTAAAGAGTATAAACCCGAATCTCAATTATGAGTTGGTTAGTAAGAATTCAAGAACAAACACTCAATATTTGTTGTATAGATGTTTCTGCCATCTCAAAACACCTAGGATCAAGATTGTCTCAGAAGTTGCCATGAGTTTCATATCCAAGTTGATTACGTATCCTAACAACATGCATCAGATGCTCCTTTCATCACTTCAGAAAGTTCTGAATTATACAAAAGAACATAGATCTATCTGTAAATAATATTATTGAATCAAATCTCTTGCATCATATATTCATCCAAGATTCTAAATTCCTTTCCTATATATAATCTTTTAATCATGGTAGCACTATTACATAGATAACAAATTACCGATGGAAATCGAAACAAAAGCAAAGGTTTGTCACTTTGTCTACTAACCTGAAAACTAAGAGGGAAGCTCCACGATTAGCAATGTAAGAAGAAACAAACCTGGTTTTAAAGATAGAACAAGCCATTTTTGTTTAATTTAAGGCTTCAGTATAATTTATGGCTATATCCTGCAGAAGCAACTCTTCCCAGATTGGGTTCAGAGGAAGAGCACCTCTATAGCAGCTAATGACTTGCCCTCTACACTCCATAAAGTGGTGGTGCTGGCAATATCGAAGAGCTAGGGTTGTTGATGTTTATATATGAAAGCAAAAAACTTAAAAAGAAGGAAGGCATCTAGATCATTCAAAAAAAGAGTCATCCGGGCATCTTACGCGCGTCGCATCATAAGAACGTAACAAGACAAAGCCGATATGATCAAGAAATACTTGCTTAAGAAATCACAAAGCATTGGTGATCCAACTATTGGGAAGTTTAGAACAAGAGCAAGGAAATTGCAGCAATATAAGAAAGTGCAGTAAGCTATAAAATGCAGAACTAATTTTTGACAGTGCAAAAACAGAGGAAATGCATAGAAATTTTGCTGATATTATTCAACATGTAAAAGTGCCTATTTATAGGCTTACAAGGAACTAAACAAGTCTAAAATTTCTCAACTATAACCAGATTTATTGATACTATCTTTTGACTAACCAAAACCAGAAAAACATGGAATACAAATCTGAAACTTCATGGACTCAGTGAAGTTGAAAAATAAACACATGTTAATTTCATTACTCCCCCTTGATTCAAAATTGCAAACACCAAGTAATGATATGAAATAAACATGCTTAAGTGCTGCAAAACTTCAAAGTTATTGAACCATCTGCAACCAAATCTCTTATAAAATGAAACCGAATGTCAATATCTTTTGTTCTTTCGTGTAAGGCTAGAATTTTTGTTATTGCAATGGATAATTTATTATCACAGTAAAATTCAGTCACCACCTTTTGTTCTTGATTCTTGTCAGCAAGTAACCTTCTAAGTCATATTGCCTGACAAGCTAAAGCAATGGCAGCCACATATTCTGCCTCTAAAGTGAAAAGTGTTGTAACTACTTGCTTCTTTGAACTCCATGTAATTGCTCTAAACCCAAGACTAAAAACATTGGCTGAAGTACTTCTTCTATATCTAAAGAAACTGCCCCATCGCTATCAGTGAAGTCAATTAACTTAAAATCAGAAACATTACAATACCAAATACCATAATCTTTTGTTCCAGCTATGTAATGCAAAATTATTTTTGCAGCTTCAAAATGTTGTTTTGTTGGATTATACATAAACCTAGAGACCACACCAACAAAAAATGAAATATCAAGTCGAGTATGGGTTAAATAAATCAAACCACCAACTAAACTTTTAAAACTCCTTGCATCTGCTTTTTCTGTACCATCTTCAAGTTGTAACTGTTCATTAACATTCATTGGTGTGATTGCTTTCTTACAATTGAACTTTTTGAAACGTTTGAGAAGGTCTTCTGCATATTTTGTTTGAGAGACAAACACACAATCTTCTCCTTGCTTAATTTCTAACCCAATAAAATAGTGCAGCAGGCCTAAATCTGTCATCTCAAACATTTTCATCATACTCATTTTGAATTTTAGCAATAAGAGAGTAAGATGAGCCCATATAAATTATATCATTAAGATAAAGGCAAACAAGTAGCAAATTATCATTACCTTCCTTCTTAAATACTAAGCAGGCTCATTATCACTTCCTTCAAATCTACTTTGTTGAACAAATGAGTCAATTTTACCATACCATGCTTGTGGAGCTTGCTTCAAACCATATAATGCCTTCTTTAGTTTATACGCCTTGTCTTCCATGCCTTGACTAATGAAAACTTCTGGTTGAGTGACATAACCTTCATCTTCTAGCTCTTCATTAAAAAATACAGACTAGAAATCAAACTGAAAAATGGGCTAGCTTAATTGTGCAGCCAAGGCATATGTGAATCTCGTTGTTTCAAAATGAGCAACCAGAGAAAAAGTATCATCATAGTCAACACCTTGTTGATGTAAATACCCCTTTGCAACTAATCATGCTTTGTGTTTCTAAATTCTTCCATTTGTATAGAACTTTGTTCTATAAGTCCATTTTACTCCAATAGCATTTTTACCTTCAAGAAGATCAATCAAATCCCAAGTTACATTTCTTTTTATAGCCTTAAACTTCTTCCATTGCTGTACACCATTCTTCCTTGTTTGCCGCCTCTTTAAAGCTTGTAGGATTTGAAACAGATAAAGCTTGCGTTGTCTCATAAATCTCCCTCAGGGACCTTAATTTTCTTAGAGTGTCATTTGAAGAAGATGAATTGTTGTTGCTTAAAGGGCTGGATGTTGTTGAATTTGAAGGAGTAGTACCAGGTGAACTTGGGGAAGTTGGAACCACTTCTATAGTGAAACATCATGCGTAGATACCCCAGTAACATCATTTTCTTGCCAATTCCAGCTAGCTCCTTCGTCAAATACAACATTCCTGTATTTTACAAGACTAAGACAATCAGTTCTCCTAGACTTTCCAACATGAAATGACTTTCTACATTGTTTTCCATATATACAACCTTCATATAAATCTAAAGATTCAATTGTAGGTAGTCCAAACTCCTTTTCTTTTTTATTTAACAACTTCAGCCCTTAACATTGAAATGCCCATATTGCAAGTACCATGGTTTAGAATCACTAATTTCTTTGATAGCAAGAACTTGACTTTCCACACTAGACACTTAAAATGGAAATAAATTATTTGCTGCCATTTGGATAACTGCAATAAGCTTACTGATTTTTTAATCTCTAATCACACATAAGACACCATCAAAAAGAATGGAATACCCACTAATTATGAGTTGGCAACACTCAACAAGTTTTGTGACAAGTATTAATGAAATAGACATTATAAAGAAGTTATGCATTACCATGATTACTTTTGACTGCCACATTCCTTTACCCTCTACTTGCATCTGGTTCCTATCTCCAAGTGTTACCTTTACTTTGAATGTCTCATCAAGCTCTTTGAATAATGCCTTTACAACAGTTATGTGATTTGAACACCCGCTGTTTGGGAACCAAATATTGCTGTGAATGGTTGTATCTTCTTGACAAGCCATGAATAACTTGACCTCTTCTTCTTCTTCTTCCTTGGCATAGTTTGATTGCTTGTCCTTTTTCCAACATTATGCCTTTACATGCCCAAATCGCTTGCAATTATAACACTGAATACCACTCCTGTTATTTTTTTGTTGATAATTAGTTTGCTCCTGAGATTCGTAATGGCTACCTCTACCTCTATTGCCTTTACCACCTCGACCACCTCGGCCACGGAATCCTCCTCTTGCATATCCTCTTCCAGTTGCCTCTCTTAGCTAATTAGATGACTCTCCCACCACTTGGAATGCCTTTTTCTTCATCTTTCTCTGTTTGTTTATTCATTCTTTCCTTATGAGAGTGCAAAGAACCCATTAATTCATCAAATGAATCCGTTCATAAACTTTAAGACTCTTCAATCGCTGCAACTACATGATTAAACTTTGGAGTAAGACTTCTCAATACTTTAGTAACTATAGTTTGATTAAATAATTCCTCCCCATAGGATCTCATTTGATTCACGGTTGTAGAAACTCGAGAAAGGAAATCACGAACAAATTCCTCATTTTTCACTTGCAAGGTTTCAAAATCGACACATAAAGACTGAGGTTTTACAATCATTACCTTTATAGAGCCTCGGAACACCTTCCGCAGAATTGTCCAAGCTTCCTCTGCAGTAGTTGTTGCTTCAATTTGTGAGAAAATGGTCTCATGAACTGCCTACTGAATAAAGAATAATGCCTTTGAATTCGTTTTCTTGTTTTCTCTCAATCTTGCTTCCTCATCTGGATCATCATACCCTTTTTAACCAAGTCCCAAAGCTCCTGAGAATTGAACAATGTCTTCATTTTAATGCTCCAAAATTCATAATAATCTCCCTCGAAAACAGGAATTGATGGTTGAGACACATTCACGACATTGCCATTAGTCGCCATGAGTTGCATGCCCAATTACAAACGAACCTGAGACTCTGATACCACAAATGTTGGGAAGTTTAGAACAAGAACAAGGAAATTGCAACAATATAAGAAAGTGCAGTAAGCTATAAAATGCAAAACTGATTTTTGACGGTGGAAAAATAGAGGAATTGCAGAGAACTTTTGCTGCCATTATTCAACATCTGAAAGTGCCTGAAACTAAACAAGCCTAAAATTTCTCACCTACAGTCAGAATTATTGATACTATCTTTGACTAACTAAAATTAGAAAAACATGGAATACAAATATGAAACTTCAAAGACTCCGACAAGTTGACAAATAAGCACATGTCAACGCCAATACTAAATAATTTTTAAGTTGGACCTTCTTTTGTCTTTATGATAATCAATCCAATTGGTACATCGAAATACCGTTTAGATTAATATTCTTCGTAGAGGTCCTTAGTTAATTAAAAGATGAAGATTGTTGTTGCATAACACACAAGGGAAAAAGAGCTTCCCTTTATATCGCTAAAGTTGGCGAATTAGATTATATAAGATCCATAGAATGGTGAAATATGCGTCGAGTTTAAAACGATTGAAGTATGTGTGTTTTGCGGCTTAAGAAAAGGTGCCCATTAGTAGTGTAGTGATAATTAAAGTTTAATCATCTTTTGGTCCCAATAAAAACCAAGAACAATGTGCAAATGGTTCATCAAACTTTAACATTGTTATTGGTGGTTTGATAAATTTGTTACATGATGATTTAACTAGTCCAGGAAAATATATATGTTAATATATATATATCTACCGAGAGATGAAATAAATTGTAAATAAAAGAAAAAAATAAAAAGATGTAAGGTATAATGAATTTCATGTACTTTTCGTTCAGGATATTTCATGAGAACAAAATTAAAAGCACCACGAGGTTGTATTTTATGATCTTTTCTTGCATAATTTATTCTTTGGTCTACATTCAATCGATAATAGAAATACTAATTAGCGATTGAACGATGTAACATATATTAGTTTTCATCAATCATATCCGTGCTCAAATTTCATTGGAGAAGTTATAGGGAACAGTCACCACAGAGTTTAGTCAAATTATATTAAATTAAACTGTTCAATTTTTAAAAAGTTATTAGAGTCTTCTCTTATATCAAATTTCCTTTAAACTATAATTTTCCTCTTCCACATATGAGTGGTATAAGGTGAGGTTACGTACAATTAGTATAGTAAAAATTAAAGATATTGGACCATAAATTTCTTTTGTTTATTTTGTCTCTTTTTAACACATGATAAATCTATTTATATAATTAAATTATTGGTTTACGTCCTACATCTAATTGATTGGTTATAGTTTAATGACATAGTTTAGAAGTAAATGTACACTATAAATGAAATTATGATCACATCATAATTATTATATTCATGTTACATTTATGTATTACACTTAAAATATTTCTAGTCATTATTCTATAAAGACTAGACATTAATAAAACATTAAAAAATTAGCACAACTAAAGTACGAAGATAGTTAAACAAATATGTGGGTCCTTCTTAGAGAACAAATTCACTGAACTAACCTTATATGACAATTTTATTTGAAACATTACTTGTATGTCCATAAAAATTATCATTGTGATGATTGTATAAGTGATTAATTGACTTGAAATAGCCAAAGTATTTCATGTAGAGATTTTTATGTTTTGCTTATGATCTATTCTAGTCAAGAATAGCTCATTCGGTAGTCACTGAATATAGTATGAATTATATGGAGTATAAGATTTATCATCATAAAGTAATTAGAGAGAATGTTCTGTTATTCTTGATTAGTATTGATTTAAGAAATCCTTGGTCAAGGTAGAATGACACTTTGAAAATAATTTTCAAATATCATTAATTGAATCAATTACTAATGGTGCATAATTAACATATCTGGACTTAAATAGAATAGACATTAATTTCATACTTTATATCTAATCGGAATATTATATAATGAAGTGATTCATGATGCATTGTTAAACATTAATTTTGATCTATAAATATAAAATTTTTAATTAAATAATTAAAGATAAAATAAAGTAATTTAATTTATCTAATCATAAATTTGATTTAGTGTTATAATTTATATATATTACTAACATATTTGAGGATTTAATAAATCACATGTAAAGAATAAGTTAAAGAGAGAAAATGATATTTTAATTAAGTTGAATTAGATTGTAAAGTTTGAGAAACTTTATGATTAAATATGAAATATTTAATAAATAAGGATTAATATCTGATACTTGGTCTTATTTAGACATAATTGACAATTAATTAGAATTATTTGTAATTCTAATTAAAATTAGGAATTTAATCTTAATTAAATTATTAAAATGTCAAAAAAACCTATTATAATTAGAATTAAGCTATAAGAGAACTAACACTTCTTGCATAATCCTCTCAGTAATAGTTATAAAGTTATCTCATCTAGTTCTATATATGTTGTTAAAGGCTGAATCCTTATACAGCTACGATGATTAGATGAGTCGATTCTAAAAATAGTTCAAGAGATGCGATAAGAAAAAGATTAAGCTTTAAAATAAAATACAAATTAAGATTGATGATTGATGCTTTAGTATGATTTATGTGTTGATCATTTTATAAAATTTTAATTTATCTTGAATTTTGACAAATCAAATAAAGAAAATTTTATAATTATTATGCTGTGAATAGGATTGGATCCAGCTCGATTTGTCAACATGCTTAAAATTTCAGACGAAGAAATTGACAGGAGCGGGACTGCGTTTTTCCACTATGACAGCTTCAAGGGCAGCAACTGTATTCATGCAAAGGAGCTTTGCGAAGTTGTGAAGCAATTGATGGACCCTCTGGAGGGGGCCGAAACTGGAACTGGAAGTCCACTTGTGCTATTGAATCATCAGGGCGTAGATTATTAGTAAATGCCAAGTTTGTGAGTTACGGAGATGTTTATGGAAAGGCCTTGTTTGCTGAATGCAAAGCACCACAACAAACCAATCTATCGATTGAGGGCTTTACGTGCTGGGCATTGCTGGAGCTATCTGTAAATTGCATACAGAAGTTGACGGCATTGATGACTGGTATTGTCAGTCCACAGGAGCGTTGATACATCTGTGCAAACGCTCAGTGAGAGGTGGGGTGTTGAAAGTCATAAGAGGATCTGAAATTGAGTGAGAGGCGCTGATGATGAACCATTACATTATCTTCTACAGAATACGAAGTCTACGTTGGAGTAGTTCCTTTCTACCGTCTTTAAATACTGTCAATTTAACTTGATAGTCTTTGAAAATTTTTAATTTAACAACATTTCTCTTCTATGAAATTGTTTCGGTAATAAAATTATGATTATTATGTATTTATTTATTAAAATTCGGACCTTTTTATTTTTATGTAAACAGGAAACAACTCCCTTCAAGACAGATAAATAAGTAGCAAATCAATTGACCTTATTGGTATATAGATGATAGATAAGGTAGCGGTCAAGATGATAAATCAGCTAATGATTAGGTTGAGGGAAGGAAACGAAATCCTGAAGGAATGATGTTTGCAACATCGAGGAGGCCCACAAGATTGTTTCCTACAAACAGCAAGGACGACAACAGAGCACCCACAGATGGCAGAGTAGAGTTGCAAGTGGACAGAGGAGTATCAACTTTCAAGTTGCAAGTGTTCAACAACGAAGAAACAACAAAATTTACAGGATCCAGCACAATTGAAAACTCTCCAGAGCCATTGCTGGTTGCATTGGATATCACTTTTCCTCCACACAGCAACTGCACAACTGCATCTACAAGCATGTAATTACACCATAATTAGTTATTACACTCCCTGGCAGGTTGCAGAAAGATTAAATTACAAACAAGCAAACCTTACTAGCAAAAAACTGGGGTGGCAGCGTCATTTGCCCTCATATTACCATTAGCAGTACAAAACACAGTTCCTTGGATGTGGATCAGGCCTAGAAGCCCATTTATAAGCCCAAGTTGGGCTTCAGCCATTGGAATGGACGTTGAAGCTACTAAGTGAGAAACAAAGATGAGTGGCTTCAAGGTCATAGCTTGAGTAACAAAGGGATAATTAATTCTAGTTATTGTATTGAGCTAAAGAAGTAATGTAGGATAATCCTTTTATAGAAGATTGGAGGCCAAGTTGCTGTGTAATTTTCTTGACTTGTTACCTATGTCTTTGGTTTAGGTATGATGTATGTTCATGCCAACTCAACGGGGATACATTTTCTCGTCTTGATTGAAGCTCAATTTCTTCACGCATGCCAATTTTGTGGGGTTTAACCTACAAACCTCTTCACTCCCTTGGTCTCCAGTCTCTTCATATGGCGTCCTTATGCGCCTATGAAGCCCCTTATAGCATGTACGTTAAAAAAAGAAAAGAAAAAAAATGGAATGCTGTGTGTGGCATAGAAATAAAGCCAAATGTGGAGCAAGTTGCAATGCTCTTGATCTCATATTAAGAGTGAGAGATTGGTCCACAGCCACAGGTCTAATGCCGAAATGCCAAAGCTAGCTTTATGTTCCAGCTCCTCCGGCTGGCCTCTGTTTGATGGCATTGAATGTTGACCTGACTCCTTATTTGATAGATTAATATGGTATCTAGGTACATCATTATGGGATAGAATGTAGTACGACTTTATATAATAGTATCAATAAATATAAGGTTTCTCTTTGGGTGGTGTGAGTGTCAGTTTTAATCAGAAGAATAAGAAGCGTAGAACCAACTAAACTTCATGTAAAGTTGGTAAATCTTTTTAGAAATCCATCAAATTACACAACCCAAATGGTAACATTTGTTCTTTCATACAAATGAACCAATATTTATCTACCAGACTTAACCTAGAGCACGTTTTTTGTCCTGATATTGTTGCTTTTCAAATCAAGATCTTCATTCCTCTTTAACAATATATAAACTACCTTTAGCCATAGATGAGGCTGAAACAATGATCTCTGCTGTCATACCAGGATCCACTACGCTAAACCAAAATCAATTCAAAGCTCGTCATACTGATATCCAACTGTAGATTGTCTTCTCCTACACCGTCAATCAACAATATGAGAATTACTTCCGCATGAGAAGCAACATCAAGAGCTTCAACCTGTCTTGGCGTGGGCTGCAGTACCGGAACCATACCTACTAGCCTAGCCAAAGATCTCTTGAAGGTTCATTGCGCCATTGTGACTACAGAAATACTAAGCCTAAAATGCTACATAGGAAATAACTCACCCATGATAACAAATTATTTTTTCGAATGGGTGCGACCATATTGATGTCCAGCCGAAATCAAAACAGGAAAATACAAAATTTGAGTTAAAACACTGTTTGAACAATAAAAACCAACGATTAGAACTCTGAAAACAAACTCCAGGTATTAATATTGTGAAGTATATTAAGTGTCGGTGAAGTATATTACTTGTTGCAGTATGTACTGAAGGCAAAGCATATCCAGGGAGTATTTGATCAATTCAGCATACTTGCCGGTGGCAAAACAGTCTAAATAAACTTAGCTTTGAGTTATGATGACGCAGAGGCCTCTAAGATGAGTAGATCACATTGATAGGTTTGGAAGCACTTAATAAGTAACATAACAAAAGGGAAGATCAAACGGGGTGGCAAGGTTTGGTAGAATGCCCTTGGAAGTGGTTTAAGTGCAAACATATAGTATAGAAGTGCATTTGCAACGTGGATGCATGGACGGACACTTAACAACAATAGTAAAGTACAGTGACAGGTAAGGACTTAACAACAATAGTAAAGTACAGTGAACGGTATTCTAACCCGTTCTTAGTATGGTAGAATTAAATTCAACCAAATTGTTTGCACCCATGTCAAAGGATCCATTTCAACCAATATCCTACATCACAACTCGGAAAAACACTAGTATTTTACCGCTACAGTCTTTGCTTAATCAAACAGTGACGTACTTGAAGTAGCTGAGACAGAAACAATAAGTTCTAAAACAAAATTTGATATCCTCAAAATCCCAAAACGTACAAATCCCTAAACAAAGAGGTTCATCAATCAAAACATTATGGGAAGATCCAAAATGGTGGCAACTTTAATCTTCCTCCTCGCCTTCATTCTCAGCAATGTTAAAATATCGGAGTTCATAAACATTGCGGTCCTTGTTTGAAGCAATGACCCGAAGCCAGTCTCTGACATTATGCTTCTTCAAATACTTTTTGGTCAAATACTTCAAATATCTAACCAACAATCAAACAAAAAAGCCAAGCAACCAAAGAAATTAAATTATGTACAATAAACCAAAATCAAGCTGTATATCTCCACAACAGCATGAATACATTAAAGAAAGCACCTTGAAATTGAGGACAGTACATTAATACAAATACATGTACAAGTCGAAAGTGAAATTCTTTTACCGTTTGGAGAAGTTGGAATCAGAGGTGACGGTGATTTTGGACTTGTCACGAGTGACTGCGATGGAGTCGCCAAGAGCACCGGCCTTGCCGCCGACTTTGATGCGTTCCTGGAGGAACTTTTCCAGTGAGGCTATGTCCATGATCTTATCCTCCACCGGCTTTGCGCAGTCGATCGTGAACGTTGCTCCTTTCTTCTTGCCCTTAGCCGCTGTTGCTCCCCCTCGGTTCATCTTTCTCTGATTGATTAATCGAATACTTGAATTAAGACACACCAATAATCAAAACTCTGCTTATAAACTGAATCGAAACTATGCTTGTAAACAAATAGTACCTGAGTGGAAGAATGGGGGCTTAGAAGTATGAGTGGCGACGTTGAGAGTAACAGAGATATAGTACGTAGGTTTAGGGTTTTGTTACCATATTCGATCTTTCTTCCTCTCTATTGGGCCTCTTTTGGGCCGAATCTACCCAATTTTCTTAGACTATGTTTGTGCCCACAACTTTATTAAATTTGTGAAACTACAAATTTAACAAATTAAGATTACACAGCGTAAATTATTTGGTCAAAGAGGAAACATTTAAAATTGTAAGGTGATAATTGATTTTTTTTTCGTACAAAAGTGGGTATGAATATACAATTTATTTAAGAAAAACAAAAGTAAGTATGCAGAATTACAAATCAAATTTGTTTTCTATTTTAAAATAAAATAAAATTAGAGGTGTAAAATTATCTTTAATTCCTTAATAAATATTATACGGTATAGAATAATTGTCACGAGTGATAGTTTTATCCTTAATGTTATATACAACAGATAGAGTAACTCTACATAAAAATTGCAGTGGTAGTTAAAGAGGAGATGGAAGAGAGGAAGCCTTATAAATTTTGGTTTTCTACAACATTTAACTAACCATATAATTAATTGCCAAAATTTACAAAGCAAGAAAGCAGAGAAATAAACCTGAAAAGAAACTTAGCTAAAGTGGGCCGGGTCAAACGTGAAGGGTGGTTCCAGCTTGAATCACACCCCATCCAATAAGACGTCAGTGCTTCTCAACTCGCCTGCTCAAAGTAATCTTCTCTCCCCTACTAGTTGTCACGCACTGCAAAATTCTCACTCTAGATAGGGAGGCTAAGTTAGAGTTCTCTAGAACATTTCACATTATTCTTTCATATTCAAGATAAGGCTAAAGATAGGTAGAAGGCTCTAGAACCTTGTAGATAATTGTAGATTATACTTAAACATGTAGATGGTTGTAGAGAATTCTAGATAGCCATTATGAGCTCTTGGATCAAATAGATCCTAGCCATCTATTGAGGAGGTGGAAGGCTATAAATAACCAAGGGACTTCATTTGTAAAATGCATAGAGGCAAGAGAGATAGTGAGCATAGAGAGTTCTTAGCATTTACCTTGTGAAGCTTTCTTAAAGCAATATAAACATTCTCCAAGTTTTCTCATTCTTGTTCTTGTTTTATCTTATATCTTTACTAACTTGTGCTAGCTTTGTTTCTGGGATTTGAGGGAGAGGCTGACTTAGTTGCGAGACATACAATTAAGTGTCACGCAGTTCATTGGTAAAAGACCAAGTCTGTGACATTTGGTATCAGAGCCAAAGGTTGAGCTCATCGTTGCTTAGTAAAGATGTCGGGAACAAGTGGGACTACCAACGTTGGATAGAAGAAGAAGATCGGTAGGGAGAGATCAAGGTCGAGGGACGCCTTGGTAGACATAAATGGAAGGTTGGGACTACCAACGTTGGACAAGAGAAGAAGATCGATAGGGAGAGATCAAGGTTGAGGGATGCCTTGGTAGATATAAATGGAAGGCTCACGAAGGTAGAGCTCGCGGTGGACGAAGTGCAAAAGAAGTTTGAGGAGGTAGACCAACGCGTCAAGGAACTCGAGAGAAGGAGAGAAGAGTTCCCAGGGGAGATGCAAGGTACCTTGAATGTTGTCGCTTCCACATGTCAAGACCAAGTAAAGGCCTTGGAGGAGACCCTTCAATATGAGATTCTTCAACTTAAGGAAAAACTTGCAAAGGTTGTGGATGAGCTAGTCCTTTGCAAGAGGGCGATTGCTCAAGGGGGAAACAATGCCGCACCTACGGTAGTCACTACTCCTTCTTGGTAGACGTTCTAAAACCAAAGGCGTATGGTGGGACAAGGAATGCAAAGGAGATAGATAACTTTTTTTGGACCTTGGAGCAATACTTTAAGGCACTTGGTGTCATGGAGGATGCCAAGAAGATTGACACCGCCACTCTCAACCTCAAGGATACCGTAATGGTATGGTGGAGGAGAGGGTATGGTGACATCAAGAGGGGTACCTGCACCATCAATATATGGGATGGGTTCAAGAAGGAACTCAAGAAGCAATTCTATCCCGAGAATACTGAGTTAGAGGAGAGAGCTAAGTTGCGGCATCTCACACAAAGGGGGAGCATACGAGACTATGTGAAGAAATTTTCTAGGTACTTATGGAGATCCCCCACTATCCAGGTAAAGAAGCACTGTTTGCTTTTATGGATGGTTTACAAAATTGGGTGAAGTTAGAGATCTAAAGACGTGGTGCCTAAGATCTCACCATATCCATTTCCATTGCCGAGTCTTTCATTAAATTTAAGAAGCTCGAGAAACCCAAGTCTTACAAAGACAAGGGCGGCAAGGGAAAGAGTGGGGTAGATAATCTTCAAAGCAAGGAGGGCTCTCACAAGTATGGTAAGCACAAGGAGGGCGGCTATAAGGAGGATAAAGGAGGCAAAGCTTTGATAAAATGCTTCTTTTGTGAGGGACCACACAAGGCCAGAAAATGCCCGAAGAAGAGCAAGCTCTTCTCCTTAATCGAGGAAACAACGACAACACTAGAAGACCAAGATGAGGTCTTTGCAAATTTTAAATGCCATTAAAGCCAAAGTGGAAGTGCCCAAGTTCGAGAAGAAGGGATGTTTGTTCATGGAATTTAAGTTAGGGGACAATGCCGTAAAAGCTCTTATTGACACTGGAGCTACTAATAAGTTCCTCGAAGTTAAGGAAGCTAATCGGTTGGGCCTTAAATGCAACAAGGAGTAAGGATGGCTCAAGGCAGTTAATTCCAAGCCAAAGTCAACCTTTGGAGTTGCTTGTGGTGTTAAAGTGTGCTCAGGTGAGTGATCTAGCCTTATAGACTTTTCAGTTGTTCCTATGGATGATTATCCAATTGTGCTTGGCATGGAGTTCATGGATGGTGTCAAGGTCGTGTCGATTTCCTTAGCCAATAATATATGCATTTTGGAGGAGGGTAATACGTGCATGATGCCTTTGTCATAAGAAGCAAGTCTACAAGCCAAGCAACTTTTGACCGTGTAACTCACCAAGGGTGTGAAGAACCACATTCTTGGCGGCAACCAAGGAAGAGGAGCAAGCTTCACCGCAAGGACTACCCAAGGAGATTGCCCACGTCCTTGAGGAGTTTGAGGATATGATGCCTATGGAGTTGCTGAAGAAGCTTCCATCAAAACGAGAAGTGGATCATAAAATTGAGTTGGTGTAAGGTGTAAGTCCACCCTCAGTAATACCCTACAGAATGGCACCTCCTGAACTCGAGGAATTAAGGAGGCAATTGAAGGAGTTGTTGGATGCTGGCTATATCCAACCATTGAAGGCTCCATATGGTGCACCTGTGCTTTTCCAAAAGAAGCACGATGGGTATCTCCAATTGTGCATTGACTATAGGGCGCTCAATAAGATCACCTTGAAAAGCAAGTATCCCATCTTGTTGATTACCGACTTATTCGATCAACTTGGGGAAGCAAGATGGTTCACCAATCTTGATTTAAGATCAGGATACTATCAAGTAAAGATTGCGGAGGGAGACGAGCTAAAGACAGCATGTGTGATGAGGTACGATTCCTTTGAATTTTTAGTCATGTCTTTTGGACTCACAAATGCACCTACCACATTCTGCACCCTTATGAATCAAGTTTTGCAACCCTTTTGGATAAATTTGTTGTGGTATACTTGTATGATATTATGGTGTATAGTAAAACATTGAAAGAACATCTTATACACTTATGATATGTTTTCCAAGTCTTAGCGGAAAACGAGCTATATGTGAAGAGGGAGAAATGTTCTTTTGCTCAATATGAAGTAATGTTTTTGGGGCATATTATGGTAGGAGGCAAGCTGAGGATGGACAAGTCTAAGGTACAAGTCATCTATGATTGGGAGCCACCAAGGAAAGTGTCCAAGTTGCATTCCTTTCTTGGCCTTGTCAACTATTATTGTAATTTCATCAAGGGATATTCCTCCTTCTCGTCTCCCCTCATTGATTTATTGAAGAAGAATAGAGTTTAGGCATAGGACGCAAAGTGTCAAGGAGCAATTGAAGCCTTGAAGCAAGTGGTGATGGAAGAACCAGTGTTGGCCTTTCCTGATCACACCAAGGCATATGAGGTACATATTGATGTTTTTGATTTTACATTTGGTGGTGTTTTGATGCAGGATAGACATCCGATAAGCTAAATGATGCTGAGCATCGCTATACTGCTTAAGATAAGGAGATGACTGCAGTGGTACATTGCTTGTGAACTTAGAGGCATTACTTGTTGGGGTCCAAGTTCATGGTTAAGACCAACAACGTTGCCACAAGCTATTTCCTCAACCAAAAGCAGTTGATGCCAAAGCAAGTTAGTTGGCAAACTTTCTTGGCAGAGTTCGATTTTGTGATGGAGTACAAGTTGGGCAAGGCCAATATGGTGGCCGATGCACTTAGTATAAAGGACAAGTTAGATGTCATTATAAGTCTGAGTTTTCCTTTGGTGGATCGAGTTAAGGAGGGACTAGAGCATGACCTACAAGCCAAGAGTTTGATGAAGTTGGCAAGTCAGGGGAAGACACGCCAATTTTGGCTTAAGGATGGGGTGCTCACTACCAAAGGTAATCGTGTGTACGTGCCGAAGTGGCGAGGGTTGAGGAAGGAAATCATTAAGGAGTGTTATGACTCTAAATGGGCGAGACATCTTGGTGTACATCGTACATTAACACATATAGAGCGTGCTTACTATTGGCCCCAAATATACGATAATGTTGATCTATATGTGAAGACTTGTCTTGTCTGCCAATAAGAAAAGGTGGATTAACATAAACAGGCAACTTTTCTAGAACCATTGCCTATTTTGGAGAAGCCTTGGGAGAGTATCTCCATGGATTTCATCACATATCTACCAAAGTCTAATGGATGTAGCAACATTATGGTGGTGGTAGACCGGTTTAGCAAGTATGTAGTGTTCATCCCCGTGCCTACAAAATTTACCGCCGATGATATAACACACCTATCTTTAGTTTTGTGGTGAAGTATTGGGGCATACTAATGAAAATTATGACTGATCGAGACACTCGCTTCACTGGGAGGTTTTGGATGGAGCTATTCAAACTATTAGGATCCGACCTTAACTTCTCTATATGCTTTCATCCTCAAACTGATGGCTAAACTGAGAGAGTGAATGCATTGTTGGAGTTATTTTTGAGGTATTATGTGAGTCCCAATCAGCATGATTGGGTTAAGTTGCTTGATGTTGCCCAATTCTCATAAAATTTGCAAAAGAGCAAGTCAACAAGAGCTAGTCTGTTTGAGATTGCCACAAGACAACAATCAGTGACTCCTCACACTTTGGCGATTGGTACAAGGGTCAGAGTCCTTCCGCATTTAAGTTTTCCAAGGATTGGCAAGAGAAAACTGACATGGCACGATCACACTTGGCAAGGACTACCAAGCGAATGAAGAAATGGGTGGATGTTAAGAGGAGACACTTGGAGTTTGAGGAAGGAGACTTAGTAATGGTGAAGCTCCTTTCCCATCAAAGCCGACAGTTCGCTAAGGTGTACAACTGGCTAGTAAGGTGATATGAGGGCCCTTTCCCTGTGGAGAAAAGGGTTGGTAAGCTAGCCTATCGATTGACGTTGCCCTCACATTTGGAGATGCATCTGGTTTTCCATGTCAGCTTATTAAAGTCGTATCATATCGACAAGGAGGACCCAAGTAGGGGCGAGTCGAGGAGAGCACCCACAGCTATCACTACTTCTCATGAGCGCGAGGTAGAGGAAATTTTAGCACATCGTGTTATACTAAGGAAGGGTTCCCATCTAAGCTATGTGAAGTAATTTGTCAAATGGAAGGGACTACCTAATAGTGAGGCAAATTGGGAGCATAAGCTCACATTATGGGACTACAAGGATGTGATTGAGGCATACAGAAAGGACATGATGAGGGCGTCGCCCGAATGATTGGGGGAGGATGTCATGCATTATAAAACTCTAGATGGAGAGGCTAAGCTAGATATCTTTAGAAGATTCCACACTATTCTTCCGTATTCAAGATAAGACTAGAGATGCGTGGAAGATAGATTATACTTGAATATTTAGATAGTTGTTCAGAATTCTAGATGGCCATTGTGCCTTTGGATTAAATAAATCCTAGCCATCCATTGAGGAGGTGGAAGTTTATAAATAACCAAAGGACTTCATTTTTAAGATACATAGAGGCAAGAGAGATGGTGAGCATAGAGAGTTCTTAGCATTTACCTTATGAAGCTTTCTTAAAGCAATATAAACATTCTCTAAGTTTCCCCATTCTTGCTCTTGTTTTATCTTACATCGTTACTAACTGGTACTAGCTTTGTTT
The DNA here is from genome assembly GCA_027563885.1 of Erythroxylum longipes. Lineage (NCBI taxonomy): Eukaryota > Viridiplantae > Streptophyta > Magnoliopsida > Malpighiales > Erythroxylaceae > Erythroxylum > Erythroxylum longipes. The sequence continues at coordinate 20,960,725 of JAOQMS010000179.1, forward strand.
CTAGCATTCAAGGGAGAGGCTGACTTAGTTGTGAGACATACAACAAAGTGTCGTGTGGTTTGTTGGTAAAAGACTAAGTTCGTGACATAGTGCACACTGGAGATGTCAACACTAGCTTAGCTAAATCATTCTTTACAACAATAACTCGTGATCCAGTTAACATGGACCTTATGCTCAACATTAGAATTTCTCCCTTAGCCACCTTTGACACCTTCCCCTGCTTCTTTGACCCCTTTGTCCTCACACCAGTTAGTCACAGTAGTAGAAAGAAATTCACCTGCATGGTAGAGCAAATGAGTAATAATACTCAAGAGAGTAAAGTTTCACATTTCTTAGCACAATATTATAGATCTCTCATCTCTTTGCCTCTGTTTCCTTTTCATATTGCAAACCTAAAGAGAAAACTAATGAAGACTTTGAGTGCACATCACAAATTGTTTTTACAAAATAAAAACAAAGAATTTAATGATGACATTACATCAAAACCCATGTTACTTTAAAATTTTAAGGTCAAACAGGGATACTACTATTACCCACTTCAGGTGAACAAATTGATCAGGAAAGACAATGCTTTAGTATTGCATAATAATAGCGAGGCTCATAAAAATCCACCCCGTCCAATAAATGGTATTTTCATACCAAGCCTCTTGATTGGTAGAATTTCACTCAAATAGTAGCACCAAAAATTGTTAAAAGAATAAACCAGGGAATGATGTACACGTGTCCATTGTCAATACCAGTAGTTAAAGATAGTAATACAACTCCTGAAGGTAATGGAATATGAGACAACCCATTGACCAATGAGTTTCATAAGAATTAGGGAAAAGGAAGAGAAGAAAGCCACATACTGAAATTCAAGATGACATGTGGGCTACACGACTCTACTGAATCAAAGAAACTGCAAATAACAATGATATTCTGGTTCAAATCCTTACCTTAAGCTCAAAAAAGACTTCAGGTAGGGATCCAACATCACCAAGCACTTGGCCAACCAATCTATCTGCATGTGTCAAAGTAGGGTCCATTGTTATTCCAACACCAATAAGGCCCCTTAGTATAACAAATTGTAGCTCATTATGCTCAGCATACAATGAAACTATTCGAGTATAAATTGGTGTGCATTTAACATTTCCAGCTTCATCTTTCAAAACAATTCCCAGAAGAACCTCAATATCTTGATTAACCTTCAGAAAACCTTGAAAAAGGATGATCATTAGTAAAATTATCCACCAGCTAGCTTAACTTATACAACTACGATGTCAGATTGCAGTACATCCACGATAAAAGTAAACTTCAAATGGCAAAATGATGGTCAGCTCAAGGCTACTAAACCCATATTCTTACATCCAACCAAGATAATGAAAAAGAAGCCTTGTTTGAGTAAGAAAACAATATGTAGTTCTTTCACACACACTATTATGTTCATCATGCCAACACACCAAGTAGAAGAGAGACCACATTCAACTAAATATCCCCCAATATTTATAGCAAAGCATTTTACCACTTATGTTCTCACCAATGTGAATAGGGATCATATGATTGTTTTACTAGCATGTGGAGAATAGGGGAGAGAGAATTAAGAGATGTAACTACATACCATGCCTACATGTTAATAGTACCCTGAAGATACTTCCATCCGCAACACCACCTTTTACCTCATCAACATCAGATCCAGGCTTGTTCATGTCGAATGAGCAGATCACAATCATATTAGGAGGGGAGATAAAGTTCCTCTTAGGAATGGGAATCTTTTTTAACAATCTATTCACATACAACATCAATATTATACTTCAGCTGTGTAGAAATTGGCATACTAGTGCAGCATCAGCAACTGTTCCCTAAAAAGGAAGCGTCACACATAATTATAATTATGTGGTTTTTTCTTCTAAAATAAAAAATCAATCATAAATGTATAATAAGACATAGTCACAACCAGTGTTATGGAACTAAACATGGATAAAATTTTTAATAGCTTCATGTTGGTTAATGGCTACATTTTCTGAATGAGATCAACCTTATTTTGGAGAATTATTATATGTTGGAGGTGCATAATTTCAATAGCAACAAGATGCTTAGAAGTTTTTGGTTGTGGGCAGCTCTCATTGCAACAATTAGAAGTAAAGCTCTATCCATGACTACTACTCCATTAAGCATTGTAGCCATAAGAATATTGTGACGCTATAAAGTGGAAATAGACATGACCGAGAATAATAAATCGGACAAAAAATTCTTTAGAAAAGGAGACCAAATTATGAAATATGATGCATCCACCAATAGATAAGTTGATTTCATTATTAGATAAATTAGATAGCAAATATAGATAAGTCACAACATATTAAAGAATAACGACAACATATATTAGAAAACAGAAGTACTGTATGTAACAACATACTGTACAAGCTCAACTTCACTATCTTACTGGGCAATCCACAAAAGAAACATGTCTCAGCAACTTCATCCTGTAGTTTTCAAATCTAGGCACGTATATCACACATTGGACTATTGATCGACGGTTTGTGTATGCTAATTTTTAATATTTATAACCTCGATAATACTACAAGCGTATGAGTCGTTTGCGTAGTACTTAAGGTATCGATCCCACGAGAAGAGGTAATTTAATCCTAAAATCTAAGGCTTAACTCATTCACAAATAACTGAAATAAATAACTAAACAGAAAATTAATCAATCAATAATCAATCTCAAAAATTAAATTAAGAAATTATAAACAAGATAACAATTTGAACAACCCAATCAAGAATCAACCTAGGAACTACCAATTAAGAGAAAAGGGGTTTTAATTTGAATTTAATGAAAAGCTAATTGATTATGAAATTATCGAATTATCGATTCTAGATGGTTCTAGGGTGGATTACTCTCTCTCTCAAGTTATAATCTTTAACCTTAATTAATAATACCTAATTAGATTATGGAATTGCAATCTCTCAATTCACAATTTACCCAAAACCTAATTTAGTTCTGAAATTGTCTAATAACCTACCGAAAGTCTATACTCGATCTCTCGTTACATAATTTTACCAGTTCGATTCAATTTTTAATATATCAAACTACCTAACTCTCGTTAGCCTAATTTAATGATTTTTACTCGGTTCACCCTCTTAGTTTATTACTGAATTATTAATAACAGAAATTGAATCACAATAACTCAATAAAAACATAAACAAGCAACTTTCATTAATATGAAAGACGAAATCCCGAGCGTGAGTTTAGAAAATATCCTCAACATTCAACAATTTATCATGTATGGATATCTCAAATTTTATACAATTGTAAGAACGAAAAAAACAAGAAATAGTTCAGAATGGATGATGATGGAGGTAGTGATGACAACAAACCACCTGTTTAGGAAGTACTTCGCGTCAAGCTTCTTCTCCGTATCTCTCTTCCTTTATCTCCTTCCTTAAATCTCTTGATAAGCTCTCTAGCATTTTGCAATTTGGCTGATGCAAAGAGCTGCTTTCTCTATTCTTTATGTTCCTTAAATACCTTGGAAGCCCTAACGTTCATTCGAGGTCGAAATGGTCTGAAAAGTTCCTGAAGTTTTCACCTGTTTTTATGTCTGCCTGACACAGGCCACGATCGTGGCCCTGTCTGCTATGATCGTGGCCTGCGTCTAACCCTCTCTGTCATGATTGTGACCAAAGTGTCACAATTGTGGCCTAGTTCTGGCCTCTCTATCACGATTATGACCAAAGTGTCATGATCGTGGCCTGAATCCTGGTGGCTCACATCTTTCTGTCATGATTGCCACGATCGTGGGCTGTAGTTTTGGCTTAAAACTCTCTGAAACTTCTCTGCTCTTCATTGTTTGACCCTGAAATACTAATAAACACATCAAGGTAGCTAAAAAACATAACATTTAAGCTCAAAGACTCATACTAACCCATAAAAACACTTAAACATATAAACTAACACATTAATGGTCACGATCGTGGCTTGAATCTTGGTGGCTCACATCTTTCTGTCACAATCGTGACCTATTGTGCCATGATCGTGGGCCATGGTTTTAGCCTGAAACTCTTCGAAACTTCTCCGCTCTTCGTTGTTTGACCTTGAAACATTAACAAACAGATCAAAGTACCTTAAAAACATAACATGTAAGCTCAAAGACTCATACTAACCCATAAAAACACTTAAACACATAAACTAACAAAATTATAACCTAAACGCACACTCAACACTCAAATTAACGCTAAATACCTAACAAATTGAACCCTAAAACATAATGCAAATCACAACTGTCAACTATCCTCCTTTCCACTTCCAAAAGCCCTAAAACAATATGTCTCATTTGTAAACTCTCACTTCATTATACGGTTATGCAGAATCTTAAACATATATAATTCTGACATATAAATTAGTTGTAACTTGATCCATAAAGTCGTTTGATGTCGGTACAAAAATTAGACTCTTCAGATTCTCTTATAAGTTTCTATTCTTTTCCTCGCTTTCTCACTTTTGTCTAATACGTGATGGTTATTAACAGAAGCAACTTAATAGGCAAGAATAGGACTAAAGGAGGTGACGTTTATATGTGGTTTTTGAGAAAACCACCTTTTAACTACCACACTTATCATGTCAGTATTAAGCTTTATAAAAATTTATTACATGAGTCATTAATAATCTAACATTCTCTCACTTGGTTCATGTAACATTGCCATCTTCATAAGTCATTTAAATATAATGCGCATTGAATACATCATTATAATAATCAAGAATTAGAACTAACGTGAGTCATGGTGATTGTATGTGATGTAAACAATACATTCCCTTCCATGTACTACAAAGTTAGTCTTCTTCATGAAATGATAAATAAATGGGAAACACATAATTGATAAAAAATAATGTCTATTCAAGACAAAAACTATTATCATCAGTCCATTCAATTCAGGATACACATTTGGAATATTAGGTAAATCATAAACAAATTCAATAATGAGCTCAGAATGTCAATTACATTAAAACATACACGTCATCATAGTATGCATTAATGCCTACTCAATAGTAATGCCATACTGTCAACATGCCCCATAAATATTTTGGGCAATAATACCTTAGTCAAAGGGTCAACAATCATAAGATTAGTGCTAATGTGCTTAATTGACACTCTACGTTTCTGAACCTCTTCTTTAATGGCAAAGTATTTCAATTCCATATGATTAGCACCTTTGGAATACTTGTTATCTTTAGAAAAGAAAACTACTGCATAATTATCACAATAAATTTTCAGCAGCCTGAAAATACTGTCGACTATTCCAAGTCTTGAAATAAAGTTTTGCAACCACTTAGCCTGAACTATGGCCTCAAAGCACACCAAAAATTTAGCTTCTATAGTAGATGCAACAATTATTGACTGCTTCGCACTCTTCCATGATATTGCTCCTTCGGCTGAAAGATATACATAGCTAAATGTAGATTTTCTAGTATCCACACAACCAGCCAAATTTGAATATCCAATTACTTTAAGATGATCAAACCTCTTATAAGTAAGCATGTGATCTTTTTTTCCCTTGCAAATATCTCAGGACTTTCTTCGCAACTTTCCAATGATCCAATCATGGGTTACTTTAGTATCTACCAAGCATACCAACTACAATGTTAATGTCTGACCTTATACACGTTTGAGCATACATCAAACTCCCAACAACAGATGCATAAGGGATTACTTTTCATCTGTTTCCATTCCATATCATTCTTTAGACATTGCATAAGACTAAATTTGTCTCTTTTTTGAATTGAAATTGGAAATGTTGAATATTTATCCATTCTAAATCTCTCTTAACTTTATTAAGATATGCTTTTTGAGACAAACCTAATAGTCCTTCGGATCTATCCCGAAAAATTTCCATTTTGATCATATAGTTTGCTCTCCCATATCTTTCATTTTAAAGTTATTAGAGAGAAACTTCTTAGTCTCATTTAATAGAACAAGATTATTAGTTGCGAGAAAGATGTCATCAACATATAGAATAAAAAAGATAAACTTACTCCCACCGACCTTTAGATATATACGTTGAGTAACGTTGTTTTCTTTAAAACCAAAGGAAACAACAGTATCATTAAACTTAAGATACCATTAGCGGGAAGCTTGCTTGTATGTATATTGACTTTTTTGGTTTACACACCATGTGTTCTTTCCCTTCAACTGAAAAACCCATTGGTTGATCCATAAATACATTTTCCACTAAATTCCCATTTAGAAAGATAGTTTTCACATCCATCTAATGTAGCTCTTATAAGGGAACCATAGGTTCATGCATCACATGCATAATGAGGCAACGGAACTGTCAAAATCTAAATTCCAACCCCACGACATTCCTAAAATTCCAAAATCTTAGATGCATGCATACATAGATTATAAGAACATGAAATTTCAGCACATATACCTTAGATAATGCTCCTCCTTTCATTATTCTTCTCCTCGTTTGGGTTGTAGCAAACACTAAACACCTTCTTTGATCACTAAAGAACATGCAAAGATGAAGAAAAAGCGGTGTGTAAGGGCGGTTAGTTAGAGCACCAAACAAGATGAGATTAAGTAGATGCTCAAATGGAGAGATAGATCAAGATTATGTTGCATGCAATTAAATTCATGCAACAATTGCATAAATTGCATGAAAAGACTCAAGACCACTTCTATCTAATTCCAGGACACTTCTAGGCTCCTTATCCTCTCACTTAAGTGTGTTTTAACTTGTTAGTACATGTGTACATAAGTGAAGAACCCACTTATGCATCATCTATCATGCCTTCGGTCACGATCGTGGCTTTCGTGGCCTACTTCAATGGTAGCCATGCACACTTTGTTTTTCATATGATTTTTTATGTGTTTGACCCTTAGGTTCCTGGTTATTTTAGGCATTCAAATTAACTTTTAATCCAAGCAAATCATGGATGGTTTCATTCCACTTGAATTAACTCTTAATTCAAACAAATCATATACCAATTTACCAAAATATAAGTGGATTAACACACGAATTCTTCGATAATTAATTATCTAACTTATGAACCTTTCCAAAAATAATTACCATGCAATTCGTCCCTTCACCATTCTATATCCCACTTGGTTCGGAGTATAGGCTATATGTCAACTCCCACTAGACTGACTACATCACATCTAGTCCAAGTGATGTTAGTTCTTGTCCTGAGATCTCAAACTCTATGTGTCATTAAAGACTCTCTTCATGCACATAACCACTTTGGCTAGAGACTCTTGAGTAATGACCCTGACAAGAGGTTGTGGGTATCATCTCCTTTTATCAGGAGTGGTGAATCCTTTATTGGCTACACCAATAGCTATACCCAATTGCCACTCTATGAGCGACCTCACTTTGAGGAAACAAGGAATGATTTCAAAGCATATGATCAGTATCCAAGATATTCTTGAGTACCTCAAGTCTAAGGATATTTTCACCATTGTTATGATGAGATTATTTGTTGACATTTGATATATCATCCAATGTACTTACTACTCTTAGTAAGCATCCACATATTAACTCTAAACATCTCATGCTTACAATTTGTGAGATCCACTGCTTGATTAAATCAAGGAGTATAACTTGTGCTAATGTAGCATCCTGTTCCCATACTAAAGGTTAGAGCCCAGGAATTTCGTATATGAGAAATATTATTGAGAGATTAGAAAAATGCAGTTCATACTCATGCATAATATTAGTATACACACACGTGAATTTGACCATTACACACATTACAATAATTTGTTCATGCACTCATTTGACATTTCTGGGTATAAATGATTATTTTAATGTGATTATAATGTCAAATATGGATTATGTGTCTTGAAAATTGAGTTGGTGTGTATAATTAGTGATTTAGAATTTTTGGTGAAATCTGAGAATTTTCTAGAATTAAGGTTATTTTTAGACTACGAAAAATGCCAAGTGGTGAGACAATTGATGAATAGTAGCATAAATAAGTGTCAGATGGAAGTAGAAATTTTTATGAATGACATTGGGATTTAATGACAAGTGTCATTCAAAATTGGGAGTCAATAGGATTAGAATTGGGGGATAAATGGACTAGCTATTTAAAAGACCAAAGGGAGACTATAATGAAGTGACATGTGGTAAGTGACAAGTGTCACTTGCCACACCACCTGTTTCACCCATGATTTTATTAAGTGAAAGACCCACTTATTTTGGTCTTTCACTTGTTATTTTCTCCTCTCTCCATAAGTTCTTCCATATGCATCTTCTTCATTTCTTCTTTTACTCCATTCACAATTCTTGCTCTCCACCTTCATAACGTTGATTTTTGTTAACAATAAAACCACCCACTTCAAGATCCTTGTTGTCCTCTTCATCTTGCTACAAAATGATCCAAATCACTTCATGAATGATGATGATCGTGTGATATATGCGAAAGATAGAGTTAGGTGATTTTTTTTGGAAAAGCTTGAAGTTAAACAAGTAAGTATTATGTTATTGCTCTTTTTGGTTTGTTAAATGAAACTTATCGATGATAGATTTGGGTTAAATGAGCCTAAAATGGTAATGTATATATATATGAATCGTGAGTGATAAAATGAGCATATGGATGTACTGGTTTTGTGTTTATGATGATTAATGATTCATAGATTGATGTAGAGATGATTTTGAGTTAGAATGAGTCATAACATGGGGTTGAAAGAAGTGCAGAAAATTGATTTGTAAATGAATGATAAATGTTTTGTTTTTGGGTTAATGATCAAACATAGATCATGAATTGTTGTGTATGATATTGATTTGAAGTGGAAGTAGAAATGAAGAGGAAACAATGAGGATATGAGTTAAAAATGATAGACTAAGTAAACGAGATGAACTAGGATGAAAATGAAGTTAAAGGTGTGCTCAAGTATGTTATATGTAGTATTTTACTGAACATACATTTGTATTTTGATATATTGAATTGTAGATATCCAAATGGGATGGTTTTTGATTTATATTAAACTAGAGACATATTAATACCATTCTTATTAAGTAACTGAATGTGAAATTTGTCTTTAAGAGTCTTGAAACTTGGCTTGAAGTTGAGAATGGTGTTTCATCGAGGTATAAGAATAGTCTATAGTATTTGGATTATTACTCACATGATACTGATCCACAATGCATTAATTTGATGTCATTAGAAACTAAGACATAGAGGAACATTTTATTAAGAGAAAGTGTTACCTAAAAACCTCTTTGTCTAGGTCAAAATGGTAATACAAAACTAACCTAAAAATCTATCATGAGAAAAACTGGAAAACTGCAGAAATACTGGGAAATTTGTTTCTGTCAAGATCGTGGTAGGGGAGGTCACGATCGTGCGTAGAGATTTTTCATGGTAATGTTGTGATTATGAAATGTTTGAACCAATTAAGGATGAGGTATATAATTATGATGTTTTTGGATTGAATTGGGACTTAAAAGGAATATAAGTGATGTTAGAAAAGTTGGTTAAATGTGTGATAAGTTTTGATTGATCTTGATGTTATACCTTTAAGGAAAAAGATGTTTAAAGGTAATGCATCTAAATGTGAAATGTTTAGAGAGTTAAACGAGGACATAACATAATGAATGAATTGTTTGATGCATTATGAATAAGACATAGTATGGAAGGAGATTGGGTTTCATGAATGATGAGATTAAGTTTGAAATGTTGAATTAAATGAGTAGAGAAGTTGAGAGTTTAATGCAATCAAATTGGTATTTGAATTAATGTGGAATGAAATTGCATTAATGCGTATGAATTTGGGAAAATTTGGAGTAGAATTGGTGTTTGTATAAGTGTTAAATTCATGTGAAATTCGTGTGGGTGAAGGAAGAAAAATGCAGGGCACGATTGTGGCCCTTACAGCATGATTGTTGCTTGATAAAATAAGGTTCTTTCATGATCGTGGTAGGGACACCACGATCGTGGCCTGGCCAGAAAAAGTTTCTGTCACGATCGTGGCAGGGACACCATGATCGTGGCCAGACTTAAAGAGAAAAAGAATGGTCTTTTAAGTGAAGTTTGAACCAATCAATGCTAAGGTGCTTCCATATGAGATAATTAGACTTGAATGAGATGTTAAGTGAACCTAACGAATGATGAATGAGATGAGTAAAGCAAGTATAGTGCATTAGATATTAAAGAATGATTGAAAGATTTTAATTAATTATGAGATATGAATAAAGGGAAAATACCAGGGATAGTCAATTGAGCATGCCTTGAACATGATACATATACATAAGCATGGTTGAAAAATTATATGATTGAGTAACTTCGTAATGTGTGGATTATGTGTGTATTGTATGATATAGAAGCACAAGTTGATCGACAACATCCAGACACTGCTGGACCATCAAGGTAATAGCTCACCTAGAATATACTGTGAGTTAACCTAGTTGTGTAAACTCAAATATTTATGCTTTTGTTGGATTTGTATGTATAATGAGTTAAACTAGATGTGTCAACCCAATTATATGTGTTTTTCTGTTTAAGTTATATGTATCATGAATTGACTTAGATGTATCTCAGTATGCTCGAATTGCTCTTGTTTAATTTTGACATAACGAATAGTTATTGGTTTGACTGTGATAATTTCAGACATAAATTATCTGAGGAGATCATTATTCGAGACTATATTTGAAGTGTTCATTGTATGTGAATTTGACTAAATAAGTGTTATTTGACATTATTGTTGAGTGTTGGACCAAGGTCCGATGATAAATGTGAATGTAAACGTGTATGGAAAAAGTGATACTCAACTGAATGTTGAATGTCAGATTCTGATCCGATGTTTGTGATAAATGACTGTGCTTACCAAATAAAAGTGATTGATAGCACATAATGTGAAATGATGCATTTCATGACATTGATATGCATGATTAGATCAAGGAGTTATGACCGGAGTGACTAGCCTCAAATGAGCCCAGTATCCACAAGGGATATGGGCCAGTCCCTAAAATAAGCCCGGTATCCACAAGGGATATGGGTCAGAGCCTGAAATAAGCCCGATATCCACAAAGGATATGGGTTAGTACCTGAAATAAGCCCGGTATCCACAAGGAATATGGGTCAATTAATAGTCACTCGGTCATAACAAAATAAAATGAAAGTGGAGTCTCACGTGCATTACATCCATATCTTTACATATTCCACGTGAATATTTGTAAAGTATGACTGAATTGCATGGATACAATGATATGCTATGGTTGTGTATATGTGGATGATATGAATGAGATGAAATGAATGATTAGATTATCCTGAAATGATTATATGAAATGTTTGTGTTCATAACGGACTTGTTGAAATATGATGTATATCGCGATCAGGTACTAAATTCTAAATGATGTGATAGATGAGATTTGATTCTAAATGATGTTAGATACTTATGATATTTATGTCTGTTTTGAGTGAGCACATAGATGATGGTTCACTCACTGATTTCGCAAACTCATCAAAATTGCAACATTGTTTTTCAGGTTAAGGAGAAATCTAGGTAGTCTAGTTGAAGTCACTTCTGTATTTTGATATGGGTCAGTGTCGGGATCAGTTGTACCTACGAATGACTTAATTATGTTGTTTCAAGAATTATATCTTTCAACCGTTGTATATTGTACATGTGAAAATTTTCAAATGTAATGACATTTGATACTGTATATGTTTGTGAATAAAAATGCAACAAGAAGATTATTGGAATGTTTTATGTTATGTGCGATGGAATAAAAAATAAAATGCATTAATTTAACCATCTTAACGTGAGCAGTCATGGAATTTGTGAATAAAGTGTTCCAAATTTATTTGGATTGATTAGTAACTATGATCATGGATGATATATGGAATGTATTCGAAAGGTTGAGAAGAATAATTTGGACACTTAAGGTTAGCCTTACTTATTATGAAGGAAGAACAATTATATGCCAAGTTCAATAAGAGTGAATCTTAGCTTGATTAAGTAATATCTTAGGTTATATAGTATATGAACATGGAATCTTGGTAGACCCAAAGAAAGTAGAGGTAATGAAGAAGTGGAAAACTTCTAAGGAAAAATGTGTCATTCAGATAGACTAGTGAATGTAAGAAGAATTTTGAGGAATTAAAACATCAACTAATTATAATGTTGATGTTAGTTATTCCATCTAGATTTGGAGATTTTGTAGTATATAATGATATTTCACACTAGAGATTATGAAATAATCCAATGCAGCATAATAAGGTGATTTTGTATGCATGGAGACAATTAAAGTTTCATGAGTTGATTATTTGATGCATGATTTAGAAATTGCTGTAATAGTAATTACTTCAAGAACTTGGAGACATTATATGTACAGTAAAACATTTTGTATATATGTATATACATACACACAGATCATTAAAGTTTGAGGTAATTATTAAGTTTGAAAGAATTGAGTATGAGACTGAGACAATAGATAGAGTTATTTGAAGATTTTGATTATAAAAATGAGTATTATCCAGTAAAGTTAGTGTTGTCATATAATGCATTAAGCAGAAAATCCAATAGCAGAATGGTACAAATTCAGATATTGAGGTTACCAGATCTAGTGCAATGAAGAGCCTAGAATGATTGAGCTGAAATTGGAGCAAAATGAAGTGTCATTAGCCACATTGAAATTAAGATCAGTTTTACATGGAAGGACTAGAAAAGCTCAAGGTGAGGATTTAGAAATTGTGAATCTTATTGAGAAAGTGAAAATGAAAATGATTTTGTGTTTAAATAGGAAAAATGATACTTTGTAATTTTAGTAAAAAGTATGTGCACCCGATATCGATGATTAAGCAAAGAGATTATTAGAGAAAGCATAAATAGCAACCTATGCTATACATCCTAACAGGAAGACATTGAAGTAGTATTTAACGGCCAAGAATGAAGAAGCAAGTGATCGAATGTGTAACTGAATGATTAAGTTGCCAACAGTTTTAACTATTGGGAAAATACTTAGAGCTTATATTTTGGAGTCCCTAGGAACATGAGATCAATAAGCATTCTGATTGAATTTGATTGTCACAATCATTGTCATTGTAGTCTTAGTATGACCATACACTGTATAATTTGAGAGGTTGAATTTGTAATTATATGAGGCATTATACGATAGAATGAGTTGTCCGCCTTTATATTGAGATGAAGAAGGCCTAAGAATAGTTAAAGGCTAGAATTGATTCGAGATACTATTGATAAGTGAAATTGAACTGTATTAGAAATTAAGTGATTCAAGAAAAATAAACGAGTTAGGTGGATTAACACTAAAGATATGGAATATAGAGTGATAGATAAAGTGTTTTTGAAAGTACCACTTGGCAAGGTATGCTAAAGTTCATTAAAGAGGGTAGCTAAGCTGAATTGTATTGGTCCATATAAAGTTATTGAGAGCATAGGACCATTGACTTAAGTTAGTCAAACTAAAAAAGATATATTAGATCCACTTTGTTACATGAGTATGTTTAGGAGATATTGGTATCATCCAATAGACGTATTGTCAACATAGGAAGTGAAACTTACGAGTAATAAGAGATATATTGAGGAATCAGTTAAGAGAGAAAGATATCTGAATAATAAATTGAAAGACCTAGTGATTCCATCGACTATAATCACTTGGAAGAAAATAGTTAAGTGGATAAGTTACATGGGAAACGGAAGCGATTATGAGAAAAACAATACCCCTGCCTTTTTGGTTATTCAGATAAGAATTTTGAGGACGAAATTTAATTAGGGGGAGAATTGTAGCATCCCATTCCCATACTAAAGGTTAGAGCCTGAGAATTCTGTATATGAGAAATATTATTGAGAGATTAGAAAAATGCATTTCATACTTATGCATAATATTATTATACACACATGTGAATTTGATCATTGCACACATTACAATAATTTTTTCATGCACTCATTTGACATTTCTGGGCATAAATGATTGTTTTAATGTGATTATAATATGAAATATGGATTATGTGTCTTGAAAATTGAGTTGGTGTGTATAATTAGTGATTTAGAATTTTTGGTGAAATATAAGAAATTTCTGGAATTAAGGATATTTTTGGATTAGGAAAAATGCCAAGTGGCGAGACAATTAATGAATAGTAGCAAAAATAAGTGTTAGAGGGAAGTAGAAATTTTTACGAATGACATTGAGATTTAATAACAAGTGTCATTGGAAATTGGGAGTCAATTGGATTAGAATTAGGAGACAAATGGACTAGCTATTTAAAAGACCAAAGGGAGACTATAAGGAAGTGACATATGGCAAGTGATAAGTGTCACTTGCCACACCATTTGTTTAACCGACAAGTTTAATAAGTGAAAGACCCACTCATTTTGGTCTTTCACTTGTTATTTTCTCCTCTCTTCGTAAGTTCTTCCATATGCATCTTCTTCATTTCTTCTTTTACTCCATTCACGATTCTTGCTCTCTCCACCTTTATAACCTTGATTTTTGTTAACAATAAAACCACCCACTTCAAGATCCTTATTGACCTCTTCATCTTGCTACAAAATGACCGAAATCACTCCATAAAAGATGATGATCATGTGATACATGGCAACGAGGTGAAACTTGGCTTGAAGTTGAGAATGGTGTTTCGTCGAGGTATAAGAATAGTTTGTAGTATTGTGATTATAACTTGCATGATACTGATCCAAAATGCATGAATTTGATGTCATTAGAAACTTAAGACATAGAGAAACATTTGATTAGAAGAAAGTGTTGCCTAAAAACCTCTTTGTCTTGGTCAAAATGGTCATACAAAATTGACCTAAAAATTTGTCATAAGAAAAACTAGAAAATTGCAGGAATACTAGGAAATTTGTTTCTGTCACGATCGTGACAGGGGAGGCCACGATCGTTGGACGAGATTAATGGTAATGTTGTGATTATGCAATGTTTGAACCAATTAAGGATGAGGTATATAATTATGATGTTTCTGGACTGAATTGGGACTTAAAAGGAACATAAGTGATGTTAGAAAAGTTGGTTAAATATAAGTTTTTATTAATCGTGATATTATACCTTTAAGGAAAAGGATGTTTAAAGGTAATGCATCTAAATGTGAAATGTTTATAGTGTTAAATGAGGAAATAACATAACGAATGAATTGATTGATGCATTATGAATAAGACATCGTATGGAAGGAGATTAGATTTCACGAATGATGAGATAAAGTTTAAAATGTTGAATTAAATAAGTAGAGAAGTTGAGAGTTTAATGCAAGCAAATTGGTATTTGAATTAGTGTCAAATGAAATTGCATTAATGCATATGAATTTGGGAAATTTTAGAGTAGAATTGATGTTTGTATATGTGTTAAATTCGTATGGGTGAAGGAAGAAAAATGCAGGCCAAGATTGTGGCCCTTACAGCACGATCGTGGCCCTTACAGCATGATCGTGGCATGATAAAATAAGGTTCTATCATGATCCTGGCAAGAAAAAGTTTCTGTCACGATCATGGCAGGGACACCACAATCGTGGCCAGATTTAAACAGAAAAAAAGTGGTCTTTTGAGTGAAGTTTGAACCAATCAATGCTAGGGTTCTTCCATATGAGATAATTAAAATTGAATGAGATCTTAAGTGAACCTAATGAATAATGAATGAGATGAGTAAAGCAAGTAAAGTGCATTAGATATTAATGTTAATTGATTATGAGATATGAGTAGAGGAAATATACCCAGGATTATCAATATGAGCATGCATTATACCTTACACATACACATATGTGTATAATGAAATGTTTATGTGATTGTGTAATTAATAATGTGTGTGTACTATGTGTGTTGCATGAAATTGATATACAAGATTCAACATTTGCATCCAGAAGTTTTTGGATCATGGAAGCAAACGCTAATCTGGAGCGTATTATGAGTCGACCTAGATGGTCTCAGTTTTATTGTTTGTTCTATTTTAAATTTCTGTGTTGAATTACTACAGAATGTGAATGTGATTGATACAATTCCAGACATAAATAGTCCTAGGAGTTTGATAAATGTGATAACATAGGAAGTGCTCATTGTATGTGAATTGGACTGAAATAAGTGATTCTCAACATTATTATTGAACATCGGACATTGATCCAATAAATATATGTGATTGTGAATGTGAAAAATTCAGCACTAGTGATTGTTTGAAAATATGTGAATATAGTGCATTTCATTACATGAATGCATGAAAGATAGAGGCTGTTGTGACCAGAGTAGCCATCGAAAAAGAGCTTAAAGCTCAGAAATTGAAAAAGATCTTAAAGCTCAGAATGTGGTAAGAGCCTTTTGCTTACTATGTAAAATGAGCCTTTTATCTCCAACGGATAAGGGACAGTTATTAATGATCCCGGTATCCACAATGGATACGGGACAGTTACAAGAACTCGATCACAATAATAGCAATTGAAAGTGAGTCTCATGAGCATTGCATATACATTTGATATGTATGATTTAAAGGACTAAAATAAATAGTTTGAATGATTTCTGTTGTGAAATATGAATTAAGGAAATATGAAGTGTATGTGATTCAACATCTTGATTAATGAAATGATGTTAGTTACATGATTACATGAATTGATGTGTTATATGATTGAGTGAGCCATCGAGGATGGTCCACTCACTGAGTTCGCAAAACTCAACCCAATATTGCAACATTTTTTTCAGGCTCATGGAGACCTCTGGTTAGACAAAATTGGAGTCTAACCACTTCTTTTGAGTAAGAGATAGAGGTTGAGATCAGTTGACATCTGCATATGTTTTCTGTAAAATTTGTATTAAATATTGTATTATGCAAGCTTCATTTATTGTATAAATGAATTATGTTTGTAATAACATTTATGTTCAAAGAACGAGCCCAAAAGGTTATTGAAATTATGACAATGTGTTTAATATTTGATCAAGTGTGAGTTTGTGATAGCATTTGTAATTGGTGATGTTTATAAATAAGATGGGCCGAAATGATTATGAGTTTTCTAAAAAATGCGTGTGATGTTTGAAAAAAAAATTTGCAAAGAGTTTTGTTTGACTGCTTTAGCGCACTGCTTTCACAGGGTATGTGTTCGAATGTCCTCAGGATGTGCGAATACATGCTCATTGGAAGTGGGGAGCTGCAGCTAGTCTATTCGGATTAATAATGTCCTATCTTATTAATCCTATGATATAATTTAGATACTAATATAATTGCACATGATAGGAATCTCATTATCATGATTTCGTTTATTTTATGTTTTGTATCATAGACTTCATTAATTTGATTTAAGATCGACATCAATTCATAAATAAATGAACATGAAATTAATGAAAAATTGCTTTTCACTTTATTAATCAAAATAATGTTTATACAAAAGTGCTAAAGGTGATTACCTTTAGAGCACTAATCTAACAATCTTCCACTTGCACTAAAGCTAATCTCCTTTGTATCTAATTCCATAGGTGAGTAAACTAGAATCAAATTTCATTTGAGGAAGTGGCTTAGTCAAAGGATTAGCGATGTTCTAATCTATGGGCACTCTCTCTATCTTTACATCACCTCTATCAGTTATCTCCCTGATCAGGAGATATCTCCTGAGTACGTGCTTGGACCTCTGATGAGACCTTGGTTCCTTGTGTTGGACCCTGTTTCCGAAGTCCAACACATATGCAGAATATCTTAATACGTGTGTTTATCTCCCAAGGAGAACACCTTGACCTTGATCAGATTATCTTCTCCAAACTCCCCTTATCTAGGCTCAGCTCAGCTCTTAGAACAGTTGATTTCTACGATAGTAGTCGACTTGTCCATTTATCCCTTTCAACTTGAATACCTCAAAGATTAGCGTTGGTGAGTCCACCCTTTTACGCATATACTTGCTTTAGGGCTATTGGTATAACTTGTCCTATAGGCACCCAAACTAGGGTTTCTTTGGATAGATTGAAAAAGGATCTCAAAATCTACAACTTTCATGAAGACCTCAAAGGCCAAATTTATCTTCTGAAGGGTCAAAAATAGGGCAGAAGATAACCATGAACAGTAACCCAGACGATAGCGTGAACAGTGACACAGACGAAGTCTTGTGTAACACTGACGCTACTCTGTGGACAATAGCACAGATGAAGTCTGTGAACAGTAACACAGACGAAGTCTTGTGTAACACTGACTCTACTATGTGAACAGTAACACAGACGAAGTCTTGTGTAACACTGACTCTACTATGTGAACAGTAGCACAGACGAAGTCTTGTGTACAGTAACACAGACGCTAATCTGTGAACAGTAGCACAGACGAAGTCTGTGAACAGTGACAGACTTCGTCTTGTGTAACACAGATGCTACTTTGTGAATAGTAGCACAGACGAAGTCTGTGAACAGTAACATAGACGAAGTCTTGTGTAACACAGACGCTACTCTATGAACAGTAACACAGAGGATACACGTCAACTCAAATAACTTCTTAACTCCCTCTTATAATCCTTGGCCCATAATCTATCCTCTATGTTCTATCCTCTGTGGT
>JAOQMS010000179.1:21011657-21022321 GCA_027563885.1 Erythroxylum longipes
ATGTACCATGCCTTGTGATTAATCTTGATATCGTGTTACAAAAGGACTGAGTTTGTAACCATGGTTACAGGTTAAATCGGATTACCGATCCTCATTTAATTTGGGTAGTCATAATGTCTAGCTAGAGGCCGCTTATGACTTATGGGCCTTGAAGTGTGATCAAGCCCATTACTAACATCAAATGAGCTACAGGGTCGCACACAAAGAGTGATGTGACTTGGGCTTATTTTCTTGGGCCTAATTTATTAGGCACTGAAAAAATATATGTGGATATATTTATTGGGCTAGATTGAATTAAGTTGTCGGCCTTTTATTATATGAGATATAATATGGACCGAAAATTATTGGGCTTCTATAATCCTAATGAGTTTAGGATTATGATATTCTTATTCCTAATAGGAATAGGGATTAGAATTTCTCTATAAATAGAGATCTTATGTCTCATTAGAGATTACACGAAAAACCTTAGCCACCTAGACCTAGCCGTTCATTCCTTTTTCCAAGAGAAAAATTGTGGGGCGTTCTAAAAGTGTTTTAGAATGTGCTAGCACACATTAGCCGTTGCCCGGATCGTTCATCCTCGTGTGGATACCGGTAGAGGACGTTCGCGTGCTGCAACGTCTACAAATTTGAAAAACAAATATCAATCCACATCAAGAGGTAATTCTGTACATGTGAAATTTTGGTTATATTCTTATTGTGTAGTTTCGGCTAACCAAGGCATAAGATACGAAGTCCTATGGTCCATTCTGCTGCGTATTATGAATACCCGGGCCGTAGGCGATCCAACAATATACTAATAAAGAAGAATGAACTTATGTAACTTATGCAAAAGTTCATTATATTCTGCTTATAAGTAGATGTCTCTACGAAGGATAATTAACTTGATCAATGATTTAAAACAAGAAGGTGTAGTCGTTACAACATCAAATAGAAAATCTAAAGAAAACTGGGTTGAGTGAGAAAAAACCTATAGAACTTCACTGGTAAATGTTTGGCATGAACCTAGAAGTGACATTTATAAGCACATTCATAATGTTGTTAATAATAAAATTCTGACTACATGACCATGTGAGTCGATAAACTGAAACTTGTACCTTGGCATGTGAAGGGTTTCATGGAAAAACTCAATTGCTGTGAACTTGGCATCCTCCACGTCACTTTGCAGGAGACATTGTAAGGGGGAAATGGAAATAGTTTGTGATACATACTTTCTGCATTGTCCATTGAATTGCATACACTTTATCAGAACTTTGACCAACGAGATATATTCATTTGTATTGTAACTTCTAGCAAGATCTAGGAGCCTGGAGAGAACGTGAGGAGAAGTAATTGCAGCCATGTGCATATTATTGGTTGCACAGTCAAATGCAGTTATCAGTACTTCAATAATCCTCAAAGAAGCTGCTGGCGGTGTCATCGGAAGTGACGTTGGTTTCCCCATGTTAGTGTTTGAAGTGCAGACAACCTCCACCAACGCAGGCAAAAGTTCTAATGTCTTTATTTCCGTCGGAGAAGGATTTATCAAGTATATAAGAGTAGCTGCTTCGTGCACATGGTGCTTCAGAGCACTTGCGAGATCACAAAGCTGCAAACCCTTCTTCTTGACGTCTGCTAAAGCAGAATTGTTCACTGATATTATAGATGTAAGCACATATACTGATGCTCTTATGATTCTTTCCTCCTTGGAACTTGAAATAGCTGTAAGCAGTTGATCCAAAATCACATCCTTCAACATTGTGTATTTTGCTCCTCTTTTCTTGTTCAGCATTTCGTAAATGGTTGTAACTTGTACAGCATAGTCTTCCTCACACTTTACTAATCCTTCCGCGAAAAATAGTTTTGAAATTGCTTTCTCAAGTACTTCAACCAATCCCATTTTGGAATCTTTTCCAGAGATATGGAACGATTCGTTGGAGTTTCTTGACTTATGAGATATCTGTTGTTTAGTTGGAGATATTTTCTGTTGACTTACCAGGGAAAACTTGTAACTCTGCAGACTTGTGGATGATTTCTGATTAAGAACTTCGCGCTGTGATAACTTCTCAACTGAATTTTCTTCTAGGAGGCAATTCTCCTTGTTATGATATCTATGTTTGGATAAGGATAAATCTAAATCACTGACAGAATTGACAAATCTGCCAGAGATTAAGTCTGTTATGTCTACATCTTGCACTTGATGTTGTGGAGAATGTGGCAAGATCATTTTTGTGGACCTTGTACTCAATGAAGAGCATGGAGCTTGCAGGTTCCTGTGCAAGTTAGAGAAATTTTATGTCAGAAAGAAAAGTATAATTTTGAGAGTAACCTTTCTATTGCTTTCTTGGGTAATAACTAAAGATAGCTACAGCTGCTATATATTGTGAACGTAACTGAGCACAGACTTCTGGTTGCAATTTTTTGTCGCTTTCCCTTGCTCTTCTGGTTGAAGTTTTAATATATTCATTGCTTCCCTGGTTTTCAGAGATATGAGTGAGTGTTATTATTGGATGGTTCTTGAAAATGGTAAGTAAATTTCCTTTGAAATATTTACCTCTAAATCACTGTCTTTCAGAGAACAATCGTTATGTGAACTCGATGACGGTGTATCTGATTCAGTGTCCATGAGCACTTCATCGAGGCATTGGATGCTTATGTACTCCTCATATTCTGTTTTCTGAACTTCTGACTTTGAAACTTTATTCAAATGTTTAAGAGCTGTACTACTATGTTGAAGTTTCTGATCTTCTCTGCATTCTTTAGGTTCATTTGGTAGACATTCAAATACATGTCCTTGAGGATCAAGTGGATGTACCTTGTCATTCTGCGTTAAAATTTATAACAATTTAATCTGTTAACAAACACGAGCCAAATTTGTTGAATAACATGTACGACTTTGTAAACAAAAGCAAGATTATCCATAGCTCATTTATGATTTTCAATTTCAAGCACAATCGTCAATCAGAATTCTGCTTCAATATGAACTAATGCAAGGCTTACAGTATAAAAGTTTTGGAAGAGGTGCCCTTGCTCAGGAGAGTTGCAATAGTCATTAGTGCTGGTCACTACATGCCTGTCATGAGATATAATGACTATGAGCTATGAGAAGATATCACAAGTATATAGATTCAAACTTACTCTGGCTATTGTAATTGATACAGAAAGGACAGGAAGTATTAATGATTTTTCTCTTCTAATTTATACTGCCGTTTATTCATTCAAGAGTCAGTCCTGGGTAATTAGGGAGGTTCAAATTCAACTTTTGTGCCATTAAATGTCAATGATTAAATTATAGAAGGTGCAACAGCAGAAAATGAGTAAAAGAAGACTTACGAAAAGCACTGTGATTCATCTTCCCTGGAAGATGAGTTTATATTTCTGTTGTTCCCCCTAGGAATCTCTCCATATGAAATAACCTGATAATACATTAGCCACTGTTTGTGCCTCCCGGCAATTTGCTTTACTGCTTCATCAATACTGTCCTCACTACTATCCGCTAAAGGATCATCCGATAAGCCTTTCTGTTCATTGATTACTTCTACTTGGGGCATAATACTCGAGTAAAAGAAACTTCTCCCAAATTTCAGCAGAAATTCTTTTTGAAGTAATCTTGGAGAGACTAGAATTGCTTGAAGAAAGTGCAGGGCTACCTGCCATTCATCGTTTTGCAGCTTCTTAACAACTGACAGATAGAAGTACGCTAAACAAACCAAATAATGGTTTGAAATTCCAGCTGTGACTCCGTGCTCATCAAGCAGTGCTGGGACCTGAAGCATTCTCTCTGAATCACTCAGTAAAGTGCTTTTCTTTCCAGGACATTTTGCATGTAACGCAGCTTCAATGTTTTCAATACCCCAGTAAAGATTTGAGAGGACTGAGTGCTCGAAGAATTCAAAGAACTCTTGCTTTTGAATGTGTAGCCTGGAAGTGCATTGCAGTTTCAAGGATTTCCAGGAGTCTGTGTTTGCTAGGAATTCAAGAATGCATTCATTGATTGAAAAGACAAGTACCCTTATGGATTGAAGGCCTGGTCTTTCACCATCTTGAGATAGAACTGAGAAAGAACAAGATGAAACAGAAGCCATTAAACCTTCAGACCTGCAGACTTCATGAGAAGAATACTATGAAGAGGATAGACCTAATTGGAGAGAGTTGTGTTAAGAACAGTGCTCGTAGAATTGTAGGCATGGAACAATTCCCCGTGACTCTTCCAGCCAAACTCCAAACTCCAATGGTCCCTCTATTGCCCAATTCCTGCCTAGAGACAAAAAATTGACCACAGCCATCTATTCATGGAAGGAAAAGGGAGTGTCTTCACATGCCATTTATCATATACATTCCAAATTCTTATTTGTCTCTTCTTATTCTTTCTAATTAAGATTCTTCTAATCAAAGACTAAACAGAACTTGATATTGGAAGATTTAGCTATGCCGTGTGGGATCATTGTTGGGTTGTTGCTCAGGAATTCAATTGGCATGCCTGTGATAAGATGTATTGGTGGACGTAGACAACAGTATTATTATTTACTATCGTCAAGTTTTGTCATTTGGTGTGGAAATGCTGAGAGAATCTTCAGAGAACATGTTGACTTGACGGGAGAAGTTTCATCAATGATTAAAAATTATAATAAAGATTTTGTTAATAATTTGCCTTTAATATTTGACTAAGTCTTTACAGTTGAGTTTTTGAATAAGTCTTTAAGTATGATTTACTTGTTACTTAATTATATGAGATTAGATCATATTTTTTCCAGATTATTTGCAGTAGTTGTTAAGTAGTGATAGTCATGAACACGTTTATGATTTTCCTCTATAAATATCCAGCAGTGAATAAGAAGTTGTGTGTCTTCCAAGTATGACTTACGAAAGTTGTCTAATATTTCTTCTCACTTCCATGTTTTTTAGCGACCTCCCTTTACGTTCTTGAAATCCTTTTTAAGCCTTACTCAATTTCAGTAATACACAGAGCAAACCATAAACTTCAATTCGGAAACAACCCACAATCAGATACTTGCATTACAAATTTCACACATTCAACAACCAACACAACCACATGAAACTAACAAATGGTATCAGAGCGTTTTTCTTGAGGGACCTGTGAGATGAGTGAAAAAAACACAAATCTAATTTACAACCTAAAATTACAACAAGAATTACGACCATTTTCAAGCAATGGAGATTGAAACACAACTGTATCAAAGTGCACCACTAATTTTTGATGGTGAAAACTATCAAGGGCTGTTCAAATGAAAGCTCATCTTGATGCTATGGATGTTTGGGAAGGTGTGGAGGAAGACTTTGAAGTGCCTCCATTACTAACAAATCCTACAATAACGCAAATCAAGATGCACAAAGAAAGGAAAAACAGGAAGTTTAAATTCAAAGCCTTCTTGTTCTCTGTTGTTTCAAACACCATATTAACAAGAATTATGTATCTAGAGTTGGCAAATGATATCTGGGATTGCCTAAAAAAGGAATACCAAGGCAATGAAAGAACAAAGAACATGCAAGTGCTCAACTTGATCAGAGAATTTGAAATGCTGAAGATGAAAGAGTCAGAAACCATTAAAGAATACTCCGACAAGTTGCTCAGCATAGTAAACAAGGTGAGGTTATTATGTAAGAATTTTTCTGAGGAACAAATGGTGCAAAAAGTTCTTGTAACTATACTTGAAAATTATGAATCTAAAATTTCTGTATTGGAAGAAGCTAAGTATCTATCAAGCATGTCTTTGGCAAAATTTGTAAATGCACTACAGGCACAAGAATAAAGGAGGATGATGAGAGAAGAAGGAAACATTAAAGGTGCTCTGCTAGCAAAGGAAAAAAAATTAAGGAGGACACAAAAACAAGAATTTTAACAAGATCGACAATATCAACAATATAAATAATGATGATTCATATCCACCATGCTCACATTGCAAAAAAACAAATCACCCATAAAGAAAATGTTGGTAGAGGCCTGATATCAAATGTAGAAAATGTGGACAAACTAGACATACGGAGAAAATTTACAAGTCACGAAATGAAGAGGCAAAAGCAGTAACTGAGCATTATCAAGATGATGAATTATTTGACATTAAAGCTCTTCAAATACTAAGGTAAGGAGGTGATTGTTAGTAATTTGCCTTTAGTATTTGACCAAGTCTTTACAGTTGAGCCTTTGAATAAGTCTTTAAGTATGATTTACTTGTTGCTTAATTATAGGAGATTAGATCAAATTTTTTCTAGATTATTTGCAGTAGTTGTTAAGTAGTGATAGTCATAAACACATCTATGATTTTCCTCTATAAATATCCAGCAGTGAATAAGAATTTTTGTGTCTTCCAAGTATGACTTACGAAAGTTGTCTAATATTTCTTCTAATATTTCTTCTCACTTCCATGTTTTTTAGCCATCTCCCTTTACGTCCTTGAAATTCTTTCTAAGCCTCATCTAGTTTCAGTAAGACATAGAAGCAAACCATAAACTTCAATTCGGAAACAACCCACAATCAGATATTTGCATTATAAATTTCACACATTCAACAACTAGCACAACCACATGAAACCAACAGATTTAAAGACTGGCGGTGTGAAGGAAGCAGATCCTTGACTTCAAGACCTGAAGCATTTTTGCATGAATTAAGGTGCTGATGCACTTGAGTGACAAATGATAATGAATTGAAGAGTGGATGTTTTATTGCAAGTAGAAGCCATGTCTATGTGGGTATGCTTAGCTTGACCATAATGCAGCTGTAGGTTATACAGTGTGTGATTTTGTTTGGTATTGATAAAGAGGCAAGTTGTGCTACTGTTCACGAGGCTGTCGTGAAAAGGACACCACCCTTTTGTTGTAAGCAACTTTACTTGGCCTCCTTTGGCCTTATTGTCAGAAAGATAAACCTCACAGAGCTCACGGTAATGAAAGCTACAAATCAGACAGTACGCCTACAATATTTGGATTCTCAAATTTAGAATGCATAGATTGTTAAATCAAGCGCTGCTTTAAGAATGGCATTAGCCTAGTCAAGATTCCTATCTCTGGTGGGACCGGAGGTTGGACATATACATCCACGCATCTTTGTAATAAAATTATAACATGAAAAACAATATACCCTAGCCTTTCAAGGTATTAATTTTATTGGTTTATTTATTTTCCTGTTCATATATACATACTACATACACAAATAGATCAATTAAAAGAAGTCGAAGCAGAAGCACAAGTAGAAGCAGAATAGTGGAAGCCTGAATAAATTAATCATAATACAACATTTCAATAATAAAGGAACAAACTCTACTCCTTTAAATCTCTTCCTACATGTTTTCAACCACTATATTATATAATCTGTGAACTCATGACTTCGAGAAAACATATACGTTATAGCCTCTTTTTTCCCCTCTTATTGTCATTATTTATGATCACAACCTTGCCTAATATTATGCCCCACAAGCCAGCAAGTATGGACTCTACGCGACTGCAATTTGGACTTTGTAGAGCCTACATGGCATCTTCTTCTGGTTGAACTGACCCAGTGTTGGAGAATCTATGAGACACTGACGTAGAGTGTGGGCTACCATTACAAATAAAATAAAATAAGAAAACTGACAAAAGCCAAGGGGACGCCTTTGGAATTTGGAATTGAAATACAAAGTTATGGAAACTCTCTAAACAAACACTGAACAGTACTGGCTTATACATACATTACACGTAAAACTTCTTCAACTTAAGCATTTTCAATACCAAAGACTAAACCAATCCTTAATACAGAAACAAAATAAGAAAAAAAAGGCACTAGAACTATTAGATTGTAATGAATATCATTCCTTATAAAATGAAAAATACATCTACACATTTGTCCACTTAACTAATACACTATATAAAATTATACATTTATGAGAAAATTATGTGATTTTTTAAAAAAGGAAACGGAAATTGTATTAATAGGCAAAGATAAAACATTCAGGTTGGCAAGAGCCAAAATTCTAAGGCCAAAAGAAAAAAGCAATGAAATCCTAAAGAGAATTCAACATCAATAAAACTTTACATAATTGAAATATAGTATCTTAAGTCTTCTAACCTATCCTTGAAAACTTAGTAGTGAGATTGAGAGGCATCAAGTTCATATATCCTGATTTATAATGAAGGGAACCAACTAGCTTACTAACTAGATCGAAGCTAACTCTTTACTCATGTTGTGCTGGATATTTGAGATAAAATGGTTTGTCTGATCCAATATGAAGGAGCTTGGGAAGTTACTTGAACAGAATGGGGTTTGGATTGGAAGATCCTTGAGTTCCTTTCTTTCTATAATGTTAAAGTGCACGGCTTAAAATAAGCTTAAAGACTATGTTGTCTCCCTTATGTGTGAATCTAACATGCTCAATCCAAGAGATGAATTGTTCCCACTAGTTAATAATGAAATAAAGTTTGCACATCTTAAGATTGGAGAAGCAAAGTTTGCACATCTTAAGATTGGAGAAGCTACAAAAATCCAAGAAATGGCTAATGTTTTCTTAGTTTTTACCACATATGTAGTAAATTAGACTTGTCTAGATTCGACCTAACTTATTTTTGGTTAGTAAGCTTTGTTTAATAACATCTAGATTATGAATGAAGCTTTAGGAGACCTATCTAGAAACCAAACAAGCTTTCTTTAGGTAGAAGGTTAGCTTGGAGGTTTGAATAGCTTAACATAAGATCTATTTGTAGAAGTATTAGAGTTATTATTGATCTAGCTTATTTATTCTCTTTGTTCATGTTTGGACTATAATTGAAGGCATTGTTCATAATAGTTCTAGATTCTCTAATGTTGCATTACTAATCACTATCTATAATCACTTGAATTACTTTGTCATTTAAAGGACTTAGCAACTTTAGATTGTCAGACTTGAAACTTGTAAAGTAGACCAAATTCATTCCAAAAATCAAACCAAAACCAAATATTACAATCATTCCTATCAATCATTTTGATCTCCTTGCTTAACGTATATCTAAGTCTAATAATGATTTAGGGTTTAGGAGTTTGAAGGACTAGTTTTAATCCTCTAAATGCATTGCTCCTTAATTTTGTAGGAATTAATCTATTTGATCTAAGTGGATTGGGAATCGTTGAACAATATCTTGTTTTGAAAAGGTAATTTTAAATTAATGAATAAAGTCAATTACAAGAAGTCATTCAATGGAAAATAACTTAAAATACACCATGTAACTAGAAATCACTACATCTGCAGTAAACCATTCTAGGAAAGTTAAATCTGGAATGTATAAGTTCCAAGGTTTAATAGTGTTAAATTCTCCAAAAAGTCACCAGCCTCTTGCTACATTCATTTGCCACCTATTTTTTAATGCGTTGCTCTCTTATACTTGCTATTGTTAACTTTATAAGGGTGCTTAATCCTTTGGATTTCCCTGCAAATCTTATGTAGTTTCTTTCTTTCCAAACCTCTTGGAAACAAGTTGCTATTGCTATCATGTAGATCTCTTTATCTTGCTTGGAACTAGGCATCTCTATTACCCTTTGTATGATTTCTATTAGCCTGTTCTGAAAGGTAATATGTGTACATAAAGAAGAAATCCTCTACCATAAAACATTAGAGAAAATGTAACTGAAAAACATATGGTCTCTGTTCTCTTCATCTAATTTGTATAATAAACAAACTTTAATTGTAGATAGGAACTTTAGTTTATCCATTGTGTTGAGTCTATTCATTATAGCTAACTAAAACAAGAAGCTAGTATTTAGTTTGAGAGTTTTGCTCCACCATCTTACACCACTCTACTTTTTTAGCTGAACCAAAAAATAGTTCCTTGGTTTTCCTACAGGGAAGTTCTGTAACAGGTAGTCCATACCAAAGATAGACATCCTCATCTCCAGTGTTCAAATAATGAGGAATTGATAAGCTTTTGATCAAGTCTAGAGGTAGAGACTAGTTATCATTCTCAATTATCTCTTTCACTTTTGCTTTCTTTGAGAATATGGCTAATGAAGTTCTTGCCATAATGTTATGAATAAAAGCTCCTTGACTACTCCAATTATCATCCCATAGTGAGATCATATTGTTTGTCCCAATTTTGCATGCAACCTATTGATGTACCATGCCTGTCAATTTGAGAATTTGACTGAAGAACTATGAATAACTTTCTTTAGGATTCAAAGCCGATAAATTGCTTCCTTTAAGAATATAATTGTGTATCCATATGATTCTTTTTCACCTAAAATTCTCCAATCCTTTTCAGCATAAGGAATCTATCACTTCTGTTAACTGTTTCCAATATTAGCCCTCCTATTTCCTTTGGTTGACAGATATCTTTCTAATTGAATTTTGCTACCCTTTCATTCTCTCCCCTTGTACCCCATAGTAATTGTTTCATCATGCTTTCCAATGTTTTAGTAATCCTTTTGGATAAAAAGATATGAGAGCACCAATAAGTTTGCATTGACACAATGATAGACTTTAGTGGCTGGATTTTCCCTCCATAAGATAGACTTCTATTTTTCCATGACTCTAACCTTTTTTGAATTTTCTCAAAGAGAGGTAGAAACTCTTTATATTTTAGTCTTCTCGAAGAAATTGAAATTCCCATATAGAAGACGGGGTTCCTGTTTTGTCATACCAGTGACTTGACGTTGGATCGGAAAAAGAAAGAATGCTATATTTGGAGAAACGGTAGATTTCAAAACTTTTAAGAAATCATTTTTCCAG
>JAOQMS010000179.1:21024441-21074510 GCA_027563885.1 Erythroxylum longipes
AGTCGACCACCATCGTAGTACTCGACTGGTCTAAGAGCTGAGCTAAGCCCAGAAAAGGAGAGTTTTGAGAAGACGACTCGATAATGATAAGTCATATGATTTTCTAAAGGTTAGACTCCGGAAACAAGGCATAACAATTGTTTTGGTATCAGAGCAAGCAGGAGTTAGACTCCGAAAACGGGGTCTAACAGTTGTGGTATCAGAGCAAGCAGGAGTTAGACTCGAAAAACGGGGTCTAACATAAATGAGTTCTTAAATGAATTTAATTCATATTGAATGGAAGGATTAAAGTGAATAAAAGGGGGGTATTAAGGATTAAAAGAATGTTTTGAAGTTGTTGTAAGTTGTTTATAAAAAGTATTAAAGAAACATGCCCGAAAATTGTCATTGAACATACATGATTCATAATACATTCATAAATGTATTTATGACTGATTATTCTTATGACAATGCACATGAGTGACATATAAATGTATATGATTGCATATAGAGGAATACGTCGAGCCACCGCTTCCAAATATTACCACGACTTCAAGGCAATAAGCTAAAGGGGGCATTTGTGAGTCAACCTAGATGATCTTCCTAGGATTGATTGATTCTGTTTAACTTCCAATTATTGAACTGTTTGTGATTTGTAAATGAATTTCATACTTTAAAGGTTCGAGGAGTTTGATATTCAGGATTGTATTGGAAGTGTTCTATTTGTATCTAAAATTTTATTGATATCTATTTACAACTGATTTCTGAATACTCAACGAAAGTTGAATGCTAGACTGAGGTCCGATGAATATAAGATTATGTCTATGCATCATAAATGAATGCTATTCATGGCATATTTTGTTATTTAATGCATTTCATAAAATGTATGTTCAGATAAAGGCGTTGTGATCAGAGTAGCCAGTCTGAAAGAGCTTTAAGCTTAGAATTCTGCACGTAGAGCTTTGCACCATGATTTCTGTATCTGACTAAGCCCAATGGGCCAGTATCTATATGTGTACCTACATTTGAAAGGCACTTAGTCACAACAAATAATGATGAATCTGTAGTCTCATATGCATCTGCATTTGTATATTTATAATTACGAAATATATGCTTGCGAAATCTTTTCTGATGTTGTGATGTTAAATTGATATGCCATGGTAATGTGATTGACTAGGTTGTTCAAGTTTTGAAAGAATGTATGTGATGTGTATGACATTCATTATATCTTATTGTGATGGAAAATGTTGTGAATTTTGTTGGTTGTATGATATTTGTGTGTTTGCCTAGAGTGAGATCATTAATGATGGTTCACTTATTGAGTTCGTAAAACTCATCAAATATTTCAACATAGCTTTTCAAGTACGAGACAGGAGACCTAGATTTCTAAGATCTTCTAGAAGAACATGTTGGACTAAGATATGGCTCAAAGGTCTGTCATCTGGCTTTGAGGAGTTGTAGTTGTTTTTAAGTAGTTTACATATGTCATGTAGAACTTGTGTATAAAGGTTGTAAATATTGGTTTTAATATCTACTACGTAAACCTTTATGAATGAAATAAAGAGATGAGGTTTTTAAGTATTATGGTTTTTTATGATGCCATTTAAGAGATTAGGTTTGATCTAACATACCATTGTCATAGGATATGTAATTAAATATCCTTTGGATGTTGGGTATGTACTCTATGGTTGTGGGATGCGACAATATCAATGTGTTTAAATTTGAAAATTATGAGTTGTTAAAGGTATAAAGATGTTATTATGAATGCAAATATGATCCGAAGGATATGAGTAATGTGTATTAGGTATAATGAATGAGAATTAGGAAAATTTTGTGTGAATATATTGCTAGAAAAGGGTTAGTTATATACAAGTTATCATGTTTGAATGGTCAAGATTTGTGAATAAGGAGACATACCCGAAAAGTCAATTAGGCATACATTAAATATGACATATATACATGTGCATGATTGAATATTCACTTGATTGAACAACCTAGTAATATGTGAACTATATGTATTACATGACTTTAGACGCACAAGTCGATCGCTGGCATCCAAAGATTGTCAGATCATCAAGGCAATGGCTTATCTAGAACCTATTGTGACTTAACCTAGATATTTCTCACTATGATTGAATTGTTTTTGGTTAACTTTTAGTTATTGAATGGTTACTTATATGATCGCTATCATTCTGGACATTGTTGGTCCAAGAAGTTTGATATTTGGGACTGTATATGGAAGTGTTTTCAAATTGTATAAGTAATATGGAATGTGTACTCAACTGAATGTTGAATGCCAGACTTAGGTCTGAAGAATGTGATAAATGACATGAACTCATTGAATGAAAAGCATTGATAGCATATTATATGAATTGATGCATTCCATTACATTGATATGCATGATCAGATAAAGGTGTTGCGACCAGGTTGACCAACGTCAAAAAGAGCTTTACACTCAGGAATTGTACAAAAAGAGCCATAGGCTCAGTTAACAATGATCCCGGTATCCACAATGGATACAGGATAGTAAATGAAATTACCCTGGTATCTACAACGGATATGGGACAGTAAATAGGTGCTCGGTCACAATAAAGTAAAATCAAAATGGAATCACGTGTGCATTTGTATATATATAACTTTACATGTATCATATGCATGATTGAAATGAATTAATGGATTGTTCTAGAATAGTGTGATGAAATGTTTGCATACATGTTGTACTTGTACTTGATGAAATATGACAAAATGTGATGTGGGATTTGATATGAGATGATGTGTTAAACTTCTTAAAATTGGCTATATACTTGACTTTGTGTTCTGACTGGAATGAGCACATCGATGATGGTTCAGGCACTAAGTTTGCAAACTCATCAAAATTGCAACGTTGATTTTCAGGTTCAAGGGATATCAAGCTTCTAAATCAATCTAATAGAATTTTAGTACTGTTATTTCAAGGACAAGAATGGCCCAAAGGTCTGGTCAGCTGATATTTGAGGAGTCTAATTTAGAATGTTTTCAGTTAGCATCTCATTTCATGTTGAACATTTTGTATGGAGTTGTAAACTCTCAAATGTTATGTAATGTAATTACATAGATATGAATTGTAATGGTACAATTTAAGTTTATTTTGTGAATGAAATGAGGAGATTTGATCATTTTGAATACTTGTGATATATGTGATGTCTTTTAGTTAATGTGATTGTTATAACGTGCCATTCTCATAGAGTATGTTCTCGAATATCCTCTGGTATGTCTGGGTATATGTGCTATGGAAATGGTATGTTATATTGACTTTTCATAAGAACGTACTTAGGAGTAGTTACAGAGTTTGAATGACCAAAGAATTATTAAGCTATGTGTATAACTGAAAAGGGTGAGTAACTTGAATTTTGGGTTTCGAATAATATGTATGTTTAGTCCAAAACCCCTACATAAAGATTTTGCATGTTAATGATTTAACATAACTTGAATGATTGTGTTTAAAGTTAAATTTATTTCATGAAGTTGAAGCCATTGTCTCATTATTGAATTATGTGCTTTGTGATTTTGTGTGTTTGTTGTTTTATTTGCTTGAAGACAATCAAACGCTTAAAGGTGGAGATGTTGATAATTGTAAATTGTATCATGTTTTAGAACTTAGTTTGATATGTAGTTAAATGTTAATTCAATCTTTTAGTATGTGTTTACATTGGAATTGTGTTAGTTTGTTAATTATTTTTGTTTAACTATTTCTATAGGTTAGTATAAGTCTTTGAGCTTAAATATTATATTTTTGAGGTACTTTGATGTGTTTGTTAGTGTTCTAGGGTCAACATCGAAGAACGGACCAGTTTCAGAGACATTCAGGTTGAAATAACAGCCCACGATCATGGCACAACAGCCCACGATCATGACAGAAGCACCAGGCTATGACTGTGATAGAACGCTCAGATATGGCCCATGATCATGGCCTGTAAGGCCACGGTTATGACCTGCATCAAGCAGACGCGAAGGCACTCAAAAACGTCAAGTTTTGAGGGATTTTTTTAACCTTTTGGACCCCGAAAAAAACCCTAGAGCTACTCAAAACACAAAGGATATTTAAAGAACAAGACAAAGAGGCAGGAGGAGCTTTTACATCACCCACTTTTGAGAAATCCTAGAGAGAATTCTTTGAGAGATTGAGAAAAATAAGAAGGAAGAGAGAAGTGGAGAAGAAGTCGATTTAAGATACTTCCCGAATCAGGAGTTTCCCGATGTTGCTACTTCCAATCATCAATTCAGATTGTATTTCCTGTTTATCTTCAATTTTATTATTGTATAGAATTGGGAATAATAGTTTGATGATTTTTGAATGTTGAGATGTTCTAAACTCACCTTCGAAGTTTTATCTTTAAATTAATGAAATCTGATTGTTTATGCTTTGTTGGGTTTATTGTGATTTAATTCTATAATTGCATAATTCGATAATAAACTGAGAGGGTGAATCCAATGAAAAATAATTAAATTGTGTTAACGAGAGTTAGGTGATTTAATAGAACAAGAATTAAGTCAAATTGGTAAATTGTGTGAAGAGAGATCTTGCATAGGTTACCGATAGTTTATTAAACAACTTCAGAACTAATTAGGTTTTTAGATAGGTTGTTAATTGAGAGATTGCAACTTCCATAATCTGATTAGGGTTTATGATTTAGGGTTAACGGTTATAAATTGAAAGAGAGTAATTAACCCTAGGATCATCTAGGACCAATAATCTGATAATTTATAATCAGTTAGGTTAGAGTTAAGGATAAGTAAAATTCTCTTTCTTGAAATTGGTAATTCCCTTAGGTTGATTCTTAGGTATTTTTTGCAATTGCTGAATTATTATTTTTAGTGTTTCATTTTTATTTTGAATTGATTGATTGAATTGAATTCTCATTTTAGTTTCGTTATATTCGAATTTATGCAATTTGTTCTGGCCTTATATTTTAGGGTTAAATTATCCCTCCTCGTGGGATCGACAACTTAGGCACTAGGCTAACGAACCATGTGCTTGCAGATTATTGAGGGTTTTATTAAAACTTACACACATCAAACACCAGATCACCACACATCTTCGATATACCGTTCTAGGCAAAGGTCAAACTCTACCCATCATCATTTCCAATTAATTAGATGGGGAGCAAGAAATTTGGGTGGTTGATAATGTTAGGAAGCAGATGAATGCCATGGGATGGCAAATATCCAACATTTAAGGTATAAGCCCAAATATGTGTTTGCATAGGATAAACCTAGCCAAAGGAAGCAGAGTTATGAGGGAACCTTAACGAAGGTTAAACCCTCAAGTGAAAGAAGTGGTAAAAAAATAAGGTAGTAAATCTTTTACATGCGAGTATCATATACCCAAAATTCGATAGTGAATGGTCAACCCAGTACAATGTGTACCAAAAAAGAGTGGAATGACCGTAATGGAAAGGAAAGTGGAAAATTAATTTTGACGAGACAGTTACGGGATGGAGAGTGTGCATAGACTATCGCAAACTCACCAAGGTGACTAAAAAAGACCATTTCTCTCTCCCATTCGTAACCAAGTGATAGAAAGAGTGGTGGGTCACTTATTCTACTACTTCTTAGGTTGTTACTCAGGGTACAATCAGATATTCATCTACCTCAAAGTTCAAGAAAAGACCACATTCACATGTCCTTATGGAACCTTTGCATATAAACGAATTTCGTTCAAGCCATGCAATGCCCCAGCTACATTTCAAAGGTGCATGACATTTGTCTTTGCAGACATGATTGAAGATATTATAGAAGTATTTATGGATGATTTCTCTGTGTTTGGAGACTCTTTTGAGAAGTGTCTAACCAATTTGGACAAGGTACTCCAAATATATTAAGAGTTACATTTAGTGTTGAATTGGGAGAAAGTGCCACTTTATGCTGCAGGAGGGGATAGTGCTCAGGCACAAAATTTTGCACTAAAGATTTGAAGTGGACAAAGCAAAGACAGAGGTTATATAAAAACTTTCACCTCTAATCAATGTCAAGGGCATGTAGGCATTCTTAGGCCATACTGGGTTCTACTGCCACTTTATTAGGGATTTCTCGCAAATTGAACGACCTTTGACAATTTTGTTTGTCAAGGATGTGCCTTTCCTTTTTGATAATAATTTTTCATTTACATTCAATCAATTAAAGGAGACACTAACGTCAACCCCTATTTTAACTCCACCCAATTGGAAACTCCCATTTAAGGTCATGTGCAATGCAAGCAACCAAGTTACAGGTTGCGTGCTGGTTTAAAGAAATGGTAAAAAGTTGCATGCAATTTACTACATAAGCAAGACACTTTCAAGACTCCAATTGAACTATGCCACCAAAGAAAAAGAATTACTTGCATTGTTATATGAATGTGATAAGTTTATTTCATACCTTTTGGGCTCTAAAGTGATCGTATTTATCAATCATGTTGTGCTTAAATATTTATTTGCTAAGAAGGATCCAAAGCCAAGAATTATTCGATGGGTGTTACTCTTACAAGAGTTTGACATAGAAATAAGATATAAAAAGGGAGTAGAGAATGTGGTCGCGGACCATTTATCACCTCTGGAAGGAGGGGAATGTGAAATAAATGATGATATCAATGAAAAATTCCCTGATGAAACCCTGGTGCTTCTCAATAGTATGGTGACACCATGGTTTGCAGATATCATAAACTTTGTTATCACTGGTAAAATCCCTTTTGACCTGTCATATCAATAGAATGAGTGCACCCGATATTTATAGGATGAGTCAATCCTCTATAAAAACTTGTGCTAATGGGAAAATAAGGTGATATATTT
Source organism: Erythroxylum longipes (assembly GCA_027563885.1). Lineage (NCBI taxonomy): Eukaryota > Viridiplantae > Streptophyta > Magnoliopsida > Malpighiales > Erythroxylaceae > Erythroxylum > Erythroxylum longipes. The sequence continues at coordinate 21,031,227 of JAOQMS010000179.1, forward strand.
CATAGTATGTTGGCCATTATGAAGCAAATAAAACAACAGCTCGAGTAATCAAGTGTGGATTCTATTGGCCACATATATTTAAGGACACTCAAGATTTCGTGGCACAATGTGATTGATGCTAGAGAATAGGTAACATCTCCAAAAAAGATGAGACACCTTTATCCAACATCTTAGAAGTCGAAGTCTTCGATATATGGGGCATCAACTTCACAGATCCTTTCCCACCCTCTATAGGAAGCACATACATTTTACTAGGAGTGGACTACATATCTTGCTGGGCCGAAGCTGTGGAATCTCCAACTAATGATGGTAAAGTTCTACAAAAATTCATCAAGCGGATATTCAATCAATTTAAAGTGCCACAACTAATAATAAGTGATGGGAGAACACATTTTTGTAATAGGTCTTTTAATACTCTCTTAAAAAGATACAAAGTCTACCATCGAGTTGCTACTCCTTATCATCTACAAAAAAGTTGACAAGTGGAAGTCGTGAACCTAGAACTGAAACGAATTCTAAAAAAGACTGTGAATATTTCTAGGAAGGACTGGGCAATAAAGCTAGATGATGTCTTATAGGCTTGTCAAACCACTTTTAAAACACCTATCATAATGATGCCCTTCTGACTCATATATGGTAAAGCTTGTTGTTTACCTGTGGAACTAGAACATTGAGCATATTGGGCAATGTTTGTTTTAAATTTCGATAGGAAGCAAGTGAGTGAGAAATGACTTCTATAATTAAATGAAGTTGAAGAGTTTCATTGCATTACATATAAAAACGCCAAACTTTATAAGGAGGAGGTGAAGAGATGGCACGACTTTCATCTTAAGTAAAAGGAATTTAAAGTGGGAAATGCAGTTTTGTAATATAATTCGAGGTTGAGTTTCAATTGTCAATTGGTAGTGCTCACATTTGATTTCTTGCAGTAGTTTAGAATTCTCATTTCAATCGCTCCATATTCGATTATTTACTTTTCTGCTTAGTTTTTATTTTCATTTTATTTACGCTTTTAGGCTTTATACAAATTAAGATTTGATTAGTTCACTAATTCCTAATGGAAACGACAACTCATATACTACACTACGACCTATACGCTTGCGGAATATTGAGAATTTTATAAGATTAAAACTTTCTCAACAAGTCTAGTAATGAAAAACTTAGATTATTTTGTATATGGTATTATAGTAAGATATAGGTTTGAATTCCTTCAAAGATGAAGGATTAAGAGTCTTAGAGATGCAGGTATGAAAGTTATGTTAAACTTTTCAACATTTTATCCTGATTGAAGAATTCTAAAATAATATTTATACAAAAACTTGGTATGAGATGAAGTTTCCTAGAAAAAATACATTGAAACCATTTAGGCTAGGTGTTTATTAGGCTTAAGATAAAATAATACAAGCTAAACATCTGAGCTTAAGATCAAATAATTCAAGCTAAACATCTGAGGTATTTATAGGCATGATCAAGAGATCCACCACTCTATTTATGTTCTGATCTAAAATTAAGGATTTTATAGTAAACATAGTGAGTGTGTTGATAGAGGGAACATCAAGTAGGTTGGTAAAGAACCTATAAGTTTCAAACAATAATTGAGATTGAGAGTTAATTAAGATGCCAATATCATTCTACATAAGTAATTTTGTTATGGTTCCTTCTATAGAGCTCTAATTTATGAAAAATTCTTAAATTCGTGTCACCATCTTTAGCCTATTATATGCTTAATCTTTATTTCAAAATTAAGTTATTAATATCCTATTTATTATCTAGAGGAGAGTAGTAAAGATTATTTTAGGCGAGGGAAAGCTTAGATTTAGTGTCAATTTCCTCTTACTAGGAATTGTCAATAGTCTTTAAGTTGAGGACTTGAGTTCATCCTTGATTTTCTAAGGTTTCCTCATATATATAAAATAATTCTAGCAATGACAGGTAGAACTTGCTCCTTTGGCAATAACTTTCCCAAATCCTTCAGTATTAACAAGGAAATTACTGGATTTGAATGGAAAGTTTCTGATGACAAAGTTGGAAAGATTGTGCCTTTCACAAGGGTATGATATGAAAAAAGAGAATTGTTAAAAAGAGTTATGCGTTTAGTAAAATTTACAAGACAAAGAACATTAACAAGTTCCATATCAAGATTTTTTTTTTTTAGAATCCATCTTCTTTCCTTGTTATTCCATGTATAAAAATATCTCTCCATCTTAAGATCAAAAGCTTCAATATTAGAGATGTATTGAAGGAGGTCATCAATATAGTTCTTAAAATAAGCATTTCCTTCTAATTTTGAAAAATAAGCTATGTTATTGAAACCACCAAGGATGATCCAAGAGGTGTTCATACCTAAATGGACATCTTTAACCTTATTCCATAATGGAATTCTATGAAATCAAGATTATAGGCATAAAAAATGGCATATGAATTTTTGTCTTGTCCTATCAGAACTTAATGGATAGCTAAATGAGATCATCAATTATTAGATTACATTACTCTATTCGAATTACTCAAATACAACATAATTTAGAAAAATTTTTATAATTTCTAAATTTTAACAATAACAAATTGAATCTATAGTAATTAATTCAATATGTAATTCTTGAAATTTTTGTCAATATTTTCTCTTTATCAGCACAAACAAAATAACTAAGAAAAGACCAAATTTATTATCTTTATGCATAAAGATACTATATTGCCTAATACAAAAGGTTTCAAAAACATCACAAACCTACTCCTCCAAATACGGATACATCGTCATAAGCTTTCGCACTGTTGTTGGTTAATTCTATATTTAAGACTATTTTACCCACTTTAGCTCCTCAGAAAGGACCGATTTTTCCTCAGGATTTGCTATGACTTTTTACTATCATTTAACCGTTACTGAGGCTTTGTGATCTTATCCAGGTCAAAAACTAGAATAATTATACCATTATAATAAAATTGATGATTAAAGAATATGGTTATGATATTCTTCAATAAGTTTAGTTCTTACAATTAGCCTCCTTAAGCGTAGTCTTCAAAAGAGAGATAAGAAAGCGTGTGGCATCATTCAAATATTTATGCACTATTTTCTAATGATTGAAAAACTCAGTCAGTTCAGTCAGTTCAACTATAAAAATCTTAAACTATCTAACTTTTTGGTTAGGTTTTCAAATTTTCTATCGAATTTACTTTAATAACTCTAGTTGTTAAAAATTTATCAGTTTACTAATTAATTGTTCAATTTTTGTAAATTAATAAGTTTTTATAAACTAAAATAAATCAATTAATTTTAATTTAACAATCTCTTTTTAATTAAACTTCAAATTCTATAATGGGTAAGGACAATCATATTTCAAATTCTTTTAAACCTTAAACCTATCTTACTGGTTTAACTTCTAGTCTAGTTTTTAAAACATTCCTATTTACTACTTATTTAGGTTGTTAACCCTATAACATTTTAAGAAATTATGGACATTAGGATGGGGAGAATTTATAGTTGCTTCCCTTCGTTTTCCTGTTAGAGTTTCTTCTAAGGACTAGCTTGAACTCATTCCCCTCAAAATAGTTTAAAATTTTGCTTACCAATGGTAATATGAGCCTAGTCCCCTTTACTAAGTGCTTCTTGATCATTTTGAAAAGTTATTGATTGCTCATTAGTGGATACTACTTTCTTTATAGTCACTAGATCAAAAGTCTAAACTTGGCTCTCAACCATCGAATTCTCTTCTAGATAAACTAAGGATGCATTAGACACTTGGCTTCTAACAAAGGACACCTCCTAGAGGGCTATATGTTCATAACGTCAATCCCATCTTAAATCTTTAACCAATAGGAATTCATTTTCCAACTTTAATGGATAATCTTGGCTTCCATTGATAAGTAATAAGTGTTGTTGAATCTTTAAAAGATCATCATTTTCCCCTAGCCATATTAATGGAATTGCTTTAGTAAGTCCTTTTAAATGTCAATTATAACACAGAGTCTAACATAATTTACTCTTTTCACTCCTATTTTTACCTCATTCATGCACACAAGTTTGCCTACAAAACTTGCAAGATGACTTAACCCTTTAATTGTCCAATATTTTAAAGGTATATAATCAATGTTTATCTATAATGGAACAACAGTTTACTTAAGGTTTAGCTAAGTTTCAAGTTTTCATTTCTAAAGACAAAGTGGCTTTTTAGGCAATTTTTAATCTATTTAAAACCCTCAATATACTACAAGCACATAGGTCATAGGTGTAGTATTTGAGGCATCGATCCCTCAAGGAGTTGTTGAACTAATCTAATTCTAAGTTATCTAAGGCCTATAGAATTATTAAAATGAAAATAAAAACTGAACAGAAAAGCAAATAAGTGGAGATGATTGATTGGAATTAGAATTTAGAATGAACATACAAGGAATCAAATTGAGCACCACCAAATTAACAATGGAAATCAAACAAGGAAGATTAGCCAATTATGAGAAAGGGGATTTATCCTATCATCAAATGCTAACATGAATACTTTTGAGTTAATACAATATCAGTCCTAGACTTTTGAAAGGTAGATTACCCTCTCTCGAGTTATAATCATTAAACCCTAAATCATAACCGCTAATTGAATTACAGAATTTGCAATCTCTCAATTAACAAAAAACCCACAAATCTAATCAGATCTTAATCCCTCAAATGGACTACCAGGTCCTCACACAAGATCTCTCTTCGTCTAAAATCCCGATTTGATTATTTTCATGATCTATTAGCTTTTTTAACTCCCATTGCCCAATATAATCATTTTGCTATCAGTTCACTCTCTCGATTTATTACTAAGCCCACAAATACAACAAATAATCACAACAACCATTGTATTAACATCAAAAGAAATCATATTAACATTGATTCAAGAACAAATCCCTAAAGAAGTTTAGAACAACATCAATAAACCTAATTCCATCACTATCAAATCCATCTTATACATTTAAAAGAAAGAACAATAAAGATGAAATGAACTGTAGAAGGGTCAGAATAGATAGGGAAGATAGTAGCAATTCATCCCTTCTTCTCCTTCTTCCTTTCTCTTTATCTCTCTTCTTCTTCCTCTCTCCTTAGATCTTTCTCAAAGTGGTAGAAAATGGAACTCCTTCTTAGGTCTTCATTTATTTATTTTTATATCTTTTTCATTTAGGGCAAAAACTAGGGTTTGCCTGGGCCTAAAATTTTAAAATATCCCTCTAAAAGTCACATTTTAGAAGTTGGTCTACATCTGCTATTACACAGGCCACAATCGTGGCACTCAATTTTTGTTTTCTGTCACAATCAGGCCACGATTGTGGTAGACCATCATGCTTCTGTCATGATCGTGACCCTGGGCCTTGCTTTGGGTTTCATCCAAATTCTCTCTATTCTTTGATATTTGATCTGAAACACTAATAAACATATCAAGGTACCTCAAATAAACAAAATTTAAGCTCAATAGCATGCTCTAACCCACAAAATAGTCAAAACACAAATATATAACTAAATAACACAATCCCAACCTAAACCTGTTAGGTTCCGATCATGCATCTCATACATAATATATATCAAATATACACAGTGGAAATAAAATGGAACCTCAAAACCAAATCTACTCATGCATATAGATATAGAAAAACAAAAACATGAAATGTAAGATGTTTACATATGTTTCTGAAGATCTCCTTCGTTCTTTCATCTTCTCTGCATTGGGTTATCGTAAAGCATAACAATCAATGCAGACCGTTTTTAATGAAAGTCCACACGAAGATAGAAGGATGAAACCTCACTATAAGATGGATAGAATTCTTTCTTTGTGCTAACAAAGACAAGAACTCTTTAGAGAGTTAGAGAGAAAAGTGTGTGTGTAAGAAAAAGAACCTTTATTTTTTTGTGTCTTACACAAGATGCATGAAAAACGTCTCAATTTTCTACACCATTTGGCCTTCCATAACCCCATCACTAATGGAAAGCTATGGGAAGTTAATGGTCATGAATAACATGCATTAATGGAAGTTATGGCAAGTAAATGACCATGAATAGCATGCATTAATTGAAGCCAACAACAATTGTTTCTAATCCATTCCATGAAACGTTTTCTACCATGATCACATCGTGATCCAATCCTAAAACACTCTCTCATATCTTGAATCACCATTCAAGACCATTTTACTCATCCTTCGGATCTCCTATATGTGTGACCCATTAAGTTCCCCGTTATGTTGGCCACTTGAATTAACACTTAATTCAAGTAAGTCAAGAGCGGTATCTAGCAACATGTCATGAACCCCAATTGATCGAAATGTCAATGGTTTGACTACAAACGCTTTCATATGCAATGTTGCCATGTAATTTATCCTGTCACCATCTATACTCCACTTGTTTCAGAGTATGGTCAAAGTGTCAACTCCTACTAGACTAACTACATCACATCTTATTAGATCTTGTCCTGAGGATCTCATTTATCTATATATCATTAAAGACTCTCTTCATGACACATATTTACTCTGGCTAGAGACTCCTAAGTAATGACCTCAACAAGTGGTCGTAGGTATCATCTCCTTCTATCAGGAGTGGTGAATCCTTTATTGAATTGGCTACTCAATTACCTCCGAATAACTCAAGTTGTACCCAATCACTACCCTATAAGTAACCCCTAAAAGGCACCGATGAATCTAGTCAAAGCATAGGATTAGTATCAGAGATATCCTTGGGCACCTCAAGTCAAAGGATACTTGCACCATTGCTATGATGAGACTATCGTTGACACTTGAATAAAATATCCATATGATTGTCTTATAGTAGGTCAATCCAATATACTTACTACCCTTAGTAAGCATACATATGTTAACTCTAAACAAATCATGTCCACAGCTTATGAGATCTATTGCTTGATCTAATCAGGAAGTATAAAATGCGCTAGCCTATCCAAATTAATGATATCCCATCTCATTAATCCTATGACTAAAGAAAGTTTAGATACTAACATAATTACACATGATAGGAATCTCATTATCATGATCTCATAATGATTTCATCTATGCTATGTTTTGCATCAAGGACTTCATTAAATCAATTTAAGATCAACATCAAATCATTAAACGTATGAACATCAAAATAATGAAAAATGCCTTTATTAATCAATACTAAAGGTAATTGCCTTTAAAGCACTTCTCTAACAAACTCCTACTTACATTAAAGCCAATCGCCTTGATATCTAATACCATAGGCATGTATATATGACATAAAATTCTTTTGGGAAATAAGCTTAGTCAACAAATCAGCCATATTCTGACCAGTGGGAACTCTCTCTATCTTGACATGATTTCTACCAATGATCTCTCTAATCAAATGGTAGCACCTGAGTAAAAGTTTAGACTTTTGATGAGACCTTAGTTCCTTCTCCTGCACTATAGTCCTATTGTTATCAAAGTACAACTGCACTGGGTCAGCGATGCTCAGAATCACACCAAGTTCTGTGATGAACTTCTTGATCCAAACTACTTCCTTTGCCACTTTTAAAGCTGCAATGTACTCGACCTTTGTCGTGGAATCAGCAGTCGTCTCTTGTTTGGAACTTTTCCAACTGACTGCACCACCATTCAGTGTAAATGCATATCCAGACTGGGATCTAGAGTCATCCCTATCGGATTTGAAGCTGGCATTAGTGTACCCGCTTACCACAAGATCACCTTCTCCATATACCAAGAATACATCTTTAGTTCTTCTCAAGTACCTAAGGATATTCTTGATAGCCACCTAATGATCCTCACCAAGGTTCGACCGATATCTGCTTGTAAAACTTAGAGCATACAATACATTAGGTTTAGTACATAACATAGCGTACATGATTGATCCTATAGCTGAAGCATAAGGAATCAAACTTATGTGAGTCCTCTCATCTTGTGTCTTTAGACACATAGATTTAGAGAGTGTAATCCCATGTACCATTGAAAGATAACCTCTTTTAGACTGCTCCATGCTAAACCTCTTTAGCATCTTATCTATATATTTAGACTAAGAAAGACCAAGCAACCTCTTTAGATCTATCTCTATAGATCCTTATCCCCAAAATATAATTTGTTTCTCTAAGTTCTTTCATATAGAAGTTCTTAGCTAACCAAATTTTTACCGATTGCAAAGCTAAGACATCATTTCTTATTAGAAATATGTCATCTACATATAGTACAAGGAACACGATTGCACTCCCACTAACCTTGTTTATACACATGATTCATTTGGATTTTGTAACAAACCAAACTCTTTGATTGTCTCATCAAATCAGATATTTCAACTCCTGGATGCTTGCTTCAATCCATAAATAGATTTCTGAAGCTTGCATACCTTTTCTCCATTCATAGATATGAAACAATCAGGTTGTGTCTTATACACATTCTCAGTTAGGTTTTTATTAAGGAAAATCATCTTCACATCCATTTGTCATATCTCATTATCATAATGAGCGGCAATGGCAAGGAGTATCCTAATGGATTTAAGCATGGCTATTGGGCTAAATGTTTCGTCATATTCAACACCTTGCCTTTAATGATAACCTTAGCTACAAGCCTAGCTTTATGGGTAATAACATTACCTTGCATGTTAGTTTTCTTCTTGAAAACCCATTTGCACCCTATGGGTTTTATCCCTTCGGGTGGATCAACCAAAGTCCATACTTGGTTTTCATACATGGAATCCATTTTAGATTTCATAGCTTGAAGTCATTTGTCATATTCTAAACTCTTCAGAACCTCTCCATAGGTAGTAGGCTCATTATCTTCTACAAGTAATACGTCATTAAGTTCACTTATGAGAAATCTGTACCTCTACGAAACATAACATATCCTACCCGACCTACAAACTTCTATGTCAGAAGGTTAAACTATTATGTCATCTTCAAGAACAATAGTCTCAGGTCCAACAGTTGACCTGCGTCTATTTAAGCATCTTAAACTTCCACGAGTTTAATTTTACTCCCACTGTCTTGTCTTAGAAGAAACTCATTCCCTAAAAAGACAACATGTTTTAAAACGAACACCTTTTGTTCCGAAACATGGTAAAATTGATATCCTATAGTTTCCTTAGGATATCCTACAAAAAGACAATTGTCAAATTTTGCTTTAAGCTTATCTAACTAAATATGCTTCACATAAGCAGGACAACCCCAAACTTTCATATGAGAAAGATAGGGTTTGTTGTTAGTCTATATCTCATATGGAGTATCATCAACTGACTTGGATGAGACTTTGTTTAATACATAAACAGAAGTTTCAAGTGCATACCCCCAAAAGGATTTTGGTAAATTTGTTAAACCCATCATATACCTCACCATATATAACAAGGTTCAACTTCTCCTCTCAGCCACACCATTGTGTTGTGGTGTGTAAGGTGGAGTCCACTGGGACAATATTCCATTATCCCTCAGATAATCCAAAAACTCTTGGCTTAAGTATTCACCACCTCGATCCAATCAAAATGATTTAATACTTCTCCCAAGTTGTTTCTTAACTTCATTTATGAATTCTTTTAACCTTTCAAAGGCTTCAAACTTGTATCTCATAAATACACATACCCATATCAAGAATGATCATCGATAAAGGTAATCAAGTATATGAAACCTCCTTTGGCATGTATAGACATCGAGCCACATACATCAGTATGTATTAGGTCTAAAAGTCCACTAGTTCATTCACCCTTTCCTTTAAAGGGTAACTTAGTCATCTTGCCTAATAAGCAAGATTCGCATGTGACATATGATTCATAATCAAATGGCCCTAAACTACCACACTTGTGTAGTTTAGACATACGTCTCTCACTTATATGGCCAAAGCGATAATGCCATAAGTAAAATGATTTCATATTATCTCGTTTTATTCTTTTGTGATTATTGATATTTAGAACCGGATTAGATGCATCCAATATGTATATACCATTACACAATGTACCCAAAGCATATAACATTCCATTCAAATAAATTGAACAACCATTTTTATTAAAATTTAATTGGAATCTAACTTTATTAAGACTAGAAATAGACATTACATTTTTATTCAAAGATGGTACATAAAAGCAATTGTCCAATTCTAGTAAAAGCCCCTAGGGAGTGTCAATACATATTTGCCTATAGCTAATGCAGCAACTCTTACTCCATTTCCCACTTTCAGGTCTAATTTTCCCTTGTTGATTTGTCTACTGTTCCTGAGGCCCTTCATGTCAGTATAAATGTGTGAGCCATAATCAGTATCTAATACCTATATGTTATTATCAGAAATAGTATGAATATCAATAACATAAATACCTGAAGTAGATAGCACATTAGATGTCTTCTTCTGCTTCAAGGACTTCAAATAGGCCTTACAGTTTCTCTTCTTGTGGCCATCCTTGCCATATTGGAAGCAAGTTCCCTTTGAGGCAATCTTCTTTGCTTTCTTGACACCTCCCTCAGGCCCTGCAGACTTCTTCTTCTTTTAAGTCTTTTTCTTCAAACCAGAAGAGTCCACCAACATCATAACCTTGTCTTTGTGGACAGATGGCTAAACTACCTTGAGCATGTTGACCAGCTTGGGAATTTTGCTAGATATATTGTTCATCCGACAAATTGTGAGTAACTATCGGTTAAACCCATCAGAATTAAGTTAATACTTAATTCATGATCCAAAAGAAAACCTAATAAGGCCAACCGCTCAATGTGGCTTCATCTTCAGTGCGTACTGCACTGAAGATGTCCCCTCAACCATCTTGGAGCGGAAGAGCAATCGCAAAGTCTCGAACCTTTCAGACCTTTCTTACTCATCAAAAAGATCCCTAAGATGATAGAATATGGTATGAGCATCTATAGCCTCATGTTGCTTTTGCAACTCCAGTGACATAGTGGTTAGCATAATAAAACTATCCATCTCACTATCATCGAGATTGTTCCTATATGCCCTCCGATCATCATCAAAAGCATCAGTAGCAGGGGGATCAAGAAGTGGTTCTTCCAAGATATAACCAAGCTTCTCGAACTTGAGAACTATTCTCAAATTCCTGAGCCAGTCAAGGAAGTTTGGTCCAGTCAACTTGCTAGCTTCCATCAATGATCTTAGATTCACACTAGTACTCATGGTGTTGACTCAAGCAATAGCAACCTATCGTCAAATAGAGGAAATTAGAATGTACTTAAATGCATATCTATAAGGACTCTAATAACACACATTATAGCTCCCACTATTTTCACAAATTCATAACCCTCAATATAAATGCAATAGCCAATATCCCTAAGAATGACCTTAGGTTTGCCCAACAAGCCACCTTAGTTCAATCGGTAGGTATAGATCATACCAATTGCATCTCCAATGCAACTATGAATCTAGTGTTATCAACTGTTGATGTGTGCACACTCATTGGGCTATCAACTCTTGACACATGTACATCTAATGTACATTACCTAACTTTGCATCTATCTACGTTGATCTTGGTTTTGCCCAACAAACCACCGTTTCTAGTTAAAACTGACCCAGTAATTTGGAAATCCTATTTCCATGGTTCAAACATATCCATGTAAAGTAAGCTTGGGTTTGCCCAACAACCCTAACTATAAAAGGACTCTGGTTCTCGCCACATTAAATTAAGGTGTTCATTTTAATATTCTAAGTGAGGGGTTTGACTAAGGTCTTATCTAACTTAGATGGTCTTATACATATACATATAGTTACTATAACTATATGGCATGATATGGACTACCCAATCAAATTGAGCCTAGACCCATAACCATACGTCATGCAAGACCTCACATTCTCCTAACCATGCATTCTCTAATGCATATATGTAAACATGTCATTTTGGTTATGACATCTTATGGATCCTAACATGAAAACCCAATCTAACAATTGGATCTAAGCCCAATCTAACACTTAGATTTACTATCTTCCTTTTACTAACTTGGCTAAAATTACTAATGTATGTTATTTCAATTGGAATTAATATTAATATAATTAACATGAATTCCTAATTCCATAAATTAATTCATAATTAATTTACCTTAAAATAATTATTTGATGTCCAAAATTAAACAACTTCAATCTTGGCATACATACTAATTTTTCTAGTCTTACTAGAAAATCTATTGCTCTACTAAAACTAATTCAAAATTAATTTCTATAATTTCCCTAAATTTCCAGAACAACAAATCATCATTACAAGCATCTCTAGGTCGTTTCATGATGATCAAAATAATTTATGAATCACCCAAAAATTATCATGATCACCGAAACACCGATAAGAGACCAAAAATGACAAATATGACTTCTAAAATTTTTGGAAATCAATTTTCGAGAAAAATAATTTAGACATGCATAAAAATAAAATTAACACATTTTTATCACATAAAATTATTTTTAAGGTTCTGGAACCGAAATATAAACATACAAAAACATCAAACAAAATAGATCCTACAATTTTTGGAAAAATGTCTAGATCTAGAAAATTGTTTGATAAAATTAATAAAACATTTTTAATGATTCTAAAAAAATTATAGAGGCATAAAAACATCCCAAATATATTCAAATAATTTTTTCATAATCAAATCCCACGAAAATCATGTGCAACCTCATCAGTTTAGCCAATGGACATCACATGCCCAACAGAAAGACAGATTTCATACATGTTCTTGTAAAGTTGAAATTAAATATTTTAATAACATTAAAAATATTTTCAATCACGCTGAATCACTCAATTATATCTTATGAATAGATTGGTGAAATAAAATCGTGATAACCATTTTTCTATAATTAACTTCGAACAAAACATTACAGGACCCTAAGTTGTCACAACCATGAAAACAGTTTTCACATGTTATGTATTCTACATCTAACAAGGCACAAGATGTCTCTGCTAACAATGTTAGATTCCGATCATGCTTCTCATACATAATATATATCAAATATACACAGCGGAAACAAAACAAAACATCAAAAACTAGATCTACTTATGCATATAGATATAGAAAAACAAAAACGTGAAATGTAAGATGTAAGATGTTTACATACCTTTCTGACGATCTCCTTCGTTCATTAATCTTCTTTGCGTTAGGTTGTCATAAACCACAACGATCAATGCATGCCATCTGTAATGAAAGTCCACACAAAGATAGAAGGACGAAACCTCACTAGGAGATGGCTAGAATTCTTTGTGTTAGCAAAGATAAGAACTCTTAAGAGAGTTAGAGAGAAAAGTGTGTATGTAAAAAAAAGAACCTTTCTTTTTTTGTGTCTTACACAAGATGCACGAAAATCATCTCAATTTTTTGTACTATTTGGCCTTTCATAACCCCTATTACTAATGGAAAGTTAGAGGAAGTTAATGGTCATGAATAGTGTTGACAATAAAACTTATCTACTTGTTTTACGCTCAAAAACCACAAGTGAACTTGTAGTTAGAAAGAGCGGATATCAATCCCACAGGGATTCATGCCCAGACACCACTTAATTTAGAGAAAATTTTGTTTAAGAAATGGAATTGTTTAATGCAAAAATCTAGAAAATTGACTTAAAATTAAAATACTAACACAAAGCAATAGATAATACCAAAATGCAAAAAAAATCAGAATTCAAGAATCTAAAGGCAAGAGATTACTTTTTTCCCTATTTTGTTTCCCTCCTATTTTATTAATCGAATTGTGTCTCACCCTAAATTTCTGAATGTATTAATTATACTCTTTCAAGGTATAATTAATTGTCCCTAATCGAATTAAAGGGAATCAATTGGATGATCTCTCAACCTACCCAATGACTCTACCGATTCAACTAATTCTTAAACTACCTATGGGTGATCAATTGAATTCACTAAGATCTCTCTTCCAACTAATCAATTAATGTGATGATTGTATGTCTATAGGCTACTAACTCTTATTGTACAATCCTACATAATCAATCTTACTTACTCTCTCGATTTATTGAAAGATAACAAATAAAGTCACCAATCATCAAAGACAACTTCATTCAATTCAATAAAATAAGAGTTCTAAAAAATAATTCAAAAACAATCCCTAAAACTAAATCAGCCACTCATGATCTCCATAACATCATCAACATTCAAATAAACCATTTTACAAAGAATATAAGAAGTAAAATTGACAGAAAATTGAATGAGGAAACTCCTTCTCTTCTTTGCCAAAATATAGAAATTTTGGTGTTTATGTGCTATTTTCTCCAATCTTGATGATGATCTTTGACTTCAATCCTTCCTCAAGGCTCCAAACTTGTGTTCTTCACTCAAAGATAGTTTTCTATAGAAGGGTTTCGTCTCCCTTTTAAGATGGAGGCTTAATTATGCTTTAATAGTCCAAAAATCCTAAGTTTAATGAAGCCCCATGTATTGTCTTAGATTGTAATCCCCACGATCATGGGAATTGGCATGATTCCCACGATTGTGGGAATTGGCAACAGATGGAATTTTTTACAATGATCCCAACTAAAGTATTACTTAATACTCCACTAAGCTTGTGAATGGGTAGCTTAAAAAGGTTTAAAGTTTTAAAATTTAAGGTGTTTTCAAGAAACAAAAGGTTAAGGCTCGATAGGGGTAGCAAAGGATAATACAAAGGGTAAGTCATTTAAGCCAAAGGTTAACACAAAAAGGGCCTAAATCATCTCTATTAAGCATGCATCCAGCAGACTCAAACCCATTCAAAGCAAGTTCTGAAGGTAATAACCTAAGGAAGTATCACTCAATAAAGAAATAGGATGACTATAGATGGAGTCATATGGCTCAATCCTCACATTAGCTCAAATGGAAACTCATTATGCATCTCTACACTACCTCATTGTTCAAGTGTCAATTTGTGATTAAACTTATGTAGCCAACTATTTTTCATCACTCTATATAGTTCACTTTCTACTCAAGTAGCCTAATCTAAGTTCAAACATGCATTCAATCTAATTCCAACTAGTACGACAGAAACTCATGGCCATATCCATTATAATGATTCAAATGCAGTTCCCTTTCTAACACAAAACACATGATATGACTAACCATGCATCCTATTTAATAAAATGCAAACAATGCAATTGAGAAAGCCAAAGCCACCTCCTCACACTTAAAGTTCACATTGTTTTTAAAATGACAAGTCAACCACCAAATAAGGGAAAATGAGCTCAAACTAAACAAAAGAAATGATAACACACAGATGTCATGAAACCAAACCAAAAATGACAACATACCAAACAAAAGATAATGACATGAAACCTAAAAAAAATGAAAGTAAACCAAACAAAAGAAAATGACATGAAACCAAACAAAAGATGAAATTAAACCAAACAAAAGAAACAACAAAATTTAAAAATGAAAGGGTAAGAAAAGCTTATTCAGATGGTGGTGGTGACGGTGTTAGTGAAGGAGCTTCAAAATTGTTCCTCCGACGGAAGTTGAGGAACATCTTCTTCAAACTACGATGCTCCTTATGGACTTTCCACATTTAGGTGCCGAGCTCATTTAATTAGGATGTCATTTATTATTGATTGGAGGCCATCTGATCAAGGATATGCTGAAATCGGTCCACCTTTACCGATGCGCTCAGTTCCTCCTCCACTGCTTCTTCCTCTGGCTTCGGGAATACGTGGGATGTGGAGTGTCAAGAAGCGACTGTACTAGTGCCCCTCTTGTTCATCACTATAGTACGTGCAAAAGGATTTCGGAATTCTATAGAATGGAACTCCAAAATCTCATAACGTCTCAAATACAATATGTCAAACATATCGTGTGGAGTTGTATACAAATTCTCCATATTAACATTATAGAACACACCCAAAGTAGAAGCAATATGAGACATCCCAAAAGACAAACTCTTTTTATTAACCACACTCACTTTTGATCAAAAAATCCTATAAGGTGTGCTGATTTTAATTTTCAATCTATGCACTATAAAAAGAAATGTTCTTTGGCCGTTTTGCTTTCCATTTTATTAAACACAGTCAGACATATAAATTTGTGTAAAAGTAGATGTTCAGCACTCTAGATTAAAGAATTTGGTGTATTGCATGAGTCAAAATGTTCCTCACTCGTGAGAGTTTTCCAATAAGAATCGACATCAAAATCAACATGACAATCTAAAATTTTTGCATTCGACAAATTGAAAATTTCACGCATGACAAGATAATCAAGTTTAAAAACATTTCCAGGTAACCTAAACTAAAACACATCCATTTTAGGGTTGTACTGGATTGTTATGAAAAACTCTAAAGTTATAGTAGCATAAATAGGTACATCACACCGAACAAACCTATTCCACCCTACATTTGTAGCTAGTTGCTCAAGTTGTCATCTCACTCCTATGTTCTCTAACAATTCAAAATCAAAATACCTAGGAGTGACTATTTCTCTATCCCTAAGGTTACAGAAACAAGTGCCTTATTCTTTCGAATAGATTGGGAAGGGAGAACGGTAAGATGCCGCCAAATCGCACTTACTTTCACCGGAAACTTGAGAGTGGAGTTCATCAACCGAATTCCTAGCCATCAACTTCCTTGGTGCCATTGTAAGAGGAAAATCTGCAAGGATTCAGAAGAAGATGAATGAAATTCATATTTAAAAGAGAGTGAGCAAAATCTTACCTAAATCCTTGTGTTTTTTAATGATTAATGCATGAAAAATGAAAGGATTGTAAGATTAATGAAAGAGTTTAATAAAAATACCAAGAATATTAAGGGAAATATAAAAGTTTTAGAGATTGGGAGGAGAGAATTTCGTGGGTTAGAGAGAGAGGGAGTGAAATTTTGAAGAATGGGTGAGAGAAGAAAAGGGAAGGGAAACTTAAGTTTCCCTCCGGATGGAATTCTAACGATCGTGAGGATTCTATCTAGAGGGAAACTAGAGATTTCCCATGATCATGGGAATCACCTCCTTTCCCACAATTGTGGGTTTTCTCTCCAGAATGTTTCTGGAGAGATTTCCCATGATCGTGGGAATCAATCAAATTCCCACGATCGTGGGATAAGGTGATTCTCACAATTCCAAACCTTCTTCCAAGCTTAATGTTAGTTCTCCGTGATCCCACAACCTACAAACACATCAAATTAATATTATCATCAAGAACTTCGAAAAGAAAACAAGTTGAAATTCAAACAAAAAACTAAATTAAACATCAATCAGCCTCAATTCAAACATAATCATAACTAAAGAACCGCACTAATAACTAAACAAAAACAGCTAAAGAGAAGTAGAATTCCATGGGTTGCCTTCCATGCAACGCTTCTTTTAATGTTAGTAGCTTAATGCTCTTCCTTGGAAACTCAGCCAGGATCAATTATAAATGGCTTGCTTCCACCTTTTTTGTTAAACATTTGTTTTGTAGCCTGTAAGGAAGCTACGAATTGTAAAATAGTCAAAAGGACAATATGGATAACATTACAAAAACCAATTAAGCTCAATAATGTATTTTTTCCAAATGAACCATCAACATAACAGGGAATAACAAAACCTGAATCTTCCATTGAATCCAACCGTTTGTCCTATACAAAGGTGAGTTGCTCTCTGTCTTCCTTAATCACCTTCGTCTCCTTTGCTTCTTCCACTTCACGAACAGAGACTTTCATAACTTCTTCAAACTTTATGTTTGTCGTCATTTGTTCTTTGTCATTTTGTTCTTCAGAAGATTCGAACACATCAATCATCTTGAATGAGTAACTATCCTTTGGATTCTTAAATTCATCATTCATGTTGAACGTCACTTGATTATCATCAATCCAAAACATAGAGTTCTTTTTATGAACATCTACCCATGATTTTTTAATGTTCACATAAGGCATATCAAGAACTGGTGAATAATAAAAAAGGCTTTTCATCCTTTTCTTCATCCTCTTTCTTTATTTCTTAGTGTTTTATAAAGTAAGGTTTAGCATGGTCTTCCACTGGTTCTTCTTGTTCTTCCCCATTTATAAGTGCAATAGCCTCATATTCCTCTCGTTGATATAATTCCACATTGCTCAGAGAGTTTTCCACACTTCTTTTACAAAATTCATAAGAAAGCTATCTTACTTGAATCTCCAGGTTGTGAATAGAGGCGCCATGATTTTCAAAAACTTGATCAAACTCTCTTCCAGTCTCTTCTGACTTTCCTCCTAGATGGAAAACATCCTCTTATGGTTCTCTTCCATTTTTGTTAGCTTATCCATGATTTTTTCAAATTTGGTATCCCATGAACTGGACTCAGCTTACTGAAATTCAAATATGTCTTGATGTCCCATGTGAGTACTTGCATTATTGGACCAATAGAAATCTTGGTGGTTCTGGCACTCCGAAGTGTACGTGTTCTAATAAAGATAGATACTTCCCAAGCCATACTACACCTCATTGTAACTCACAAAAGTTCTTTGCTTTTTATAATATCTATCTTCCATCATTGTTCTTTCTATTTCTTCTTGGCATCTAGCTTTTCATATGTCTCATTCCTCATTATAAGATGTCTTAATGTGTCTTGTGATATCGAATAACTCGTCCTTGCCAAATTCTATCGATCTTCAGGTGCTCCTTATGTTCATGCACCTGCAAATACATAAGGAAAAGTATCAAAATTCTTAAATAAAAGTAATTTAAATTAAACAAGATGCTAAACAATCAATCCCCACCAAAAAACTTGTTGACAGTAAAACTTTTCTACTTGTTTTACGCTCAAAAACTGCAAGTGAACGGGTCATGACTTGTAGTTAAAAAGAGTGGATATCGATCCCACAGGGATTTATGTCCAAACACCACTTAATTTAGACAAAAATTTGTTTAAGAAACGAAATTGTTTAATGAAAAAATATGGAAAATTAACTTAAAATTAAAATACTAACACAAAGTAATAGACAATACCAAACTGCAAAAAAATCAGAATTCAAGAATCTAAAGACTATAGATTACTTTTTTCCCTATTTTGTCTCCCGCCCATTTTATTAATCGAATTGTATCTCACCCTAGATTTCCGAATGTATTAATTACCCTCTCTCAAGGTATAATTAATTATCCCTAATCGAATTAAAGGTTATCAATTGGACGATCTCTCAACCTACCCGATGACTCTAATGATTCGACTAGATATTAAACTATCCTATGGGTGATCAATTAAATTCGTCAAGATCTCTCTTCTAACTATTCAATTAACATGATGATTGTATGTCTATAGGCTGCCAACTCTCATTGTACAATCCTACACAATTAATCTTACTCATTCTCTCGATTTATTGCAAGATAACAAAAAAATTCATCAATCATCAAAGACAACTTCATTTAATTCAATAAAATAGGAGTTCTAACAAAATAGTTCAAAAACAATCCCTAAAACTAAATCAGCCATTCATGGTCTCCATAACATCATCAACATTCAAATAAACCATTTTACAAAAAATAGAAGAAGTAAAATTGATAGAAAATTGAATAAGGAAACTCCTTCTCTTCTTTTTCAAAATTTGGAAATTTTAGTATTGATGTGCTATTTTCTCCAATCTTGATGATGATCCTTGACTTTAATCCTTCCTCAAGACTCCAAACTTGTGTTCTTCACTCAAGGATGGTGTTTCTATAGAAGTGTTTCCTCTCCCTTTTAAGATGGAGGCTTAATTATGCTTTAATAGTCCAAAAATCCTAAGTTTAATGAAGCCCCGCGTATTCTCTCAGATTGTACATGATTCCTATCATTGTGGGAATTGGCAACAGATGGAATCCTCTTGTCTTCTCCTCTTTCATCTCTAGTTCAATCTTCAAGTTGCTCCATCTTCTGTCCTACATAAAAAAGAGTCAATTTTTGCCCTAAATTAACACAAACGTAAAATAACAACAACGAAAATCAAACGAAATGAAAACATATAAAATGAATCCTAAACTACGACAATAATCAACAATTATGCAATAAAAAACATGCAATTACCTAGAAAAGCATATACTAATGTACAACTATCAAATAGCATGCATTAGTAGAAGTTATGGGAAGTTAATGACCATGAACATCATGCATTAATGGAAGCCAACAACACTTGTTTCTATTCCATTCCATGCAACATTTTCTACCACGATCACATTACGGTCCAATCTTGAAACACTCTCTCACATCTTGAATCACCATTCAAGACCATTTAACTCATCCTTCGGATCTCCTATATGAGTGAACCATTAGGTTTCTGGTTATGTTGGCCACTTGAATTAACACTTAATTCAAGTAAGTCAAGAGCGGTATCTAGCAATACACCATGACCCCTAATTGATCAAAAAGTCAATGGTTTGACTACGAACCCTTTCATACGTAATTTTCCTATGCAATTTGTCCTTTCACCATCTATACCCCACTTGTTTCAGAGTATGGTTAAAGTGTCAACTCCCACTAGACTGACTACGTCACATCTAGTTCAAGTGTTATTAGATCTTATCTTAAGGATCTCATTGCTCTATGTATCATTGAAGACTCTCTTTATGACACATATCTGCTCTTGCCAGAGACCCCAACTAATGACCCCAACAAGAGGTCGTGGGTATCATCTCCTTCTATTAGGAGTGGTGAATCCTTTATTAGCTACTCAATTACCTCAGAATACGTCAAGCTATACCCAATCACCACCCTATAAGTAATCCCTGAAAGGTGCCGATGAATGGAGTCAAACCACAGGATCAGTATCCGAGATATCCTTAGGCACCTCAAGTCAAAAGATACTTGCACCATTGCTATGATGAGACTATCATTAACACTAGAATAGAATATCCATATGATTGTCTCATAGTACGTCAATATAATGTACTTACTACTTTTAGTAAGCATCCACATGTTAATTCTCAACAACTCATGTCTATAGCTTATGAGATCTACTGCTTGATCTAATCAAGGAGTATAATATGCACTAGTCTATCCGAATTAATGATATCCTATCTCATTAATCCTATGACTAAGGAAACTTTAGATACTAACATAATTACACATGATAGGAATCTTATTATCATAATCTCATAATGATTTCCTCCATGCTATGTTTTGTATCAAAGACCTCACTAAATCAATTTAAGATCAATATCAAATCCATAAACGTATGAACATCGAAATAATGAAAAATGCCTTTATTAATCATAAAATGATTTGTACAATAAGTGCTAAAGGTAATTGCCTTTGGAGTACTTCTCTAACAAAACTTGTGCTAATCATTCAATTTAACAACACATATTAAACTACCCACTAAAACATTATGCAACCTACCACTATCATGGCTAACTATTGAAATACTATGACCCTAATTCTAAAATCCTTTAAAAGTTAACCTCATATTATAAAAAAAGAATATATTGTCTTTATTAACTAGAACAACATGTAAGCCATACTTATTCCATCAATAGGTGGTTTAAGAATTTAACATGGGAAAGTAAGCCTCTTATTAGAAAAAAACAATGTTGAGTTCTATTTGAATGCTCCGATTATGACCTCCGAAGGAAGAGCAATAATGAGGTTCTTATTGTATTCTTTAGGAGGGAAATAATAGAGGAAGGAGGAGTGTGGATCTCCTAAAACGTATTGCCATGCATTAAGACTAAAAGAAGAGGCAATAGCTTTTAGAGATGGCAATGGGCCGAGTTGGGCCTAAGCATGAGGAGGCTCAGCCTTGACCGAGCATGAGGCAACTCGGCCCTAGTTTAGGCTCATGTTATTATTTTTATTAAAAAATCAAAATAACAACATCTTTTTGTTACCTAGTAGGTCTGACCTGGACCAAAGCTCAATCAGGCCCAAACATGGTTGACCCCTGGTCAGGCCAAAATTGCCATCCATGGTAGCTTTCCTAATTTTTTTATTTAGAATTTGGTCTTAGAACAGGGATGGAATGCGAAAAAAAAGCATCAAAGGAAAGAGGAAGTAGCAAAGCTCGATATAAGATTAAAAAAGAAAGGAGTAAATAGGTCAGGAAAGTGAAAGGAAAGAAATATAAGTACAATAAAAATATTTTTGAAATATCTTTTTAAAAAAAGTGTGGTGAGGACATGAAACTAAAGGAAGAAAAACCAATAAAATTAACACTAGGAGGAGGATAGCAAAGAGCAGAAAGATAATATAAAAACACGGGAAGAAAATTGAATGATATTTCTAGAATTAGCTCAGGAAAAAGAGGAACAAAGCTAAAAAAATCTCTTAGCAAAGGGCAAGATGATTGAACCAAAGTTAACTTCATTAATGCAAGGAAGGGGGAAGTGATTGCACAGATTAATAAGTGATCTGACATCTTTAAGAATAGATACTTCTTATTTGAATGTTCCAATATTCTAGCAATGTTAATTTTGTGATCTATTAACTAAAACGACTTCATATGATAAGGTTGAGAATGTTAACTGTGTATGTACTATATTTAGGGGATGCATAATTAAGTGTGCCTTCCTCTAAAGTCACTATTCTGATAAAAATAGATCGATCCCTCAAGCCCATCCTTAGATATGGAGAGAGATATTGTTATGGAATTCAAAACGAAATGAAGTAAATAAATAGTAAGGCCAACCATAGGTAATCAATTAGATGCAAAAATTACACAAAAACGATTCAAGAAATCCAAGCAGATGAACATATCAACTTTAGAGCAGTTAAGCACAAATTTACAAAGAGGGAAGACTTACCTGAAGAGTTTAATGAAGACTAGGGATTGAAGTTGTCTCTCGAGTTTAATGAAGACTAGGGATTGAAGTTGTCTCTCCAAAACAAGACCCTATAATCTCTAACCACTAGTTGGAAATTTGGATTAAGCAAGAAGGCACTGAGTTAGTACAAAAGAGTCAAGTAATCTCAAGCCTCGAGGTTAGCTTTCACCTAGGATGGGAGTGATAAGTAACTCCTCTAAGAGAAATCTAACCACTATCTATTGCAGAACAATGATCAAAGGTAAAAAGAAGAAGAAAAGGTAAAAAGAAAGATAGAGGAACCCGTACCTGGCAACTTGACCAGCTCGGGAAGAAGCTCACCTTCAATGGTTCAACCTTAACTAAAAAGCATCTGGAGACTCTTTCAGTAGGGAAGGCTTACAATTTATGTCCTTTGTTTGGGTAATTAGGTTTTAAATTTCATGAAATGACATGGTTTTTGCTTCACCTTTGGTGGCGAATACAAAAATCACCGAAAAAATGTGAAACTTTTACGAAAATTTTCATAATTCGTCTTCAAACCTTATTCCTATATATTACGCTCTATACATTATAGAAAGTATACATCATATATAAATTCTATATAACAATATAGAATTTATATATAAAAAAGAATTATGATTAAATAGACTAATATGATCAGTAAGATATGAGAAAATTTATGTATTATCTATACTTTCATAAATTAATATACTAATTACAATTATTATCTATACATTCATATAACACTATATTCATTACCATAATAATTATATTTATTGCAATATAATTAAAAATAATTGTAATATGGTAAGAAATGGAAATCAATATTAAATATTAATATCATATTCTTAAAAATCAAATTTAATATTATTAACAATGATTGTAAGTCTAAAAATAAATTTAGTTAATATCAATGTCATTTCAAAAATTTATAAAACTAAAAACACAAAATTAATTTATATTACATAAATATAGACTTTTTATTTCTCTCTTTTAAATATATGATTTGACAATTTTATGTGGTTTCACAAAACTCTATTTATTATATATATATTCTATGTTATTTTATAGAAATTATATATTACGAAAATTTTGTTAAATATATAAATATATATATGAAAAGAATTGACAACGATTTATAAAATTATCACCAAATACATCCTTTAGCAACTTTTCTACTAAAATGTCGTCCAAAGATTATGTAAGATTCTATATCAGTCGGAGAGGAGAATGAAGTACACTTTATAAGGGTACGAATACGTCTTCCCCATAGACGAGTTTTCTTGGGTGCGATAAGAGCAAAACCTTGAGGTCCTTAGCCCGATGGGCAACCCAAAGCAGACAATATCTATAGGCGGGTGGTCTAAGCTATTACAAATGGTATCAGAGTTAGTTCCTGACCCGTTGTGTCAGCGAGGATGCTAGGCCCTAAAGGAGGTGGATTGTGAGATCCCCATAAGTTGGAGAGGAGAACAAAGTGCGCCTTATAAAGGTACGAATAGCTCTTCCCCGTAGACATGTTTTCTCAGGTGTGGGAATAAAAAGACCGTGAGGGCCTTGGCCTGATGGGCAACCCAAAGTGGACAACATCTATGGGCGGGTGGTCTAGGCTGTTACAAATGGTATCAAAGCCGATTCCTAACCCGTTGTGCCAGTGAGGGTGCTGGGCCCTAAAGGGGTCGATTTTGAGATCCCACATCAGTTGGAGAGGAGAACGAAGTACGCCTTATAAGGTTACGGAGAGCTCTTCCCATAGACATGTTTTCCTAGGTGCAAGAATAGCAAAACTGTGAGGGCTTTGGCCTGATGGATAACCCAGAGCGGACAATATCTATAAGCGGGTGGTCTAGGCTATTACAGATTAGCTATTTTTTCACAGTTTTAGTAAATCATCACAAAAGGTCAACCATTTGGTGAAGTTTTTATTATTTCGTCTCTAATGTCCTACCTCTAGTAGCAATTTCATAAGGTCGTCGCAAAAGGAGTACCCCGTCTACATTGATGATGTTTTCCAAAAATCATCGCCAATTGTCTACATTTAGTGACCTTTTTCTAAAATCTTCTCCAAATGTTGGAAACTTCTTTAATATAACATGAAAATGACGTCGAGTGTTATTTTAAACACGAAAACGAAACCTTTCTTTGTCTTTGTCGTCATTTTCCTTCCTCTTCTTTTGTCTTCTTTTGTTTTCTTTCATCATCGGTGTCTTACGTCGTCTTCTTCCATCATCTTCTTCAATCGTTTATTTGCATCGTCTCTGATTTATTATCCGTCGAGGTAATTCATCTATCCTTTACATTTCAGTTTTTATGTTATGCATTCAGTATTGTTGTGTTATGCTTTTCTATTCTTCTTTGTCCCTCTAGTTTTTATGACGTGGTTTTTGTAACATCTTTTTTCCATACTAAGGGTTAGAACTGTATATTTTTGTAATTGAGAAATAACAATGAGAGATTAAGAAAAATGCATTTCATGCTCATGCATAATGTTAGCATAAACACACGTGAATTTGAATTTTTGCACACATTAGAATGACTGTGCATGCATTCATTGACATATTCTGGGTATAATTGATCTATAAATGTGATTATAATTGGAATTGTGAATTATATGTGTTAAAAATTGATTTGGAGAGTATATCTATTGATTTAGAATTTTTGGTGAAAATTTGAGAAATTTCTGAAATTTTGGGTATTTTCAAACTAGGAAAATGCCAAGTGGCAAGACAATTGATAAATAAAAATAGAATTTAGAGTCAAATGACAGTGAAAATTTTTATAAATTACTTTGGGATTTAATGACTTATGTCATTGAAATTTGGGAGAAAATTGGAGTAGAAATTGGAATCAAATGGACTAGCTTATTAAAAGACCAAGAAGAGACCTTGAAAGAGTGACAACTTGTCACTTGCCACACCACTTGTTTAAATCACAAATTTATGAAGTGAAAGACCATATTTTGGGTCTTTCACTTGCTAAATACGACATATGCTTCTCTCATCTCCATCTTCTTCATTTCTCTCTTCTTCACCCACGATATCCACTCTCACCCTCATCATGTTAACTTTTTTTCAACTCCTTCACTTTGTTTCTTCAAGATTCAATGTCTTCTCCTTCTTTTTGCTAAAAGACCCAACCCATTTCACTTTGAAAGTTGATTTTCATGGATGTTGGAGGAGCTAGGGTTTTTGGAGATTCTTGAAGAAGCCTTAGGTAAATCAAGTAAGTAACCTATTACTCTTCATGGCTTTGATGAATGAAACATGATTTGATGATAATTAGAAGTTAAATGTTCATAAATTGAGGATGGGTATATGTAAAAACATGAGTGAGTTTTGTGGGTAAATTAAAGTCTTGCTTTTACATATATGATGATTAATGATCTATAAGTTGCTATAGAGATGATTTAGAGTTAGAATGAATCCTTAATGGATGTAGAAAGAAATGCAGAAAAATTTATTTGCGAATGGATATTGTTATGTTCTGATTTTGATAGATACAAACATGGATCGTTGGTTGTTTTAAACATGGATTGGATTGAGATTTGAAGTTAAAGAAAAGGCAAGTGTAGTGTCTTGAAAAGGGAAGAACTAGGATGAAAGTTTAGAGATAAAATGATAATGGTGTTTAAAGTGTGCTAGAAAAATGTTAGCTGTAACACTTTCCATTGATTATGCATCTGTAATTTAGCCATAACTTGTTCTGTAGATATCCAAATGAGGTTATGTTTGATTTGGATTAAATTAGAGACATATGGATACATTTTGCATGAAGACATTGAATTCAAATACTGTCTTTAAGATTTTAGAATTTGAATTTGAATTTAAGTACTGGGTATAGGAAAAAATGTAGAAAAACTAGATACATAATGGGTTTTGTTCTGTTTTCTTGATGAAATAATGTGAATCTCCTTGCGTATTTTTGTGATGAAATAAAATGAGTATAGAGCTAAAGAAAGGGAGTAATGTGGTATCTTGAAATGGGAAGAATTAAGGTGATAATTAGAAGTGAAATGAAAGTGGAAATGAAGTTGAATATGAGTAGGAAGTTAATGATGAATATGTATATATGTGTATGTTCTGTTATTAGTGTTCATGATCAATCATAGACTATAATTTGTTTATGGATGGTATTGAGTTGAAATGGACTTAGAATGATGGGAAAATGATGAGAAATTAAATTAGAAATGATAGACAAGCTTAAGGTAGTGAATATAGTAAGTAAAGAGTTAGAATCTGGAAAATGTGATGCACTTGGATATACTTTGGGGCAAGAGGCATAACTTTTTCTGTAGAACTCAGATTGAGTTCGTTTAGGTATATTTTTAAAGAGAACTTCCAGATCTACAACTTGTATGTAGACCTCAAGAAGAGATTTTGATTTATAAAGGGGTCGAAAATTCAAGTATCTGTAAGAGACCCGTAAAGGTCGGCTTAGCGGACATTATATCCCTTCAAACGGACATGAGTGGGGCTGGAAAGCTAAAAAACCTGAGAACGTCCCCCCAGCGGATATGAAGTCCACCTAACGGACATTCACAGGTCAATTGGTCTTAATTAAGGCTCAAATGGGATTTGGAATGAACCTAGAATGATGCCTTGATAAGTGACTAATGTGTAATATGTTTGAAGTGATAATGGGGGTTATAACTTAGTGAATGAATGGATAATATCAATGGTACCAAAGGCATGAGTATAATGGGAATGAAGATGTGCATATGATTGTAGTCATGATCCAAAGGAGTTGAGTAATATGTATTAAGTAAATGTGAATGAGAATTGAGTATTATAAAAGCATACAATGTTAGAAAAGAGATGACAAGAAATTGGATTATGACATTAGAAGAACTAAGTGTCCTTAAGGTGTAAGCTTAAGAATAATCTAGACTCATATAAAGGGTAAAGATTGAACGGTGAACTTAGAATGATCTTGTACAAATGAAGTGTAAACCTAAGTTCAATTAGACATATATGAATTATGAAATGAGAATGAGCATAAGATGTCATTGGGCATGCATTATACACAACACATATATATATGTATGTGATTAAGTATTCATAAGAGTGTGTAATTATTAATGTGTGTGTAATTACTGTTGATGTGCAGGATAAAGGTCTGCATCCAGACGTTTCCAGATCATGGAAGCTAATGCTAATCTGGAGCGTACTGTGAGTCGACCTAGATGGTCTCATTTCATTGTTTGTTTTGATTTTAGTTTCTACATTGAATGATTACGGTTATGATTATTATGCAATGTGGATATGATTGATATGAATGTGATTTGCTTAAGTTGATGCCGGAAAATGAAGGTCCGAGACTTGATGCATGAATGTGATATTGAAGTGCTACTTGTATGTGAATGTGACGAAATAAATGTTGCTCAACAATTATGTTGAATGTTGGACTAAGGTCCGATGATAAATGTGATCTGAATGTGAATATGCATATGAATGAAAAGGTAATTCTCAACTTAAATGTTGAATGCCAGACTAAGGTCCGATGATATGTGAAAGTGACTGATTGATCATATGTGATTGATGCATTCCATTACATGAATGTATGAAACATATAGGAAGTTGTGACCGGAGTAGCCACCGCAAAAGAGCTTAAAGCTCAAAATGTGAAAAAGAGCTTAAAGCTCAAAATGTGAAAAAGAGCTTAAAGCTCAGATTGTGAGAAAGAGCTTAAAGCTCAGAAAGTGTATAGGAGCCAAAGGCTTATTATGTAAAATGAGCCCGATATCTCCAATGGATATGGGACAGTTATCAATGAGCCCGGTATCCACAATGGATACGGGACAGTTATAGGCACTCGGTCACAACAAAGTAATAAATGAAAGTGAGTCTCATTGAAGTGAGTCTCATTCGCATTGCATTATAAGTGATATGTGCATTTTAAATGATTGAAATGATTAATTTGAATGCCCTGAATGTGATCCTATGTGTTAAATGAAGTGATGTAAATTATGTGAAAATATGTGAACTATATGTGTTATGTGATTGAGTGAGCTATCGAGAATGGTCACTCATTGAGTTCACAAAACTCACCCAAAATTTGTAATATTTTTCAGGTTTAGAAGAGTTACCCCGTTAGGTTAACGGGAGTATAGCCACTGTACCCAAGTAAGAGATAGAGGTTGGGATCAGTTCGCGTCTGCATTTGTACTTTCTTATTTTTTATATCAATTTGTATATTCCACGATTTTTGTACAATGTGTATCTGAACATTCTATTTATAATAACTTTCTAAATGGGAAATGTCTGTAAATGAATGTGTGATGTAATAACAATTATGAATTTAATTATTTTGTATGCTTAATAGGCCTTAGTGACTAATGAAATTCGGATGATTTGTGAAATGATTGTAACCCTTGTAATTGAAAAAGTTTATGAATAAAGTGGGCCCAATTGATTATTGATTTCCGCATATGTTGTGCAAAAAAAAATTGCACCGAGTTTTAAGTGTTTGATTATTCTAGCACGCCACCCTTGCGGGGTATGTACTCGGACATCACTCAAGATGTCGAGTACGTGTCTTGTGAGAGTGGGGTGCTACAGTTTTGGTTATCTGCACAAATTGCCACTACTCAGCTTCAATGTGACAAATGCAAATTTGTTATTAGTTAACGTTTTTTTTTAGCCTATCAAGTGTTTAATGAAAGTTTTATTAAAGAGACTTATAAAGTTGTGATTTCTAATGTATGCATTTTTCTTCCAATTATGGTTCCATTTTAGTGTTGATTCTTTATGCTAAACCATAGCTGGAGCTCCTTTACAATTATAAAGGCATCGACTGCCTTTTAGTTACTGCGTTATCAATTGAGAGTCATAAGAAATTGTTATGGTGATTGGTTGCTTTGTTGGTGAAACTAGCCAATAAATAGGCTTAACCCTTATAATGAATCGAACAAATGCTAGTATGCTTTAAAAAAAGTTTCAATTACCATAGAAATGAATCCAAATACAAAAAATTGAAAGGTGACTTCTCATCCAAATGCTACTCATCTCCATATCAGGAAGGATAATTCAAGTATATGCCAAATCCATATCTACATATTTTGCCCATGTCTAAACTTACTAAGTGAAATCCATGTCTGATTCAAATCTCTTGTAAACAACTTTGCGCCTTTAAAAATAACATTCATAGTTTGCATGTTCCTAACATACACATACTTTATACTTTTGTATACAAAAAATAAAAACATCTATTGGTGCTTAATTTTTATTAAACTCCATTAATTTAATCGTTCCTCATATTAAAATAGGACACTAATAGTTTCACTTATTGGAGTATTAATATATTCCTGATAATAAAATAAGACACTACTAATTAAGAAAATATGTGCTAAACAAATTGGAGAACCATTTTCTTTTAAGTAATAATAAAGCAACCAGTCCATTTGATTTAATTCATTTTGATCAGTACGTGGGGGCCATATCCAACGACATTTTCATGTTAATCTCCCTTTATATTTTTAGGGTGAATGTGTGTTAGCAGCATGTTATCTTATTAAGCAGACACTAGTTATGACTAAAAAGAAAATTACGCTTTTAATTTATTATCTGGTAAGATGCCTTCATATCATCATACTAAAGTGTTTGAAGTATGTCTACCTAATTGGTACTTTTCTTATGAAAGTGGCTTCAGAGACAATTTTACTAATTGTGCATATTATATGTTTTACTATTGTATTAATTGAATGTATGTTTGTAATGATGATTAGATTTATTGTAATGTTAATAAAATTTATGTTTTTTTTATAGATATCCACTATAATGGCACCTAGTAGAAATAAAATGAAGAAGGCGGTAGGTATTAAAATTGTTCATAATTAATAACAACCAGATCAATCAGTTCCCGGCCAACAATAACATTTGACCTCATCCACTAATGAAGCAAGTTAGAAACAACCTCATTCTTCCTCAACCAATAATGAATCAACTAGTACAGAGGGATCTGCAAGTTTGTTAATCTTTAACAATTTAGAATAAACTTATGCTTAAATATATATTTACATGTTTAATACATATCTTCTTATTATTATTCATTTGTTTTTAGGTTCCAATGTCAACATTAGGAAAAGAGGTTGAGGTATAATTAAAGGTTATGAGTTGCAATGAATGTATGTTGCAATGAACAACAAGTTGTCAATATATATTG
The DNA here is from genome assembly GCA_027563885.1 of Erythroxylum longipes. NCBI lineage: Eukaryota > Viridiplantae > Streptophyta > Magnoliopsida > Malpighiales > Erythroxylaceae > Erythroxylum > Erythroxylum longipes. Next base: position 21,061,954 of record JAOQMS010000179.1, read on the forward strand.
ATACCTCGCAAAGTTGTCCTTTAGATAAGATTCAATCAGTAAAATTATCTAGTGAGTTGGGGATAATTGCCAGAGCATAATTATCTTGCCTAAAGCATGCTAAGGACTTGAAGGAAGACAACTTGCTCGAAAATGGTTTGGATAAAGTTTTAGTAAATTTTCAATTTATTTAACTCTATGTAATATTGTTCCACTTATTTTAAGATTAATTACACTTTTAATTATTGTTCATAAATGAAATTAAATATCATCGATATCGACAACCCTGATGTTTCAAACTGTGTCACTTCATTGTTGAAACAAAGGACCAAGGATCATCGTTAAAGGCTGCATCAATATTGCAAATCTTTTCCTTCTGATGTGGAGGCAAAGAGACATGTTCTGGAACTAATGTCTCTAGAAAATTGAAACAACATGAGTGATTGTTGGGCGTCTCCCAAAATTCATATTTGTTTTCTTTCCCTTCATATTTTCTTCCGTTAATCTTGTTAGATGATTTAATGACTCTTTTTTTCTTTATTTAGGAAAAATGTGAGAAGGCCAAGGTGAACAGAGAAAAAATGAAAACTCCTCACAACTAAGGCTTCTAATCATTTGTTGTCGTGTGAAATGAATATGTAAAATCTTTGTTTACAAATTATAATTATATTAATAAACACTATATTATTTATTTTGCATTTTATTTTTTCATAAAACAGAGTAAGAAGGAACTACATAAACAAGAGCGTGATAGGATCACAATCTACAAATCACTCACTACAAGGCAGGTCGGATGTCAAAAGAAGTACAAAATAACTATGTAAGTATAAATTTTTTTTAAAATTTTATGTTTATTTATTGATATAGTACTAACTAATAATATTTGCATTGAATATTGGTTTTATTTTGTTAATTTTATAACAAGATATAAGAGTTGCTGCAAACATCAATGTATGAGGGGAATGAGGCAAATGTAGAAGACAATTGCAATTTCGTGCTTGATACATGATCCGGATATATCAAAGGTCATAGGTTTGACCCTAAACCAACTGTTTCATCCTCATTAAGATCAACATACACGTTCAACGTCTTAAAGAGTAAAACAAGTTAAGGTTAAATTACAAAATACTAAAAAAAGTTAGACAAGCATAGACAAGCATGACAAGTACCTCAAAAAATTACTTGGCCGGAATTATAAAAGCAGTGAGGATGAAGATGAATGATATTAATTACATCTCCTATACTTCTTTACTTTATTTCCTGTTTTTATTATAATTTAAATATAATTTTTTTCTTGGATTACAAATTTGAAAAAGATGCAACGGGGTTGATTGATTTGTATTATATCTTGTAAACTAATCTCTATATTTATTATTTTATATATAATTATTTTTAAAGTTGTAATTAAAATCTTATACACGAATAAATTTAATGATATTTTATTTTTATATAAGTTACTTCAAATTATCAATTATTTTTGTATAATTTTTATATAATAAATTAATAACAAAAAATATCCAAAGTTTATGTACAATAATATCCATTGAAAATGTAACAAATAATTATAATTCAACATGGTATAACATTACGTTAAAATGTATAACAAAATGTGGGTTAATTACCAAAAAAACCTAAATTTTCGTCAAAATTTCAATTATAACCCCAACTTTAAAAAGTAGCAATAAAATGCCCAAACTTTCAAATTTTTTTCAATTCTAGCCTAAACTTTAAAAAGTGACAATAAAATGCTCATACTTTCAATTTTCTTTAATTCTAGCTTGACGCTATCTGTTATTCTCCCAATGCCCTCAACCTTTTATTTTTTGTTTACTCTTCTGATGCCCCAAATTACTCTCTCATTACAGCGTACTATACTAGTAACCTCTTCATTTTTAGTTTGTTCTCCTAATGCCCTTAGTTTGAGGGCAACAGTGCTACATAATTTGAAAATTAAAGGATGAGGGCATCGAGAGAACAAACTGAAGACGAAGGAAAAAAATGAAATTAAAGAGTAAGGTCATTGGGATTACGTAATCTAATTTATGTCATTTTTTAACAATGACGTCATTTTAATTATGTGATTAAACAATATCATTTCATTAATCTTCATTTGTTGTGTTAATTTTAGCTGACATATATTAATAGTTAATGTTTCTAAAATACGTAGCAAGCCATGTCAACAAACTTAACAAAAATACTAACATTAGGCTAGAAATGAAAAACATTGAAAGTTTGAGCATTTTATTGCTACTTTTTGAAGTTTGGGCTAGAATTGAAAAAAATTGAAAGTTTGGGCATTTTAGTACTACTTTTTAAAGTTCAGACTACAATTGAAAATTTGACGAAAGTTTGGACTTTTTTTAGTAATTAACCCTTAAAACTTTTTAGAATGTAGCTAAAAACCTTTGGCCACGTTTTCAAAAACTTAGGTAAAACTTTTTGGCTACATTTTTTGAAATGTAGCTAAAAACTTTTGACTACATTTTTGAAAACGTAGCTAATAATTTTTAGCTACAAAAACTAAACTGAACTAAAAGATATTGGTGACAATTTCTCAAAATGTTTTTTTTGTTACGAAAATAAAGCGTAGGTAAAAAATATTAACAATGACTCCATAATTCTTTTGTTTCACAAAATGAGTTATATAGATGATGGGTCTAAGGAAGAGAAGACTATTGTCGGTCCTTGCTTCTTACCTCTTATTTTTGTCTGATAATAATCACTTTCTCTTTCTTATCATTATCAAAGCGAAAAGCATCACCTATAGTTTTTAGCGATGGGGATTTGGCTACGAAAAAAATCGACACTAATACTTTTAGCTACGATAATTTTCATAACCTAATGTACTTTTTGTTGTAGTGATATAAGAAACAGAAGCAAGTGATAAGCTGAAAAAATTTCAAACTGAATAAGAATCCGGAAAGCTACAGACAGATGAGAGTATTATGGTGGTTGTCAAGCATCTACCCTAAATTCCTGCACGAAATTTAATGGAATGCTTATATGTATACTTAATATTTTACTCTTTACTAAGATTATTGTTATCATTTTTATATATGCTTTATCAACTATATAATCTTATCACCGTTCATTTGGTTAAAGACTATGGTGTCAAATAAAATGAGGTAAGTGTCAGAAATAAGGAGTTCCACTCACAATTTTTAAGGATTTGATAAGCTTTTTTGGGTAGAATCTATTGAAAGAGTTATAAAGAAACAAAGGATTTATATGACAAGAATTAATTGTTTAATTTATTTAGATTGTAGGATTAAATGACAAACTGAAAGTATATTAATGAATCCCACCAATTTATTTTACACTTATAGGGAATGTCAAATACTGGATACAGTCTATTGAAATGTAGCATTACTCTCGATCACTGATCTCCTCGAGACAAATTCAGCTCAACTTCCGAGTCCAAATCTTCTAATATTTTAAAGCTGCGTTGGTTACCAAGTATCAGACGTTCTTACATTTAAATAAGCAAATTAGTTAAGGGAAAATATATCTTGAGAACAATGAAAAACGATTAGCTAGGAGATTCTCATTGACTCGTGCAAAAAATTGGTATTTTCAGGACTGGTTTGCCCACTTTATGTGTACGTATATGGACAAGTCATATTCATGTCTACTTCATTTCCCCTTTCATAATTATCAGTTCTGAAACATGTTTGGTTGATCGTCTACGTAAATGGGGTACCTTGACGTCACCACATTTGACAAAGTTCACTAGCTCCGAACTAATAAATCTGATCCAAAGAAAAAAAAATATCCAGTTTAGTTCAATGTCTTCTAATCTAATCAGGAGCGTTTTTCTCGTTTGATTTTGATTCAACGTATTGCTCATGTCGAGTTATCCTAGCAATAATCATCCATGCTTTCTTCATACAGCGTTGCAAGAAGTTTCAAGTGCTTCTGGCCCTTCCTTTTCCTCATGTTGATCGGTGTTTCCCATGAATTTGCCGCCGGCCGCCGCGTACGTCCTCCAGAAACAGACGTTCCAGCACACGTGAACTTCTTCAGATCGGCTTTACGAGGGAGGCAGAAAGTACTTTCGTGTGCCAATGACCCTAATGTGTGTTGGGATCGCGAGAAAAATCCATGGGGTGGCACCACATGTTGCTTTCAGCAGTTTTGTAAAGATACAGTAAGGGATTCCAACAACTGTGGAGCTTGTGGACAAAGTTGTGCTTATGGGTTCGTGTGTTGTGATGGCAAGTGTGTTGACGTTCGAAATGATCCTCTTCATTGCGGTTCTTGTTTTGAGGAGTGTCCTGGTCAAGGTAGGTGTTCCTTCGGAATGTGTGATTATGGTGGATGATTGATGAATATATTACAGAATCAGTTTAAAAATTCATCTATAAACACCTTCTGGGTTGTAAGTGTAACCATTCCTTCACGGTTGTTCAATAAATTTCTTGGAACAATTTACCTTTTTCCTGTCTCAATTCGATCGAGCACCTTTTTTTTTTGTTTTGACGCGGGACACAATTTTTTTTTTTAAATTGTTTGAATTAGTGAACACTATATCATACTTAATTTCTCATCTTGCTTAAAATTAAAATATCCAATGGCGTACTTTAACTTGTTAGTCCCATGAAGTTGAGATGTTTTTTCACGAACTTCTAATTTGCACTTGCATTTGCATACCATTGGCAGGTTTTTCAGTTTTTGGTTTTAATTTCTAAATATTTTCCACAAGTCTATCAAAGAAAAGATTGGAAGGATATGAATTTTTAGGTCCACCAGGATTAAAGTAACTGCAGCATGTGACGGTGGGTATCCATTTATTTACTCTAACCACTCGCCCTTGTGTCTCTCGTTTGAATTTGCTGCGAGTAAGAAATAAAAAAGGTTAAATTTCCCGTAAATCTTAAGGGCTTATGTTTTAAAAAAAAACATTTGAATATTAGCTTTCACGCTACTCATTCATTGCTACATAATGTTGCAAGTTTAGGAAACATATCAATCATAGTTGGTCAACAATAAAACTTTAAATCAGCTATTATAGTTCAGTATATTGCATTCCGATTTATATTTCGTCGTCAAATTACAGAACGACCATGACTATAAAGGTACACTTTAATGGAAAAGCTCCCCTTACCTTACAATTGGCGATTCACTAGGAAAATTATGACATGATGGTTGTAGTACTATTATTTATAAATCCTTGCTATAAGATAAAAATTGGGGATATGATAAATTAATTTTCTTTGTAAATAATTAAATTCTAAATTTCCTCAAACTTTATCTAAAGGATTCATGTCATAATTTATTCAGTAAAAAAAGAAAAGAAAACTACTTAGGTAAAACATATTAGTATTGTTTAAGAGCTCCCTAGCCAATGGGTTGAGGTATTGAATAGTAAAGTATTCCCAAATAGGGATGTCAATAGACTGGGTGGGGCCGAACCTAGGATGGGCAGCCCGGTCCGGCCTTGGAACATAGTGGCCCGTGGCTCGGCCAGCCCACGGGCTGACCTAAGGCAAGCCGAGCATGTATTTTTTTAAAATAAAAAAATGTTCAAAACGACGTCTTTTTGAAAATAACAGACGGATCACAGGTCAGGCCAGACTAGCCTGAGGCTTATGACCTGCCTGTGGCTAGGTCAAAGTGGGTCGGGTCGGGCGGGCCAGGCCACTTTTGACATGCCTACTCCTACAATAGTCTTAGAAGGTAGTTGATATTATTCAGAAGTCTCGTCCTTTATCAATATATATTATGACTCAAATGAGTAATTTACACAATAAAATTTTGATATAAAAATATGAAGAAATGAACTTTTCTTTTTTGAAAAAATTTAAATGGATATAACTTCCATGATTCAATTAAAGAGCAGCTATAACATGTATGGAATATTATAGGGTACTACTATAAGTTTTCTGTTCTTTAAGATTAAGTAGGAAAAGATTATTTCCCTAGACTTTTCTATATTTTGGAACACTCTAGTTTTTTTTTTCTCTCTAGATGTTATACATGAAGCAACTAACTGTAATAATAATGTAGAGTTGCTTGTCTATTTTATTATCTATTCACAACCTGATTCGCCAGTTAATCAAATCGACATACTTGCTCCTACTAGTACTCAAGTTGTATAAGGATTGGATGATAGTCTATATACCAAAGGAGATTTCACATTTGAAAAACATAATGGCTTAGAGTTTTGAGGAGTGTTTTACAAAGCCTGCAAACTTTTTCAACTTAAAAAATAGTAGTTTATCTAAGGTAGAGAGTTTCTTTCTTGTAACTAACCATATGTGATAGGAAACTTGAGGCAATACCTTATTGTTCCATTAATTAGGAAGAAGATTGATGTTTAGTTATAAGTAGCTCCTTATACGATTTATTATTTAATTTCCCTAAAGATTGCTTTAGCCACATATAAGAGTATCCTATTTATAAGTTAGGTCTATAACATATTATAATGTTCTCTAATGAGAAAGATCCAACAAATCTGAGCGACAAGTTATTGTTGTTGATGGTAGAGGAGACTTTGGAGTCTAAAGGAAACTACTGAATCAAGTTAGGCATCTGTATACAATGATTTAGAGGATTTACATTACTCCAATTTTCAATCTAGAATGAAGTAAAGTTGTCATTTCCTATCTTGCATTTGATGTGTCTATAAAGAAACTCTCTTAGTTTCAAAAGTTAAGTAAAGATGATAAATCTTTTATTTTTATCTCTCAAAAGCTTTTGCCCTTTAAGAAATATAAATGGATCCACCTAAGCCAGAGCACTTCTTTTATAGTGAGAATTCCCCATACTCTTTTTATCATGAGTGTCTTGCTTTAGAGTTTTAAAGACTAAATTCCCATACCACCCTTAGATAGCATGCATATTTCATCCCATTTGACCTTTGCACTAGATTAGTTGTTAGAGAAACCAAACCACAAGAATCTTTTTAGAATTTTTCAATAGATTTATTCAACCCTTTAGAGAGGAACATATGGACTAACTAGTAGTGAAGAGAATGGAATTTAACAACTGAAGTCTCCTAGTAAATGAAAACAATTCATTACACTAGTTGAAGATTATTTTTAAAATCTTTTCCAAAAATAGTAGAGTTTCCTAGTGCAAATTGGCAACTTAAGATACATGAAAGGGGGTTCTTTAACTTAAAGGACAATGATTGTAGATAACCAGCTTGAAAGATGTTGAGCTCCAATTGAAACAATTAGGAAACTTTTGTTTAAATTCATAGATAAACTAGATAATATCTTAAAGGAATGAAGTGATGATATCAAGTTGCTTTGAGATTTATCATTTGTCCTTAAGAGTATAAGAATACCATTAATAAATAAAAAGGGAAATAAATTCAACTTCCTACATCTAATGTGAAATTTGAACTCATATTATCTAGTTTTATATAATGAGACATCAGTCGTACAAGAGTCTTTATGCATAAGATAAATAGGTAAGTGGATAAAGGATTTTTCTTAAGCCTTTCTTACCTTTAATAAGATTAGTAGGTTCCTCATTAACTTAAACACTATATACTGTGGTTTAGATGAATTGTTTTATTCAATTGAAAGCTTCTAATCTTTTCAAAAGTCTATCTTAGTAGCATAATTCTTAAGAGAGTTCTTCCTTCTACAATTCCTAAATCGTTATTCAGTTAATAGGATATTGTCTCCTATTAATCTTTCTTGCGATAATGCTTTTTGAGAATCATTAGGAAAGTGTTGAGGACACGCTTTTAATTTGCATACAAGAAGTTTAGTTATAATCTTGTATAAGATATTGTAATAAGATATTATCCTAAAATCAAGAACATATTAAGGGTTAGGAACCTGAGAAATGGGTTTTGTTTACCTCTTTAAGAGTTCTCCTTTTTTAAAGCAACTTTAGGACTATATCTATCATATCACTTTTCATTAGTGGCCAAGTCTTTTGAAAGTAATATCCATTAATTCCATAAGGGCCTAGTGATTTGTATATTTTTAGCTTATATCCTCCTCAATGAAAGGCTTGAATAATTATAAGGTTTCCTCGTTGGTAAAATGATTTTAGATAAAGGATTAGATTTTTAAAGGGCAATCATAACAAGTTTGGGTGCCTATAGTTTTTTTTAAGAATTCAAATACCTCTTACTTAATGTCCCTCTAATTTTGACATGCCTTTAATTTTGCTTTCCAATTAATGTTATTCTATTGTAATTCTTCCTTGAGTTAATAGTCTATGAAAATATCTTGTATTATTGTCCCCCTCATTCAAGCATAACATTCGTAATCTCTACCTTAATAAAGAGTTATGCTTATCAACTGCTTTACAATAGGCATGTAAGATTGTTTTTTCCTCTAATAATAGTGCAAGATTTTTAGAATAGAACGTTTCTTAAATAGAATTAAAATTTTCCCTTGTATTAGAGATCACCTTTTGAATGTATGTTCCTACATTAGTTTAAAGCCTTAAGCTCTTCCTTCACTCCCTTTCCTTATGAAAATGAAAGCTTTGTAACCTTGACCTTTGAATGATAATCTCCTAATAACTACTTTTTCAAAGCCTTTCACTTCAAATAATAAGTTATTAAATATGAACAAACTTCTTGTAGGTTATTTAAGCTCAAGGTTCTATATGAGAAGAGGGTTGTGGTTTGAGAAGGAGGGTTCTCAAAAATTACTTTGCTTTCTAAAAATTTCAATAGCCATTTTCATTAATCAATACCTTATCTAGTTTTGTTTCTAATATTCCATGTATCATTTTGTTTGTTGCTCCATGTGAAAAAATTCTCCCTCAAATTTTAGGTCAATAACCTCTATTTCACTAATACATTCTCTTATATCACCATTATAGCTCCTCAAGGAAGTATTTCCCTTAAATTTTGATGCATGTAAGAAATTATTAAAGTTCCATAGGATCATTGAAGAGGAATATATAGTAGGGTGAGTTTCTTTGAGTTTATTCTGTAGAACTTTCCTTTAAAAGGCCAAGTTGGAACCATAGATCAAGGAAACAAAAAACTAGATCTTTTCTTAAACAAAACTAGCAACTAGCTATATAATATGGTCAATGTTTAAGATCAAGGATATGTTTATTTTGTATGGATCATAAGTAAAAATCACTCTGCCATTATGATAAAAGTTGCTGTTAGTAAGAGTAAACCAATGCTTATCCAAAAACATCAACGTTTTGCACTTATCAACCTTAAGTTTGGTCTTTAAACTACCTATTAGCATGGGTTCATTCCACAAATAAATTCTTTAAGCAGAAGTTGCATTTTGGGACAATTAACACCACTCAAATTCCATGAAAATAAAGAAATTAAGGAACGAAGTGGCTCTTAAAGCCTTTATTAGAACATTTCATACCAAATTTCCTTCTCTTTTCCTCCTTGAAACCATCTCTAGAGGTATAAGGGAACTTATAAATAGATATATAGGAACTTGATAAATCATTCTAGATAGGACTTAGGTAATCTATAGGAGAAGTTAAGGACTAAGAGTTGGTTCCATGTTCAATTTTGTGCTCAATGGTCAAGTTAATGGCAATAATCATCTTAAAAGTGAGTGCTTTTGCATCTTATTTATCATCTGCTGGCCTCTTTATTCTATCATAAGCATTGTTGATTCCAAAATCAATAACAGCATTCGAAGTGCTTTGAATATTGCCAATCTTACTAGTTGTCTCTTTTTTTAAATCATAGCAGTTTCCTTACCCATAATTTCTTGATAGTCTCCAATTTTAAATCTTCTCCCTTTGAGCACCTATCTCCCCCTATTTGAGTTATTGGTGGTCTCCATATAAAAGAAAGCTTAACTGAATCCTCTATCAGCACATCATTCCTTAAAAGTCTTAATAAGGGAATTATTTTAGGAAGTTTATGCTACAATTTCATAACCACACATATTCTCACATACCCAACCCTTTTCTTAGCATTTTTAGCTTCTTCTATATGCATAAGGGCTTACCTATATAGCTTAACAATTGGCTCTAGCCCTTCAGTAATCCAGTATTTTAAAGGGATATTTTAGATATTAATCTACACACATGGTTCAACTTAATTGTATCTATATCCAGTCGAAGTTTCCATAGCTAAAGGAAAATAGTTGTGTTGAAAACATGACAAAAAATAGATTCAATTACTTTTTGTGTAACTAATTCTATATTAAAGTGAACAAAAAGTATATTGTCTTTATTCGGGAGGAAATTGCCTTGACCTTTTTTAATTCCTAATGACCTAAGAGTTAACTACTTGATAACATGGCCTTTTCTTGATAAAGAAAAACCTGCTATTTTGAAGACTAGACATGGCAATGGGTCGGGCCAGGCCCAGGCCGACTATTATGCAGGGCTGCAGGTCCGCCTGTGGCCCACGCAGGGAGGGATTGGCCGGCCCCCAGCCCGGCCCACCGACGGGCCGGGCGGCCTGTGGTCGGCCCGTATATATATTTTTTAATAAAAACTATACAAAATGGCGTCGTTTTGGACAAAATGACACCATTTTATTCAAAATCGGCCCGCGGCTAGCGCGGGTTAATCATAGTCGACCCGTGGCCCGGCTTGGGCGGACCATGGTCGTCCCCTGACCCCGCCAACTCGGGCTAAAAACCGGGCCGGGCCAAAATTGTCAACCCTATTGAAGACCAATGACTAACGCCTTCTTTTAATACTTCTAAAGGAGGGTTTACCATGTTGGATTCCTTAAAGATAGATGGAGGACAATATTGCATGCTTTTAAGGGAAGAGCTGCCAATAATTCATCTCCAAGATAACTTGGTATTGAGGTCTGGTTATAAGGGGGGAAAGGTTACTAGGTGAAAGTGAGTTAGGGTAGTGTGAAGGAGGTAAAGAGGCTCCCTAAGAAGGTTCCCCTATGATGACATTAGGTTTAAAGGAGGGAGATTGAGACTAACCTTAACCAGAGGATGGAATAGGGGTGATTTGGGAAGGAGAATAAATAATTAAAAGATTGGAGAGGGGAAGTGAGTGACATAAAGTAGAGAATGAGGATGAATAGGATTGAGGCGTAAAACAAGGGATGGGAAGTTGGCTAGATTGAGACAAATTTGGTCATATATAATGTCACAATAAGTAAATGGCCAAACTAAACTAGAAAAATTTGAAAAATCATTCTAAATATATTAATAAAAAAGTGAGAAATGCTTTGAAAAATAAGACGAAAAGGCCTTTTACTCCATTGCAACTAAAGAGGTTGTCGAAACAAAAAGTTTGGTGGCATTGGGAAAGAGTTGGTTAGAAGGGTAAGGATCAAGAAATCAAAAGAGACATTAAACTAAGAGATAGAGGTACAAGGAAATCAGAAAAGGGAGGTGACTAACCACTAGACTAACCAGTGGCGGAGCCACATGGCGCGGGGGCTTGTCCCGGCCATGAGTGTTTTTGGAGCTTTATTTGATGTATTTATATTATATATTAGTTGCATGCTTCGAGTCTGAAAATGTCGCTTTTCTACTTTTTGTTCAATGCCATACCTACTCTGCAATTTTTATATCCAACTGCAAGCACTTGATTAAGAAAAGGCTTCGTACCATGAACTGTAAACAATAACTAAGACTAGAATATATATTCAACCCTGAGCCTTATTGTACTGTAATAATATTTTCTGCTTTGTGACAACAAAAGGTAGTCCTAAAATTCATACTAAAAAAGTCTTACTGAACATGACTTTTATTCAGTGGCGGAGCCACATGGGGACAAGCCCTGGCCAAACCCCTAATAGCTAATGCCTTTAATTTTTTTTTTGAAGTTGCCTTTAAATGTTATATATATATATACACACACACACACACACTATGTTTCCACATTCATACTTATGTAGAAGGTCACCGTTAACACAAATTTAATATTTTATTAAAAATAAATCTTGTATTCAATGAAATTGTTATTAAAACATTGTTATGGTTATTGTTATTTACAAAACTCATGAGACTATTTTACAGCGGTTTCAAGCCATGGTGACTCACCAAAAATAATTATTATCCATTAGCTCTAATGTCTCTAAAAATGTGTAAAGACATTGTAATTTAAATATTTTAGTTAACTTCATTTATGAATGTGCTTTGTGAAATTATTTTTTGAATTAATTTTGAATTTGCCTGAAGTCTTCGCCGTCAGTCCATTGCTGTCCAATCAGCCCCGACTCTAGGATATTCCTGGCTCCGCCACTGAAGGAGGTATATGTCTTTTACCTTATTTTTAATATATGTATGACACCTCTAATGCACTAATAAATATTAGTATATAATTTAATATTGTGTTAGAATTTATAATTTCTTATAATTAATAAAATTTTGGCTAAAAAATGTAAGTAGTGTAAAAATAATGTTTCCTATGAAGTTCATATTTTTAAATAATCAACCAAATAATGATAATAACTACATCTTCTGTTTATTATTTCCTTCCCTTTCAATTTTCTTTTCCTTTCATCAGTTCATTTTGTTCATACCTCTGCCCGATTAGATTTATGCGGTGAGATCAGCAGGAGTACTTCTTCCTTGCCCTTTTACAGTCTGTTTGGTTACTGTCTCCAATATGCAGAGACGGAACGAGACGGAAATTTGGAGACGGAACAGAACAGAAATTGGAGACAGTGAGCTGTTTGGTTGTGATGGACA
>JAOQMS010000179.1:21074610-21113677 GCA_027563885.1 Erythroxylum longipes
TGAATATTTTAGTTAACTTCATTTATGAACGTGCTTTGTGAAATTATTTTTTGAATTAATTTTGAATTTGTCGGAAGTTTTCACCGTCAGTCCATCGCTGTCCAATCAGCCCCGGCTTCAAGATATTCCTGGCTCCGCCACTGAGACTAACTCAGAAAAAGAACGTAAGGGTGAAAGGATAAGAAAGCTAATCAAACCCAAAAATGCAACTAGGAAGTTTAGAATGTTAGTCGATTGATGTTGAAGAAAAGAGTACAGGGTCACGGTATGATAGTTAAAGACAACCAATACATTTATAGAGAAGTAGGTGGTTTTCTCTCATCCATGCACTTCGTTTATTAATTAATAATAAAAGTGAACTTTTCACAATCTTCATTAGGAAATATATTTACATAGTAATAACTTTATTTGGAAGCCTCTTAAATTTTAATTCGATAAGAAATGGTGGGAAACTATTAATGCAAATTTTAAAAGAAAAACATGATATGGTTCATCACACATACAATGTAAGTTATTAATATTTTCTTACTCTTCTTACATGAAACAAACAGTAAGTAAAATGTGGGTTTTAAAGTTGTGGCTATGAAAGGCACGAGCAAAAAGGGTCTGAGGTAAGGAAATATTGGTGAAGAAAAGAGAACATTATGTCCATAAAGCAGGTTCCACGTAAACAACTAAACTAGGAACCTGGAAAGTCCAATACCCTTTGATTTCCGCTTTGTTGACTAAAGCTATGAGTCTTTCTTTTCCTGGTTTTATACAGCACATGCATAGGTCCTTTTTATTTATCTACATCACCCTCCATGATTCATCTATATATATGATTCTTCAATTAGATTACAATGCTTAGATTTTATGAGATCATCCTTTAAAAAATACAAACGAAATCCAGTTTCACTATTAGGTAGTGTAACAATTTGGATAGATTAGTACATCTCTTATTTTTTCGTGGAACTAAATGCTTGGTCTTTAAGCTTGTCAATAGGTCGAATCGGGTCAAAACCCGATCTCGAGTATAGTGGCCCGTGGCCCAGCGAGTCAGGACAGGTCGGCCTGTGACTCGACCCGACCACAAGCTAACCAGCCTATGGTCCGACAGGTCTACCCGCTTTTTTTATTTTTAAGAAAAGAATTTTAAAATGACGATATTTTTAACAAATAACATCATTTTGAAAGTAACGGTCGAGTTACAGGTTGAGTCGGGATGACTCATGACGTGCTCAATCTTGACCCGTAGCTTGGCCAAACTGACTATAGTCAACCCGTTGCTTGCCCAAGTTGAATTAAAGTCGAGTCGGATCAGACGAGCTGTTTTTGGCATGTATATTTGTCTTTTAAGAGCATGAAGCCTCCTACTATTTGCCAACAAACTCTATTTTTTTGTTATATTACTAGACGCGAAATCAAGTCACCGGGCCGTTTTTAACACGTCTATTTGTCTTTTTAAGAGCATGAATCCTCCTACTATTTGCCTACAAACTATTTTTTTGTGATTTTACTAGACGCGAAATCTAAGTCAGAAGTCACTCGGGGGCCTCGTATTACGCGTACATGTAACATGTGAAACAACTAACTTCTTCGCTATTCTTTTTCTTGCCTCCAAATGTGAATTGGGCAAAGTGAAATGAGGTCTCTTGGGATGTTCAAATGGTAGTTGCCAACGTAAGCACAGAGTATTACCTTCTCAATTACCTGAGTATCACAAGTTAAACAAAACAATTAATTCCCATACAACTAAAATATTTAGACGGAAATACCTTAATAATTATTTACTAAAATGAAGTGGGAAGTTTCTTTACTAAAATTAAGGTCCAAAAACACAAGGAGTTGCTTCAATTAAATTGCAGGAGCTTGATAATATCCCAATGCTCCTTTTGTTGACATTGAAAGTAATTCAAATTCCAAAATGCAGCATTTATAATTAAATACCCGTCAGTCTCATTAGTTGTGCTTTCCATTTTATCATAGCTGTTGGGGAGTTTCGTAGTTGAAGACAGATAGGTGTTTCCTATTTTATATTTTCGTCCACCTACGTTGGATCTTTGATTGGATCTAATCATATTTTCATTAAAATAATCAACGACTACGATCAAATTAGATTAAACCACGTCATTGTGGACTGAGGTTAACGATTATCATAAATGTTGCAATTTTTTACAGAAAATACAATTTAGTTATCACCTTGCTATTATTTACTCGAGTTCCCATACCAATAAGGCTCGAGATTTTCATTCTATAAGTTGAGTGCCTAACGGGAAACCTTTGGTAAAAGTGAAAATGGCCGTATTGTCTATTATTGTACCAAAATTGCTATACTCATTTTATTAAAAAGAAATACTGTTTACTGGAAAGAAAAATAGTGACTCTCTTTTGCCGTGTTCTCCAAAAGGAATAATAAAACCTTAATTCATTGTTATAGACAAGCGCGTCTTGAGCACCTATTTTAACTTAAAGACAACTCTCCTAAGTCATGACCCCATTTCTTCTCTTCCTCCATTTGCAAAGACCAAACTCAACACACATAAGCCTTCAAAAAGTACTCCGATTATCAAGCACTCACAGCCATACAAACACACGTATAAACACCAGAACAAAAGCAAAAATGTTAGAGGAGAGACAGTACAGAGGTCCACCACATGGAATCCTACTGGCAGTAGTTGTGTTCATAGTTGTGTTGGCTCCTTCACTTATCGGCGACCAAGAAGCCATAACCGAGGCCATATCCGAGCTTTTGAGCCCACTTGGTCTCCTCCTGTTGCCCATTATCCTCCTCTTGACAATACAGTTCCTCTCCTCCGACCACGGCTCCTTTGTCTCCGCCATCTTCTCTACTGGTGAGCCTGACACCATTCACAGAGTCAGTGGCTCCCCTGTCGGCGTCGCTCTGTTTCTCGTTTTGGTCTTGCTTTTGCTCTATAATCGCATGTCCATCTTTGGTGGCGATGACGATTCCAGTGATTAACAGGTGCTTCCGTGGATCTGGGGCCTTTGGTTTGTTTATTTATGAGTTATTTTTCTACATATTTAGTTCTGTATACGGTATAGCGGGTGGTAGTACGTAGACTTTGTCGTATGAACATGGGTTTGATTTGACGTAAATACCCTGGTGGAAAGTTTCGGATTCTCTTTAGTTTGGAGGGTATTGTAGGCATTGGAAAATAGTGGTGGCTGAAGTTGCATTATAAAGAGAGGTGTTTTTTCTGTGTTGACTATATCATCATGCTTAACATTTCTTACTTTGACCCCTTTTTCCTTGTACTCATTTTCTCTGACTTTGCAATTCATCATTTATGTACGAAAAAGAAGAGTAGAGAGAGACTTATTAGGACTTATACTAGTTGATTTTTTTAATTCTATTAATAGACTTTAATTATTTATGTTAATAATAATTGTTATTATTATTCAATCAGAGTAATGATTTCTTATCAGTTGCACTTGCACATGGGCACGTGGGAACCCATCATTGGTGTCCTTTTGGATCTGAGTTATTACTGGCTAGCAAGTATCCTCAGTTCTGTTTGGTGCACGGATTATTTTATCTACATATTTATACGAGATATTTAATAGAATACGGTAGAAATTAGTTAATTAGAATAGAAGACATGTTCGTATCAATGAATCCCTTTAGGACTAGATTTTCTATTTCGTTAACTAATTTTAACCATTCATATGTATATATATATATATGAAATTTACATAAATATGTAGATAAAATTAATTAGCATAATATTGGAATATTATTTTGATAGGAGATGATTTCGCATACTCAGTATGTAAAAATTAGTTAATTGAAATAGAAGATATGTTCTTATCAGTGAATCATATGCTTAATTTAAGACTAGATTTTTTATTTCTGTTAACTAATTTTAATCATTTATATATTTATGTAAAATTTAAATAAATATGTAGATAAAATTAACTAGTATAATATTGAAATATTATCTGAATAGGAGACGATTTCGTATGCTTTGTATGGTGGACATTGATTAATTAAAATAGAAGACATGTTCCTATAAGTAAATCCTACGCCTAACTCTAGAATTAGATTCTCTATTTTTGTTAACTAATTTTAACCATTCATATATTTATGAAAAATTTACATAAATATATAGATAAAATCAGGTTGCACAATATAGAATACTATTTTGATAGCAGACGATTTCGTATGCTCCGTTAGGCTAGTTATCTGACACTAGATTCAGAAGTGCAAAGAACTGCCATTTTGTCATAACCATAGCATGTGATTCCAATGTTTTTAAAATTGCCGGACTAATTTTTATCAGCTTATCTGTACAACCTTTTATAAAAAAAGAACGGCCATTTCTTGTGAAAAACCGTCAATTGCCTTGAGAATCTGTCAATGTGACCCCAGCGGCAAGTTTTTCACGCCAACTGTGTACGTTATGACGGAATGATTGAGACAAAATCCACAGACGTTGTAATTGAATTTTTTTAAAAAAATTGGAAATAGAAAGTTTTTATTTTAAGAATTTTTTCACTTTTAATCATTTTTTTCAATTTTCTCATACAATTTAAATAATAAATTATATTTTTAAATTTTTATTTATCTCTTTATATTTTAATTAAAAATTTTATTTTAAATTATTCTTTATCATCATCATTATGATCACACTCAGTCTTAATTCTCCATTAAAGTGTTGTTTAGAGAAGTTTGATAGTACGCAGTCTTATATTACAAAATAAAGAGGTTGTTTTTGGTAAACTTACATGCAAATGTGACAATAAAAAAGTGATGTAGATTAAAAGAGTAAATATGTAGAACTGATATGTTAAAAGAGTAAGTAAATAAAATTAAAATAAAATAAATAAATAAAATAAAATTACTCAATATGAATAAGTAAAATCACGGATAAGATCTTCAGGATTAAAAATAAAATATCAGTCAAAAATTAGAGTTCAAACTCATTTTTTTCTATTACTTGAAGCCAGAACCAAAAGCTCTCAAATGATGGAAATTCATTATTTAACTAGCCTAAGAATGTTTTACACCCGGGCTCAATGTTCATTGGCATGCACTTGGTTCAATAATTTAGTCCTCAGGAACATATACCCTAGCCTCTAATTACAATATATACAACCGAAACAAATAAACAGATACAGTATGCAACAAACATAAAATAAACAAAGAATTAACAACATCTACATTGTACTCTTGTAAAGTAAAAAAGAAGAATTATTCAGAAACAATACTTCATAGAACAAAAGGGAAGCCAACAAACCCTAAATGAACCTGATTCCCAAAGAAAAAACGCTCAAGGACCACAAACACTACAGAAAATAAACTTTCTAATATAAAGAAAGCAAATTCAGATACTAAACCTCAAAAGTAGTTTCAACTTAACAATCTAAAAAAAAAAAGGAAAAGAAAGTAGTTGGGAAAGAATGATAATTGGAAATATCAAAAAGTATTTCCCACCTGAATACCATCAAAGATATTCCCCAATATTCCTGGTCCCAACTCCACGGATAAAGGCTTGTGCATCCGACGAATAGGGTCATTCACCATCAAACCCGCCGTCTCTTCGTATACTTGAATTTATTATTGTTAAAAAAATGAATTACTATTTTTTTATTTAATTTTACTAATGAATTATATTTATCAAATTTTAAGTTTTTTATTTATCTCTTTATAATTTAATTAAAAAATTTTAAATTATTATTTTAAAAAATTAACTATTATTTTTATCGTAAATTTGTTTAATAAATTGTATTATTAATTAGTATATATAGGTAATTTTGCTTAAAATAATTTAAATATGCGTTAAAATAGAATATTTAAACTATAAAGAAGTATGTTTAAAGGACATTAAAAAAAGTTAAAATAAAATTAGAGTTCTTTCTATTAATTTTCTTTAACCATACTTCAACTTTTATGAGTTTTTAAATAAATGATAATATGAAAATGCAATTTTTATTTTTATTTTTATTTAAAATTTTATGTTATATTCAATTTTAGTTTAAATTAGTATATTTATTATTAGTTTTTTACATATTAATAGACATCATTAATCTATTTTTATTTCAACAAAATATTTTATTTTATGATATATTTTACTTACTCTTATAATTTTTACTTTTTTATTTATTATATACTAATTTTATAACGATTTAATAACGGTTGAACTTTTAAACCTTAAACTTTTTTTTGACCAATTCGTCCAGTCCAATTTTTAAAACATGTTGTGATTCCTCAATAATACTATCACAAAAGACAATTTTTTTTAAAAAAAAATTCTTTCTCAATCCATACATGTCAATGCAATTTATCTTCCCTTTGCCGTATGAACCTTCCTCTGTTAATTACACGGAGTTGGAGAAAACAAAAAGAGGGAACTAAAAATGCTGATAAAATCAGGGATGACAATTCCGGCCTGGCTCGAGTTTGGCTGGCCGACCATGGTCTGTCCAAGCCAGGCCACGGGCCTATCATGGTTAACCTGCGCTGGTCACGGGTCGGCCATTTTCTCTAAAACGATGTCGTTTTGTATTTTTTAATTAAAATAAATATAGACGAGCCAGATGGCCCGTCGGTGGGCTGCACTGCGAGCTGGCCCCGCCGTGATTGAGGCCGAGCTGAGGGCGGCCCGGGTCCAACTCGGCCCATTGACATCCTTAGATAAAACAACGATAAGACACATCATGATCAATAACAATAAGGCTCGTAAGGGTAAAAAGTTTTTGAAAGAAATGTTAAAGCTTGACATGAAACAAGAATCACATAAACTTGAAAGCTTTTCTCAGAAAATTTTATACTAAACCTTGGAAAGCATAGAGTGAATGACCCACGGCGTCATACTTTATAAAGAAGATAAAACATCAAACAACGAACTTTGCCAGATCACTTCAAGACCTCTGGCATAATGTGGGTATTCAAGACGTCTGCGAGTGCAGTCCTTGACCAACCAGGCAGACCTATTCGTTACACTAACAAAGATGGTGGTCGCATTACCATCTAAATTTTGACCAGATTATTCCACCTTCTTTACAATTTGCCATGGCATCTCACAAAGTCTTATGTAACATTTTCCACACTCCATCGCACTCCCCAACTTGATAACATGGGGCAACTTAGAAGACAAACCTCCCATGTGCGTGAACACTTCCATAACATGTCGGTATGTCTCCCTCGAGTTCTTCTACTCTTTACTCTGCTCCAAGGAGATCTCGAGTTCAGGTAACTTACTTAACTATGAAATCACGATTTCTTTTAGCAATTAGGGGGTAACATTTTTCCTCAACTCTATAGATACTGCTCCGGGGATTCCACTCAGGGATTACAGATTAGAGGGGACAATTTTAACTTACGTGAGCTTCTCGTATCAGTTTCATCTCCTAGTATATAGATATAAGTCTTCACCAAATAACGATCTCTGTGTTGATTTCAGGTATCTGGTGGGATATCGGTGCGACACAAAAGAGAAATTTTTATGAAAAAACTCTTTCCTTTCCAACAAGTGAGTACCAGAAAACTAATGCTTCAGTAGTTTCCCGAAAGTAAATGAATTGAATAAAACTGCGTGAATCTCTACTGTCTGAACTGTTCTGATACGACCCTATGATTTTTTGATTGTGTTTGAGTAATGCATTAGTAGTTTCACGAAAGTAGATGAATTGAATAAACTGCTGGAGTCTCTACTGTCTGAACTGTTCTGATCTGACTCCCATGATTTTTGAATGTGTTTGAGTAAGAAGGGTTTAGGAAATAACAGCAAGGGCTATACTTTCCATGTGAGAGCCATCCCTCTACTATAGTGTAGGTTCAACTGATTTATAATCAATTGTCCCCTTATGCTAGCAATAGTAAGTTCAGTAAGAGAGGATGGAGAATTTGATTTCTCTTTGAACCTTCTATTATTTCTCTCATTCCATACAGCTTGAACATATGTAGCAACCGAAACTAGTATGATATCCCTGTCATGTTTTGAAATATGTAGATGGGATAATTCCAATAGGATCTCAGAGAGTCTGCAGTAGTTAATCCCAGGAATACATAGTCTAGAGATTTTAGCCCAAATCACCTTAGAGAAATCACACTCGAAAAAGAGATGTTCTCTAGTTTCATCCTCCATATTACATAGAATACATATCTTAGAGGAGGATAGGAACTTCAGCCTATCCAAAGTGCTGAGTCTGTTCAACATAGTTAGCCAGAGAAGGAAACTGGCATTAGGTCTAAAAACCTTGTTTTAAACTAGGGGAAACCAACCTACTCTATTAGCTATCCCATCCCTAAACCGTTTAACTTCCTTTATACTTATTTATAAAACTAGAACCCCATTCCATAGATAGATGTCTCTCTCTCCGAGGCTTCTAAAGTGTGGAATGGACAAGAGTCTAATCTCATCTGAAGTTAACAACCAACTTCCATTTCTAACTATTTCATGGAGCTTAGTTTTCTTAGGGTACCTCTCCAATAGGGATCTTTCCAGCTGGTTATGAATTAAAGCTCCTTGCCCTATCCAATTGTCATACCATAGGGAAATTCTGTCCTTTGTCCCTAACTGACAGATAATGTACTGTTGAACTTCTTCCCTCATTCTTAGAATTTGGTTAAAGAATCAAGACTAACTGTCTTTGATTCTCAGAGCCCAAAGACTCTCACCTTTCAATATATAGTTGTGAATCTATTTGATCCACATTGATTGTTTTTCATTTAGGATTCTCCAAATCCTCTTTGTCATAAGTAATCTATTTTTCCTACTGATTGACTCTAACCCTAATCCTCCTTCTTCTTTCAGTTGACAGATAGTCTTCCAACTAACTTTTGCTATTCCTTTCTCCCCATTTCCTTTCCTTAATAAGCCCTTTTGAGAGAAAAAGGTAGGAACACCAGTAGGTTTGCATACACATGATAACTAACTTTAGAAGCTAAAGTTACCCTCTATAGGATAGGGCTTTATTAGTCCATGATCCCAACCTTTTCTGGATTTTTTCTATTAAAGGGGTGCATTCACAAAACCTTAATCTCCTAGATGAAATAGGAATTCCCAGATATAGAAGTCGAGGATCCTTTATATCTATTCATGTAGCTAAAGCCAAGGCATTAGAAAGATGAGAAGCACTTTTGGAGAGAAGATGATGCCTAAAAATTCTGCAGTAATATTTAGTATGTTTTCTCTATTCTAGCATGAATTTATACCCTAATTTGTTAATTTAGACTTTCAATTTGTTGCTTAATTAGTTCTATTTTATTTTGCAGACGTCTTGCTGAAATTTAAGAATTTTGGAGCTAAAAAAGGAAGGATCAAAGAGATATGGTTAGATACTAATTCTATATGCAGAAGGACTCCAAAATAGGCATACAAAAGTCTTCTAAATCAAGAAAAAAATCTTCCTAATCAGAATAGCGCAAAGATGCTACAAATTTTGTAGTATAAAAAAAGACTGCCACATAGAAAACAACCTGCACAACTTATACTCAAGAGAGAAGGCTGGGAGGAGGGGGGTTATCCTAGTGACGATTTTTTCTTTATATTATTTCCATCATGTTTTGTCTAAATTTATTACCAATTGTGTTTTTATTTACAAACATGTTAGCTTAATTTATTTTTTAGTGCCAAAGGGACGTTAAACCGAACCCTATTCTAACATGATTTGACTGTTTAATTATTATCTTTCAATATATGAATTTATACTTTATGTTATTTTTAATGCTTCTTTGATTTTATACATGTTGTTCACTAAAGCAACCTGAAGCATGGACCTTTAATTGATACATGTATGACATTATTAGATGAATTTATTATTAGATCTTGATAAAGCATAGCTAGAATTACTAAAACAACCTGAAATGTTGGACTTTTGGATAATTTTAGTGGTAATATTACAAGAGTTTTTATTGATTTTTAATACATCTAGATAGTTTTTGATTGATTACGTGACTTGGAAAAACTGAGTATTTGATGTCAAAAATTAGTCTAGATAATTAGTTAGAACCTAGAATATAGCTAACTTTTATAGAGGAAACTACCAAATTTATATAAAGAAAGTATATTTAGAACTTTTCATGGTAGAGGGGGTGAGGGAAAGTCGAACTTTGGTATGCTTTTAGTGAATTAATTATTTCTTTAAGTATTTTTGTATAGTTATTAATTTTTAGTCAATAACTTCATAATCGGTAGCTTGAACAGTAGTTAAATGTGTGATTTTGAGTATTCGTGATCAATCCTCATGGGATCGAGGTCTATACTACTATACTATAAATATAGTGCACTTGTTAGATGAAAGTTTAGCTTGTATCAAGTTTCTAACGTCATTGTCGGGGATTGTATACATAATCTTAGAAGTGCACTTCCTAATTCAAGAAATTTTTTCCTTTATTTAATTAAAATTTATGTTTTTACAGCAAGTTGGCGACAAATTATGACCCGATCAGGAGAGGGCAAGGTTTATCCATTAGATCCAAAAATTGAGCATACATTCATAAATTTAAGGAGACCACAAAGAGAAATTATCAGTGGAGAGGTCATGGCTGAACATCAGGAGGGTAATCAAGGTCCTCAAAACCTTGGATTTGAGGTAATGTTCAAGAAAGAAAGCATTCGTTAAGGGACTATGCAATACCTACAATTGATGG
Source organism: Erythroxylum longipes (assembly GCA_027563885.1). NCBI lineage: Eukaryota > Viridiplantae > Streptophyta > Magnoliopsida > Malpighiales > Erythroxylaceae > Erythroxylum > Erythroxylum longipes. Next base: position 21,085,208 of record JAOQMS010000179.1, read on the forward strand.
AACAAGTTCTAGCATTTGCAGGCTTGCAATTCAAGGTAACAATTTTGAAATAAAGCTTGCCATTATTCAAATGATTCAACATGTAGCACAATTTAGCGGTGGAGTAAGCGAGGATACAAACTTGCATACAACTAATTTTTTGGAAATATGTGACACATTCAAGCATAATGGAGTTAGTGATGATGCCATAAGAATTTGGTTGTTCCCATTTTCTCCAAAAGATAAAGCTAAGAGTTGGTCAGCTGGCATGATCCATTACCATATAGGAAGAAACAGTACAAAAATTCTTAGGCAAATATTTTCCTCCTTCAAAGACTACCAAAATTCGTAATGATATCACTATGTTTGTGCAATTTGATGTAGAACTTATGTATGAGGCTTGGGAGAGATTTATAGAATTGCTCAGAAGATGTGCACATCACGGTCTTCTAGATTGGCTTTAAGTTCAAACTTTCTATAATGGGCTAAATGCAAATACAAGGAGTCATGTTGACGCAGCCTCTTGTGGATATTTTATGAGTAAAACTCCTAAATCTGCATGGTCCTTACTAGAGGAGATGACATCTAATGCCTACAATTGGCCGATTAAAAGGCTATCAAACATAATAGTCCATCAAATTGATGATTTTACAGCAATTACTACAAAGTCGGATACTTTGGCTAAGAAAATCGAGGATTTAAGGATGCCAAAATGTGATTTTTGTAGGGAAGGGCATCTGAATCAAGAGTGCCAATTAGGTAATCACTTTAACAATGTTCAATCTATTGAAAGTGCTAACTTTGTTATTGGAAATTTCAGGTCAAATAATCCCTATAGTAACTCTTACAACCTTGGTTGGAAGAACCATCCAAAATTTTCTTAGAGCAACAACAACAATAGACCTCCCTCACAAACCATCCATTAACCTCCTTCTGGTTTTCAAAATCTGGAAAAAAAAAAAAGATTTTGAAGAAGCCCTCAAAATACTTACCCTAACCACAACTTCCTTCATTAGTAAATCAAGAGGATTTATGCAAAACACCCAAACTGTTATGAATGAGAAAAATTCAGCCTTAAGAAATCAAAAAGCTTTCGTTCGAAACTTAGAAACTCAAATGGGCCAACTAGCAAACCAAATATCTGGTAGGAATCTAGGAACCCTCCCTAGTAATACTAAGAAAAATCCTAGAGAGCAACTTCATGCCATTGAAGTGAGTGATGAGAGAAATAATAGAAAACCCATACCTAGTGAATTAAAAAATTCTCCTACCTCTGTGAATATTGATCTAAAGTTGAGCCTTTTCCAAAAAATTATCAAAGGAAACAAAAGGTGGAGAAAGTGAAAGACAAAGGAAAAGAAAAGGTGGGAGAAACTAGCAAAGCAAGGAAAGGTAAGGAGATTCAAGATTCCATTTGTGATCCACAACATGGCGGTAAGTTGCCTTATCCTCAAAGATTACAATAGCAACAATTGAATAAAAAGTTTGAAAATTTCTTAATTTATTTAAGCAATTGCATTGGTTAAAGCAATAGCTAAAATGGCTTCTTATGCTAAGTTCTTAAAATATCTTTTGTCAAATAAGAAGAAGATAGAGGAATTGTCAACTATCAAGCTAACTGAGGAGACATTCATGCTCTTGTAAGATGACATGCCACAAAAGATGGAAGATCCAGGGAGTTATATTATTCCTATCTCTATAAGTAACTCATATTTTGATAGATGTGTGTGTGATTTAGGAGTAAGTATTAGCTTAATGTCTCTTTCCATTTATGATAGATTAGGCTTGGATGAACTTAAAAATACACATGTCAAATTGATGATTCTACATCAATTATTGCAAAGTTGGATGCTTTGGCTAAAAAATCAAGGATTTAAGGATGCCAAAATGTGATTTTTGTGGGGAAGGGTACCTGAATCAAGAGTTTCAATAAGGTAATCACTTTAACAATGTTCAATTTATTGAAGGCACTAACTTTGTTGTTGGAAATTTTAGAACAAATAATCCTAATAGTAACTCTTACAACCCCGGTTGGAAGAACCATTCAATTTTTTTAAAGCAATCAAAAATTGATCTCCCACATAAACCATTCATCAACCTCCTAGTTTCAAGAACTACAAAAAAATTAAATTTTAAAGAAGCCCTCAAAACACTTACCCTAACCAAAACTTCCTTCATTAGTGAATCAAGAGGATTTATGCAAAACATCCAAACTTTCATGAATGAGACAAAGTCAGCCTTAAGAAATGAAGAAGCTTCCATCTGAAACTTAGAAACTCAAATGGATCAACTAGCAAACCAAATATCTGGTAGGAATCTAGGAACCCTCCCTAGTAACACTGAGAAAAATCCTAGAGAGCAACTTCATGCCATTAAGTTGAGTGATGAGAGAAATTATAGAAAACCCATACTTAGTGAATTCAAAAATTCTCCTACCTTTGTGAATGTTGATCCAACACCTACTTTTGCACAATCTAAAGTTGAACCTTTTCCAAATAATTATCAAAGGAAGCAAAAGGGGGAGGAAGTGAAAGACAAAGGAAAAGAAAAGTTAGAAGAAACTAGAAAAGTAAGGAAAGGTAAGGAGATTCAAGATTCCTTCTACGATCCACAACATATAGGTAAGTTGCCCTATCCTTAAAGATTATAACAGTAGCAATTAGATAAAAAGTTTGAAATTTTTTTTGATTATTTAAGCAATTACGCATTAACATTCATTTGGTTGAAGTAATAGCTCAAATTCCTTCTTATGCTAAGTTTTTGAAAGATCTTTTGCCAAATAAAAAAAAACAAAAGGAATTGTCAACTATCAAGCTAACTAAGGAGACATCCATGCTCTTTTAATATGACATGCCACAAAAGATGTAGGGTCCAGAGAGTTATAATATTGCTATCTCTATTAGTGATGCATATTTTAATAGATGTTCTTGTGATTTAGGAGTAAGTATTAACTTGATGCCTCTTTCTATTTATGATAGAGTAGTCTTGGATGAATTTAAAAATACACATTTCACTATTCAATTAGCTGATAATTAATTAAAAAATCTTAAAGGTGTAATTGAGGATGTACTTGTAAAAGTTGACAAATTTGTTTTTCCTGTGGATTTTTTGGTGGTTGATATGCTAGAGAATTGTAAAGTTCCTTTAATTTTAGGGAGACCATTCTTGGCCACAGGATGTGCTTTAATTGATATTAAAAAAGGTCAACTTAGTTTGCGTGTGAATGATGAAACAGTGGTATTTAATATGCATAAAATTATGAAATTTCCTTATACTTATTATACATCCACTTGCTTTCAAATAGATACAATTGATAAATTAATGAGAGACTTTAACTATGTTGATGATAATTATTTGACATACTTTTTGGAAGATAGGCCAAAGAGCAAGAATGGATTGACGAAATAGGAAGAGTTGGATGAGCTAGTGATAGGTATAGATTGCATTGTATTTTTATAAGTAATTTTATATGTGTTTAGTGATTAATTTGATTATTTAGTGTGTGTTTAGGTGAAGAAGTTGTGTTAGTTCATAAATATTTGTGTTTTAAGTGTTCTTTAGGTGAGAACAAGTTTTTGAGCTTCAATTTTATATATAGGAGGTGTCGTGATGAGTTTGTTAGTGCTTCAGGGCATTTGGAGGAGTTTCGAAGGAGAAACGAACCAAAACACAGTCCCACGATTGTGGTAAGATAAAAGTACCAATTTAGGCCCACGATCATGGCAGAAGCTCGAGCATAGGGCCACAAACAAGGGGAATCTGCCATGATCGTGACAGAGGGTAGACAAACCGACCACGATCGTTCACTAAAGACCACGATCGTGGCTTGCGCACAGACAAACGTGGGGTCACTTTCGGATTTGAGTTTTCGAGAGACATTTTGGACATTTCAGACCTCGAAAAGAACTAGGGTTACCTTAATTAGAAAAGACTATAAAGGCATTAGGAGGTAACCCTATAAAGGACTCTACATTCAGCCTCCATTTGGAAACCTAAAAAAGAGAGAGAAAGAAGAGAGAGAGAAAAGAAGAAGAAGAGGAGCGTTCTGATGCTGAAGCTTCCCAGAATAGGAGATCACCCTATGTCACTGCTTTCCTGAATCGTCCAAACCTAAGTTTCATTTCCTCCTCGTTGCCCCTTTTTATTTATTTAATGTGTAAGATTGAGATGAGTTGTATGGTTATGGATTTTGAGTTGTTAACGATGTTCTAACTTTTCATTATGGATTTTACTTATACTTAATGTTAATCTGGTTGAATTATGTTTATTTGATTTGTGAGTTATGATTGATTAATGTACTTGCAATTTAGGAAATGATTATAACTCGATAGAGAGTAATCAACCCTACAATTGTCTAGAACCGACACCTCATAAACACATAAATGGCTAGATTAGCATTAATGATGGGTAAAATCTCCTCTCTCATAACTTGATTAATTCTCTTAATAGATTTCCATTGTTATTTGTTCGTTGCTAGTTTGTTTGGTTTAGCTTGCTTTTCAGTTTATTATTCGAATTTGAGTCTTAAACAAAGCACATCCTAAATTAATTGGTGCCTAAACACAATCTCTGTAGGACGATATCTGCTTTTTACTACAAGTAAAGACCTGTATACTTGCATTTTTTAGCACAAAAAAAGTAGCTTGTTTTTTCAATAACAAGTTTTTAGCACTGTTGCCAGGGATTATTTTGTTTAGCATCTTGTTTAGTTTAGGTGACTTTAATTTAAGAGTGTTTGATACTTTTCCTTGCTTTTTTGCAGATGCATGAACATAAAGAACACGAGAAGGTCTAACAAGTTTACTGAAGAAGAATTTTTAGATATTATAAGGCACGAAAGAGAGAGTTAGATGTCAAGACAAAATGAAAAGGAATATGGCAGAAGAGGGAGAGCAAGGAGGAGCTAAGAGGACATTGATGGACTTTATGAGGCCAAGTTTCAGTCCTTAAGGACTTGAAAGGGCAATGATTCAAGCCAATAATTTTGAGATCAAGCAAGCACTCCTCAATATACTTCAAAGCAATGCACATTTTTATGGGCTATCCAACGAAGATCCTAATGCCCATCTTGCAAATCTCTTAGAGATTTGTGATGCCTTCAGGTTTAATGGGATGTCTGATGATTCTGTGAAGTTAAGATTGTTTTCTTTTACCTTAAGGAACCGCGCAAAAGAATGGTATAATTCACACAGTGCAAGCCAAATCACTACTTGGGAGCAACTAGCCCAAGTCTTTCTGACTAAGTACTTCCCTTTGACCAAGACAACAAAAACCATCAAAGAGATCACAAACTTTCAAAAATGATGGGGAGTCATTGTATGAAGACTAAGAGAGATTTAAAGAATTACAAAGGAGCTGCCTCCATTACAACCTTCTGAGGGAATTTCTTTTGCAAAAATTCTATAATGGTATAACTCAGAGCACAAGGGGAACAATATATACAGCTATAAGAGGGTCTTTGATGAAGAAAACCATTAATGTAGCTCATAACCTTTTGGAAGAATTGGCGAGTAACAGCTGTATGTGGTTAAATGAAAGGAGTAGACAAGGGTTTAAGGAGCAAAAAGTAATGATTCCATTTGACTCAGTGATAGCCTTGCAAGCACAAATTGCTACCCTCACCAAGCAGTTGAGTAACGTAGACAGAGTTTCTTCATCCACAATTAAGGCCGTGTAATTACAATGCGAATTATATAGGCGGGACAACTATAACACAACTAAATGTTTCTTGCTGGGAGCGAGTGGTACAAAACAAGTAAATTACTTGGGTTAGTCTCAATAAGATAACAATCCATACTCGAATACTTACAATCTTGGTTGAAAAAACCACTCAAATTTTTCGTGAAGTACTAACAATGCAGGTGGCCAAGTGAGAGCATAAGGACCTCCCAGATTTCAGCAAGATCAAGTTGGATATTTGGAGAACAAAATGGACAAGTTAATGGTCTTATTGGGTTAAAAATTCTTAAGCCAAGAGGAAGGTTAAAGAACGCCAGAAGAGAGTCAGAAGAGAATAGAGGCAAAGTTTGGCCAGGTTGCAAAAAATCACGCTTCATCCATCCATAACTTGAAGGTACAGGTAGGTCAACTTGCTAATGCTTTGTCTTTTAGGAATGCAAGAAGCTTACCAAGAAACACTGAGGCCAATCCAAAGGAACAACTTAAGGCGAGCACACTTAGGAGTGGCAAACAATTGGAGGAGCCAAGTGTTCAACAGGATAACCAACAAAAGGAAAATGTAGAATAGAAAGAACAAAAGAAGCTATATGTACCATTACCACCCTATAAGCCTACGATTCCATATCCGCAAAGGGTGAGAAAATATCAAGTCAACAATCAATCCTCCAAATTTTTGGAGAAGTTGAAGAAACTTCAAATTAATTTGACTTTGGTGGAAGGATTGGAGTGTATTCCCAAATATGTGAAATTTCTCAAGGACATATTGACACACAAACGTACTTAGGAGGACAATCAGGCATTGACCTTGACGGAGAACTGTAGTTTGATCATTACAAGCATATTGCCTTCAAAACTACAATATCCATCGAATTTTACTATTCCATGTGTCATTCGTGGTTTTGAATTTTCTAAATGCTTATGTGATTTAGGCGTAAGTATTAACTTGATGCATTTGTCTATTTTCAGGAAATTGGGGCTACGAAACGTCAAGCCAACATCCATGCTTATCCAACTTGCAGATCAATCCATCAAAAGGCCATTTGGGGTAGTAGAAGAAGTTAGGTAAAAGTAGATAAATTTGTAATTCCTTTTGTTTTTGTTGTATTGGATTTTGAAGAAGATAGGATTGTATATTGATTTTGGGTAGGCCCTTTAAGAATACTGGTAGTGCATTAGTTGATGGGCATAAAGGAAAACTGGTTTTGAGAATTGGTGATGAGTAGGTTGAATTTAATATAATTAAATCTTTGAAAAAGCCTGTGGATGGAAGTGCTTGTATAAAGATTGATGTTGCAGATGATTGTGTGAAGGAGGTTGAAAAGGAAATTGAAAAGGAAGTTAAGAAAGTCGTTGAAGTGAATAGAGATGAAAGTGTGAGTGAAGAGGAATTGTGTGAGGAGGGTGAGCAAGAGAAGTTAGAGAGAGGGGATGCACCCATACCACCCTCCATTATGAAGCCCCCTATTGTATACTAAAACCCTTACCTTCTCACCTAAGATACACATTTTTAGTTGTCTTACCCATCATCATTTCCAATCAATTGGACGTTGAGCAAGAAGAGAAAGTGGTAGAGACCATTAAAAAGAGGATGAGAGCCATGAGGTGGCAAATTTATGATATTACGGGGATTAGCCTTAATGAGGTGATGTATAGGATTAACCTTGAAGAATGATGCAAGATAGTAAGAGAGAGGTAAAGAAGGTTAAATCCTAACATGTAAGAGGTTAAGAAGGAGGTGGTGAAGCTTTTAGATGCAGGTATTATATACCCAATTTTAGATAGCGAGTGGGTGAGTCCAATTCAATATGTGCCTAAGAAGGGAGGCATGATAGTGATGGAGAATGAAAAAGGTGAACAGATTTCCATTGGGACCATCACAGGTTGGAGAGTGTGCATTGACTATAGGAAGCCCAATTTGGTCACCAAAAAGACCATTTCTCATTATCTTTTATAGACCAAATGATTGAGAGGGTAGCTGACCATGCTTTTTATTGTTTTTTTTAATGGATATTCAGGATACAATCAGGTGTTCATATACCCACAAGACCAAGAGAAAACCCTTTTCATTTGTCCTTATGGGACTTTTGCTTATAGGAAAATGTCTATTGGTTCATGCAATGCACTAGCCACATGCCAAAAGTGCATGATGGCCATCTTTGCAGATATATGAATAAGGACTTCATGGAGGTATTTATGAATGACTTTTCTGTTTTTTGGAGACTCTTTTAATCATTGCTTATTAATTTGGATAGAGTATTACAAAGATGTGAAAAGTCTCATTTAGTCTTGAATTGTGAGAAGTGTCATTTCATGGTCTAAGGGAATAGTTTTGGGCCATAAGGTCTCATGCAGGGGGATTAAGGTAGATCGACCTAAGACTGAAGTGATTAAAAAGCTCCCACCTCCTACCAACATCAAGGCCATCCGAACATTCCTTGCTTATGTAGGATTCTACAGATGGTTTGCTAGACCTTTAACTAGTTAGTTAAAGATGCATCTTTTGTGTTTGATGATGATTGTTTAGATACTTTTAATAGGTTAAAGATGACACTTACAACAAATCTATTTTGAAGTCACTAGATTGGTCACCTTCCTTCGAATCTTGTGTGATGCAAGTGACCATACTATTGGTTGTGTACTTGGACAACGGAAGGAGAAGAGGTTACATGTAATTTAATATGCTAGCAAGACCTTGACAGGAGCCCAATTGAACTACACCACCACTGGGAAGGAGTTGCTTACAGTGGTATTTGCATGTGAAAATTTTCTTTCTTATCTTTTTAGCTCATAAGTTATAATTTTTACAGATCATGTGATGTTGCGTTATCTCTTTGCAAAGAAGGATGTCAAGGCTAGACTCATTTGGTAGGTGCTTCTGCTCGAAGAATTCAATATTGAGATTAAGGATAAGAAAGGAACAAAAAGTATTGTGGCAGACTACTTATCGAGACTTGAAGGGGAACAAAATGAAGAAGAAGAGGAAATTGAAGAGCATTTTCCTGACGAGGCTTTAATGATGGTAGAAAATCCTTTTCTTCCTTAGTTTGCAGATATTGCCAATTATCTCTCAGGTGGTATTCTTCATCCTAATCTCTCGCATCAACAAAGGAATCGCTTCTTAGTTCAGTGTTCTTGCTATATTTGGGGTGAACCTGTGTTGTATAAAATATGTGTTGATATTTTTATTCGCAGGTGTGTCCCTGAAGATAAAATGCTTGAAGTTTTGACTCAGTGTCATAGTTCGGTTTATGTCAGACACTATAGAGCAAACAAGACGACTGCTCGCATTTCGGAGTGTGGATTCTACTGGCTAAACTTGTTCAAAGATGCCCCAGATTTTATATTACATTGAGATAAGTGCCAAAGAGTGGGCAATATTTTAAAGAGAGAAGAGATGAGACTTTCAAATATCATAGAAGTGGAGACATTTGATGTGTGGGGCTTGGATTTCATGAGACCATTCCTATCTTCCCTAGGTAACTCTTATATACTGGTTGGAGTTGATTATGTGTCTAGGTGGGTTAAAGCTATAGCTACTCCAACAAATGATGTCAAGGTAGTACAACGATTCATGTAGAAGATCTTTACTAGATTTGGAGTGCCTAGAGCTATCATAAGTCATGGAGGGAGCCACTTTTGCAACAAACTCTTTGAGGCTCTTTTGAGAAGATATAATGTTCATCATCGAGTAGCAACCCCTTACCATCCATAAATGAGTAGCCAAGTGGATGTGGTGAATAGAGAGTTGAAGAAGATTTTGGAGAAGGTAAAGATTACTTCAAGAAAAGATTAGGTTTTGAAGCTGGATGATACGTTGTGAGCTTATAGGACAATTTTCAAAACTCCCATAGGTACAATACCATATCGACTTGTGTATGACAAGGCTTTCTATTTACCATTGGATTTGAAGCATAGGGCCTATTGGGCAAATAGAAAATTGAACATGGATTGGAAGCTAGCAGAAGAGAAGAGATTGTTACAACTTAATGAATTGGAAGAGTTAAGATATGATGCATATGAAAATGTCAAGTCGTAGAAGGAAAGGGCTAAGAAGTGGCATGATGGCCACATTAAGAAAAAGGAATTCAAGAGTGGGGACTTAGTGCTTTTATTCAATTCATGACTTTGGTTATTTCCTGGAAAGCTCAAGTCAATATAGAGTGGCCCATTAAGGTTATTCAAGTGTTTACCTATGGACTTTTGGAGTTAGAAAATGAAAAGGATGAAACTTTTAAAGTTAATGGGCATACGCGCAAGCTTTACTTGAGAGGGCAATTATCACAAGAAAGGGAAGCACTTTCTTTCCTTTCACTCAGTCTTTTATGATTTCATATGGAATGGTCAAGCTAATGACCTTAACTTAGCATGTTTATTGTTATGTTAGTGTGGTTTTGTTTTGATTTGATAATATTTAGTTTGGTTTAACTTGTTTTGTCTTTCATTTAGTTTGGTTTAACTTGTTTCGTCCTTCATTCTCTTGTTTTTTAGGTTCCCAATGATATGTTTTAAGGTTACTTAAAGATTTATTGTGCATCATAGTTTGTTAGAGGACCAAAGGATGAGAGGAAAAACGAGTCACTCCATCAGCCCCACCACTATGAGCCCATCTTGCCCTTAATCTCTTCAATTATTCTTTTTTTGTTTTCTTTTTTTTTCAATGTGTTATTTGTTGGTTTTGAGTGTTCTCTTTTTCACATTAAGGACAATGTTTTGTTTAAGTATGAGGAGGTAGTCGGTATTTTTGCATGTCATTTATGATGCATGTTAGGTTGTTAGGATTAGGTGTGTCATTTTTCTTACATTTGAATCTTTGTGATGAATGTGTTACCATGAGATTTTATCATGCTAGTTTGAATGAGATTAAATGCATGCTTGAACTTAAATTACGCTACTTGAGTGGAAAGTGAACCATGTGGAGTGATGAAAGTAGTCGGCCGCATAAACTTACTCAGAACTTGATACTTGAACAATGAGGTAATGTATAGAAGCATAATGGTTTTTCATTTGAGCCTATATGAGGAATTGAGCCTTTATGACTCCATTATATAGTAATTTCATTTTGTTGTTTGTGTGATGCTTCCTTAGGTAATTAACTTCAGAACTTGCTTTAAATCAGTTTAAATCTACTGGATGCATGCTAGATAGAAATGATTAAGACTTTCTTGCTTTAACCTTTAGCTTAAATAACCTACCCTTTACTAAACCTTGCTATCCCCATTAAGCCTCTAACCTTTTATTTCTTGAAATCACCCAATTTTAAAACCCACAAACCTTATTAGCTTGCCCAATCACAAGTTAATAGAGTGCTAAGTGATACTTTAGTGTAGAATCACAAGTTAAAAGCACATTACTTATAGTTGTTGTTTTCTGTTCATTTTTTCTTTATTGTGATAAAAAAAAGAAAAAAAGAGAAAAGAACAAAATCAAATAAAAAAAGGGAATAACGTGTAGTAGCTTCAATAAATGCGGAGAAGTAGTCTTATCCATTTGTATATCTTAGAAGATTATCTTTGTCATCCCTTTGTACACTTAGAAGTTTATAAAAGCCTGTGATAAACTCCTAAAACCTGTTTGATCTACCTTAACCTTAGCCACATTATAACTTGAAACAAAGTACTTTTGATCTATCTTAGCATGTTGTGGAGGAGAATTGGTATATTAGCAAGCCTATAATAGTGTAGTTTCCTATAGGAAGTTTGAGTGAAACACTAACCATCAACACTTAAGAGAAATGAGTGAAATCCGTAAGGAAGGTCAATTTTGAATTTATACTTATCTTTGAGTGATGATTTCATTTGTTGAGTTTGCTTATGTGCACCAATGAAAATTAGTCATGATGTGTGTAGTAGCTTGACACTTGAGTTGGACAAAGTTTGAGGGATTGCATGCTTTAATCTTTGTGAAAATAAAGTGATAGAATTTTATTAGCTATATTTGATCTTTACTTGAGAGCAAGTAAAAGTTTAAGTGTGGAGATGTTGATAGGTGTAAATTGCATTGTATTTTTATAGGTAATTTGATGTGTGTTTAGTGATTAAGTTGATTGTTCAGTGTGTGTATGTGAAGAAATTGGGTTAGTTCATAAGTATTTGTGTTTAAGTGTTCTTTAGGTGAGAACATGTTTTTAAGCTTCAATTTTATATATAGGAGGTGTCATGATGAGTTTGTTAGTGTTTCCAGACATTCGGAGGAGACCCGAATGAAAACATAATCCCACGATCATGGCAGGCAATTTATGATAATAACAGAAGCACCAACACAGGCCCACGATCGTGGTAGAAGCTCGAACAAAGGGCTATAATTGTGGGGAATCTGCCACGATTGTGATAGAGAGAAGACAAACCGGCCACGATCGTGCAATAAAGGCCACAATCATGGCCTGCGCACAGACAGACATGGGGTCACTTTCTGATTCGAGTTTTCGAGGGATATTTCGAATATTTTGAACCCCAAAAAGACACTAGGGTTACTGATAGTTGTATTTTGCGTGATGTTTTATGGTGTAATCTGGTAAGTATTTAGCGTTAAATTGAGAGTTAAGTGTGTGTTTATGTGTTAATTATGTTAGTTTGTATGTTTATGTGTCTTTTATGGGTTAGTATGAATCTTTAAACTTAATTGTTATATTTTTGAGGTACCTTGATATGTATGTTAGTGTTGCAGGGTAAACGGGGAAGAATGATGACGATTTGAAGAGTTTTAGGCTAAAAGAAATAGGCCACGATTGTGACAGAGAAGGAAGAGTCAGAAACAGCCAGGCCACGATTGTGCACCAGGGGCCACGATCGTGGTAGAGAGTATCAAGTCAGGCTACGATTGTGACATAAAGGATAAATCACCAGCCACGATCGTGGCATGTGCTCTGCGTTGGGCTAACTCGAAAACTCAAAATTTGAGTGATTTTTTGGACCGTTTTTGCCCTGAGTTTGACCTAGGGTTGCTATAGAATAAATAACACACTACAAGATAGCCGCCGAGAGGCATTAGAGAGTGAAGAGAGTCAAGCAAAACAGTGAGTTTTTGGAAAAAAATCCGAGAGGAACCTAGAGAGAAATCAAGCGATTGAGGAAGGAGAGGAACTTAGAGAGAAATCAAGCGATTGAGGGAGGAGACGAAGGAAGAGAGGCACAGAAATACGTTTGACTCTAAATATTTCCCGGAATAGGTGGTTTCCCGCAGTTACAAGCTCCAAGATTCGTTCCGATAGTATTTTCTATTTTTATTTCGATTGCATTGATGTATGAGATTGAATATTGATTAGAATTGCTATTGTTAAGTGTTGATCTTTTGTCTAAACTCACCTTCGGGTTTTTTTATTCTTGAGATTAATAAAATTTATTTAATGGTGTTTTATTCCGATTTAATTGTGATTCAATTTCGATTCTTTATAACTTGGCAATAAACTGAGAAGGTGAGCCAGTAAAAATTATCGATTTAGACTAATGAGAGTTAAGTAAATCGATAAGTAGAGAGTTGAACCAAACCAGTATAGTCGTATAACGAGAGATCAAGCATATATTAGGTTAATAGACAAATTAAAAACTAATTTAAGATTTGAACCAACTGCAAATTGAGAGATCGCAATTCCCATAATTTGAATTAGGGTTTATCAATTAGGATTAAGAATTATAACTTGAGAGAGAGTAATTCACCCTAGAACGATATAGGCCTGTTAAATTGAAAATTGGATAATTGGTAGATTTTCTTTAGTTTCGAATTGAATCCCCCTTTCTCTCACTTGGTTATTTCTAGGTTGGGTTTCAGATTATTTGTGTGGTTTGCTATTTTGTTCATTCTTATGGCACTTTAATTTCTCAAATTTGATTATCGATTGATTTATTTTCTGCATTATTTGTTTAATTAGGTTTATTGCTAACTTAGTTGCTTTAGATTTTAGGACTCGTTCTCATCCTCGTGAGATCAACACCTTAGGTACTACACGAATGACCCGTGCACTTGTGGTAATTACCAAGGTTATAATTAGTAAAACTTAGCACGTGTAACCATGAGCGAATAAGTTTTTAGCACCGTTACCAGGGAAGGCAATTTAGTTCTATAGTTTAAGGCTTTCACTTTCGTTTGTTTAAAAAAACAAAAAAAATTTGGGGCATAAAGTAGAAACACATCAAGACTTCTTAGAATGAGAATAAGACATTTGAAAAGTTGAATGCTAAGAGGAGATAAAAAGAACGATCATGAAAGATGTATATTATAGGAAGCAAAGGATTCTTTTAGAGTTTAATAAGCCCTAATTTAGTTGGGGAAATCATCATCCTTATATGAACCCGTACACTTCGAGGTGGCAAAACCATTCCAAATTCTATTGGTCCAACAATATAGGGAATCATTTAGGACATTAAGACCTATTTTAATTTCAATATGATGAATCCAATTCATGAGATTCCAAGCTGGACAAAATCATGAATAAGCTCACGGATATGGAAGAGAATCAAAAGAGATCAGAGAAGAAGTTTGAACAAGTAACAGAAGACCATGCATCTTTTATTCACAATCTAGAGGTTCGAATAGGCCAGCTTTCTAGGGAATTTTGTAAGTAACGTATGGAAAATTGTTTGCACAGCATGAAAGTAAATGTAATAGGGCTATGTCAGGCTATCATAATTAGGAATGAGGTAGAGCTAGAAGATTCAACAAGAAATCAAGCTAATCCCGACCTTATAGAAGACCAAGAACTCAAGAAAAAGGATAAAGGAAAGGATGGAAACCCTTCATACTATCTGTCAGATCTTAGTATACCATGTTTGAACATCGAAAAATCTAGGATAGATGTCTATACAAACAACCCTACACTTGGGATTGATAATGATGAAGAGATGTTCAACATGAATGATATAATTAAGAATCTGAAGGTTTAAAGCTCATTCAAGATAATTGATGTGTTCGAATCTTCTGAGGAACGTGAGGACGAAGAACAGATGACAACAGACCCCCAGTTTGAAGAAGCTATGGAAGTATCTGTTTAAAAAGCTAAAGAAGAAGAGGAGATGAGGGCAAATGAGGAAGACCCAAGCAAAGAACAACTCAACCTCTTACCAGGAAAACTGCTAGATTCCATGGAAGATTCAGGGAGTTTTATTATCTCCTGTTTTATTGATAGTTCACTCAAAAAAAGGATATTACTAAGCTTTATTGGTTTTCATAATTTTATCAATATTCTCTTTCTGATCATTTTGCAATTTGTAGCTTACTCACAAGTTACAAAATTGATGTTAAACGAGAAGTGTGGAAGCAAGTCGCTCATAATTGATCCTGACTGAGTTTTAAAGGATGAAGGTCAAGCTAATGACCATAAATTAGCACGTTTAGTAGTAGATTTAAATTGTTGTGTAATTAGGTTTGTTTTAAATTCTTAAATAAGTCTTGAATGATTTGGAACGATTTAGAGTGCTAATTCTTTTGCTCTCTTGAATCACTTATAAGATAGGGAAACACTCTCGATGTTAAGCGGATTTGGTCTCAACACTAGCGCGATCACCACCTCTATCTCCATAGGATTTATGTCTAACCCAAATTTTCCATTCTTTTTTTCTTTTTTTCCAAATTAGCCTTCATTTTATTTTTTTGTTTTTATTTTTGTTTTCATTTTTGTTTCTATTTTTATTGTTAATTTTGTCTGTTCTTTGTTACTTTAATTTTTTTTCTTTACCCTTCGTTCATATGTTTGTATGTGCTTCCTTCTTACATTGAAGACAAAGTGTTGTTCAAGTGTGGGAAGGAGATTATGTGTTTTATTTTAAATGTGATTTTGCATACTGTATGATAGTATTAGGTCACATTGTGTGAAGTGTGTGAATGTGTCAATGACTTAGATTGAGTGATTTATTTAATTTTAGACAAAGTCTATTTGATTGTAAACGATCATTAGTCTGCGAAATTAGTAAAATAGGGGGCCTTTAGATAAATATACAGCATAATATGGACTTAGTGTAAATTTGGCACTCTCTAGATTGTCACATTCATTCCTAAAATTGATGTCTTTTAGGTTAAGTAACTTAACTAGTATTTTTCATGAAAACGAATAGCAAAAGAAAAAGTTTTAATAAATTACTATTCCGTTGACCCTCGGGTTATCAATAGAGCTAGTAGCCAGTTGAATACATAATGTAACTGAGTAACCCAATTGACACACATCACAAATGGTTGCCTTCATGGAAAAAGGCTATGATGACATTTCAACCAAGCTGTTTAATAAATGACTTAGTTGAGTAGCTGGATCGACATTCATCACAAATATTTACCTCCGAGTAAAAGAATAAGTCCCGATTTAAATAAAGTGTTTTAAATAAACACCTACAGGACCTATAATAAGCTTGAATTTTCATGAAATTATACTTAGTAACATTTACAAAGTCTGAGGGACTGAAGATTTATTAATGTATGTGTACAATTGAAAAGGGTAACTAAGTAACACTTAGGTCTTGATTTAGTTGTATATTTAGTTCAAAGCCCCTAGACACATATTTTGTTGTTAATGATTTTCCATAATTTGAATGATTGTGTCCAAGATTAAAGTTATTTCATGAAGCTAGAGTCATTGTCTCATTATTGCATTGTGTGTTATGTGTTTTGTTGTTTTGTTTGCTTGAGAACAAGCAAACGTTTAAGTGTGAGGTGTTGATAGTTGTGTTTTGCATGATATTCTAAAGTGTAATCTGGTAAGTATTTATTAATTAATAGTTGTGTTTTGCATGATATTTTAGGGTATAATCTGGTAAGTATTTACCGTTAAATTGAGAGTTAAGTTGTGTTTATGTGTTAATTATGTCAGTTTGTATGTTTATGTGTCTTTTATGGGTTAGATGAATCTTTGAGCTTAATTGTTATATTTTTGAGGTACCTTGATGTGTGTATTAGTGTTGCATGGTAAACGGGGAAGAATGATGAAGATTTGAAAAGTTTCAGGCTAAAAGACATAGGCCACGATCGTGCACAGTGGCCACGATTGTCATAGAGAAGGAAGAGCTAGAACCAGCCAGGCCACGATCGTGCACCAAAGGCCACGATTGTTAGAGAGCGTCAAGTCAGGCCATGATCGTGCACTTCAGGCCATGATCGTGACAGAAATGATAAATCACTAGCCATGATCATGGCAGGAGGGGCCATGATCATGTCTTGCGTTAGGTTGACACGAAAACTTGAATTTTGAGTGATTTTTCGAACCATTTCGACCCCGAGTTTGACCTAGGGCTGCTACAAAATAAATAACACACTACAAGACAACCGCTGAGAGACATCAGAGAGTGAAGAGAGTCGAGCAAAACAGTGAGTTCTACAAAAAATCTGAGAGGAACCTAGAGAGAAATCAAGCGATTAAGGAAGGAGACGAAGGAAGAGAGACATAAAGATACGTTTGACGTGAAGTAGTTCCCGAGGAACAGGCAGTTTCTCGCAATCACAACCTTTGAATCCGTTTCGATATTATTTTCTATTTTTATTTCGATTTCATTGATATATGAGATTGAATATTGATTGGAATTTTTATTGTTGAGTATTGATCTTTTGTCTAAACTCATCTTCGGGTTTTTTAATTCTTGAGATTAATAAAATTTATTTGGTGGTATTTTATTCCGATTTAATTGTGATTCAATTTCGATTCTTCATAACTTGGCAATAAACTGAGAGAGTAAGCCGGTAAAAATCATATATTTGAACTAATGAGAGTTAGGTAAATCGATAGGTAGAGAGTTGAATCAAACTGGTAGAGTCGTGTAACGAGAGATCGAGCATAAATTCCCAGTAGGTTAATAGACAAATTCAGAACTAATTTAGGTTTTAGACCAGTTGCAGATTGAGAGATCTCAATTCCCATAATTTGAATTAGGGTTAAGAATTATAACTTGAGAGAGAGTAATTTATCTTTGGACCGTCTAGGCCCGTTAAATCAGAAATTGCATAATTGGTAGATTTTATTTAATTTTGAATTGAATCCCCTTTTCTCTCACTTGGTTATTTCTGGGTTGTGTTTCAGATTATTTGTGTGGTTTGCTATTTTGTTCATTCTTGTGGCACTTTAATTTCTCAAATTTGACTATTGATTGATTTATTTTCTGAATTAGTTGTTCAAGTAGGTTTATTGCTAACTTATTTACTTTAGATTTTAGGACTTGTTCCCTTCCTCGTGGGATCGACACCTTAGGTACTACGCGAGCAACCCGTGCACTGGCAGTAATTACCAAGATTATAATTAGTAAAACTTAGTACGTGTAACCTTGAGCGAACAGTTACATTAATTGGAAAAACCTATAAAAGTATTAGGAGGAAACCCTAGAAAGGAGTCTACATTTAACCCACATTTGGAAACATAAAAGAGAGAGAGAAGAGAGAGAGAAAAGAAGAAGAGGAAGAAGAGGAGGGTTCCGACGCTGAAGCTACTTGGAATAGGTGATCTCCTGACACTGCTACTTTCTTGATTCGTCCAAAGGAAGTTTCATTTCCTCCTCATTTCCCTTTTATTCATTTAATGTGTAAGATTGATATGGGTTGTATGTTTATAAATTTTGAGTTGTTAATGTTCTAAATTTTCCTTCCGAATTTTACTTATATTTAATGTTAAATCTAGTTGAATTGTGTTTATTTGATTTGGGTGTTATAATTGATTAATGTATTTACATGTTTCAGTAACAAACTGAGAGGGTAAGTAGGATAAAAATGATTAGATTGGATTAACGAGAATTAAGCGATCTAATTGATCACTTAATCAATCTAGTCGGCAATTTTATAGAGAGAGATCTCACGCGAGACCCAATTATTTATTAGAGAGCTTTAGAACTAACTAGAATTATAGGTAATTTATGAATTGAAAGATTGTAAGTCTAAAATTCGATTATGGTTTACAATTTAGGAAATGGTTATAACTCTAGAGAGAGTAATCAACCCTAAGATGTTTTAAATCAACACCCCATAAACACATAAATGACTATATTAACACTAATGATACATAAAAATTCCCTCTAATAACTTGATTAATTCTTTTGATAGATTTTCATTGTTACATTATTTGTTCGTTTCTAGTTTATTTGATTTAAAAAGCGCAACTTGAATTAAGTGGTGCCTAAGCAAAATCTTTGTTGGACGATATATGCTTTTTACTACAAGTAATAACCTGTATACTTGCGATTTTTAGCATAAAACAAGTAGTTTATTTTTGCAATCAACAACTAGAGAGTTTGATTTTTGACAAGGAGGATTCAAGGATTGAGGAAACAAAGCTGTAAAGACAAAGGAAGAAGAAGAGCAATTAAAACCTATTGAAGAATCTCCTAAATTGGAACTTAAAACTCTCCTTGCACATCTCAAATATGCTTTTCTTGAACAAAATTTTAAGCCTGTACTTGTTTCTGCTTTTTTAATAAGTGAATAGGAGGAGAAGCTATTGAATGTCTTTAGAAACCACAGAAGTGCCTTAGGATGGACTATTGAAGACATAAAAGGGATAATTCCTTCGATTTGTATACATAAAATATTGATGGAGGACAATTGGAAGCCAGTGATCCAACCCCAAAGGAGCTTAAATCCTAAGATGCAAGAAGTGGTAAAGAAAGAAGTTGCGAAGCTACTCGACGTAGGTATGATCTTTCCTATTTCTAATAGTGAGTGGACTAGTCATGTGCATGTTGTTCCTAAGAAAGGTGGTATGATTGTAGTAGCTAATGAAAATAATGAGTTGATTCCTACAAGAACTGTGACTGGATGGTGTGTGTGCATAGATTATAAGAAGCCTAATGATATCACTAGGAAAGACCATTATCTTTTGCCATATGTAGATCAAATGTTAGAGAGAATTGTTGGCTTTGAATATTACTATTTCCTAAATGGATATTTGGGTTATAATCAAATTCCTATTGCACCTAAAGATCAAGAAAAAACCATTTTTACATGACCTTATGGTACTTTTGCATACAGGCATATGTCTTTTGGTCTTCGCAATGTACCTTTCACTTTTCAACATTGCATGACTGCTATTTTCCATGACATGACTGAAAAGTTTTTGAAAATTTTTATGGACGATTTTACACTTTTTGGTCAATCTTTTGATAATTGTTTGCATTATTTGAAGTTGGTTTTGTAACTTGTGAAGAGACTAACCTTGTGCTTAATTAGGAAAAATGTCACTTTATGGTAAAAGAAAATATAGTCTTAGGTCACAAGATTTTTTCTAAAGGTATTGAAGTTGATAAGACTAAAGTTGAATTAATTGAAAAATTACCACCATCTATATCTGTTAAGGGAATTTGAAGTTTTCTAGGACATGCAGATTTTTATAGACGATTCATAAAAGATTTTTCAAAAATTACAAAACCACTTTCAAATCTTTTAATGAAAGACTCTAAGTTCAAATTTTCTAATGAGTGTTTTGTATGCTTTTATTGTGTTGAAAGAATGTTTAGTGTCTGCATCTATTATAGCATCACCAGATTGGTCAAAGCCTTTTGAATTAATGTCTGATGCTAGTGATTATGTTGTAGGGGCAGCATTAAGGGAATGAAAAGATAAAACTTTTAGGCCAATATATTATGCTAATTGCACAATTAATGAAGCCCAAATTAAATATGCTACAATTGAAAAAGATCTACTAGCAATTGTGTTTGCTTTTGACAAGTATCAATCATATTTAATTAGGTCTAAGGTTATAGTTTTGATTGACCATTCTACTTTGAGATATCTTTTTCAAAGAAAGATGTCAAACCTAGATTATTGCGATGGATTCTTCTCTTACAAGAATTTGATCTTGAAATAAAAGATAGGAAGGGAAGTGAAAAACAAGTAGTTGATCATCTCTTAAGGATTGAAAAGACGTGTTGAGGAGACAAAAATAAAAGAGGAGTTTCCTAAGGAAACAATTTTCTTTATATCCATTCCTAGTTCAATTTCAGCAATTAATAAATTACCATGGTTTGCTAATTATTTGACAAGTAATCTAGTTCCACGACACTTCACTTACCAACAAAGAAAGAAGTTCTTTATAGATGTCAAGCATTATTTTTGGGAGGAACCATATCTATTTAAATGGTGAATTGATGGAATGGTGAGAAGGTGTGACCCTGAAGAAGAGTTTCAAAGCATTTTAGAACATTGTCATTCACAGGAAGTTGGAGCCCATGATGTAGCAAATCGAACAGTAGCCAAAGTGCTACAATTAGGTTTTTTGTGGCTACTCTCTTTAAAGATGCTTATGCATTTGTTTCCTCTTATGATAATTGTCAACAAACTGAGAATATTTCTAAAAGAGATGAGATGTCTCGCACCAACATTTTAATTTATGAAATTTTTTAATGTACAAAGAATTGACTTTGTAAGACAATTTTCTCCTTCACTTGGTAATTTATACATTTTAGTAGCAATTGATTATGTTTTTAAGTAGGTTGAGGCTACACTTACACACACTAATAATGCTAAAGTTATGTTACAATTTATACAAAAACACATTTTCACTAGATTTGGCACACCTAAAACAATAATTAGTGATAAAGAGACTTGTTTCACAAATAAACAATTTTTAATCTTGCTTTAGAAATATGGGTTGCATCACAAAAATAGTAAATCATTTCATCCCCAAACGGTCAAATAGGGAACTAAAAGAAATGTTGGAAAAGACTGATAATAGTGCTAGAAAAGATTGGGTTATTAAATTGGATGATATATTATGGGCATATCAAATTGCATTTAAAACTCCTATAGGCATGTCACTTTATAGGTTAGGTTTTGGTCAAGCATGTCATCTTCCTGTGGAGTTAGATCGCATCATGCATATTGGGCAACTAAAATTTTGAATTTTGATTTAAAGTCTGCACGAGAAAGTCATTTGTTGCAGCTTAATAAGTTAGATGAATTTAGAAGGAATGCTTATGATAATGTTGAAATTATAAAGAATAGACTAAGAAGTGGCATGACAAGCACATAAAAGACAAAGAATTTCAACTGGGTCAACAAGTCTTGCTCTACAATAGTCATTTGCGAATTTTTCTGGGCAAATTGAAGTCTAGGTTGTTTGGTCCTTACAAAGAAGTCGACACTTCACCTTTTGGTGTGATTGAAATTTTGAATGAAAAGAATAATGAAAGATTCAAGGTTAATGAACAATGACTTAAGCATTATATGGTGGTGACTATCTGCAACAACCAACTTCCAAACGCTTGGAAGAACAATGAAAAGAGAGGGAAAGTTGAGCTAATAACTATAACTTAGAACTAAATGTTTGTTCTTTTTTTCCCCTTTTGAATTAAGTTATTTAGTTAAAGTT
Source organism: Erythroxylum longipes (assembly GCA_027563885.1). Classification (NCBI taxonomy): domain Eukaryota; kingdom Viridiplantae; phylum Streptophyta; class Magnoliopsida; order Malpighiales; family Erythroxylaceae; genus Erythroxylum; species Erythroxylum longipes. Next base: position 21,107,127 of record JAOQMS010000179.1, read on the forward strand.
ATCGTTTTTCTTTTAAGAATCCTCCCCTACCTAAGATATGAGTGGCACCTAGGGAAGTTTCCTTACTCCATCTTTATGCGTTAAAATTTTAGTTGTTGGTTTAAAACTTAAGTTTATTGAAAATATTTTGAAAAGAAAAACATGTCCTCGAGCTTAATTTTTAAGATAAACTTCAATGCTTTATGATGATATATGATTACTAAAGAATATAACTTCGGGAAAATGCTTGATATTGTTTCAACGTTATACATGAGCTGAAATTGTTTTTTTAAATCCAAATTTGATTTTGATCCATAATTGATATTACTTTGAGATTATTGGAAACATGTTATGTGAATTTTGTTTTAACAAAGGATTATATTTGACTAACTCCTAGAAACTGCTTGAGGACCACTTAAGACAAAATACCTAATATGGGACATTATTAAAGAAGTAATTTAGGCCATGTTTGGTCGTTTGAGCCTTTCTGGACTATCCTATATTAAATATCATCACTAGTATCCCTATTGAGCCTTTATTCATAGTTATGAGCCTTTTTGTTATTCTTTCATAGCGTATAGTTATCCTAACCTTGGACCTGAGTATTTATAACATCACCCGTGGGAGAACTAATTCGGTCATGTAAAAGCATTCGGAGCTATGAGAAGAAGCATAAGGGTGGAGGTAATTTGAGGGGGTTAGGTAAGTGAGGAGAGTATGGCATTTTTCTCACCCAAAAATCTATATAAAGGCCTAAGTTTTGGGGTGGAGAATGCAATTACAACCACTTTTTGGAGAGGTGAGCGACTCACTACACAATCTTTATGGAATTTGTTTTCTTTGCTGGAATTTAGAAAAAATAAAAAGATGAAAAAAAAATACCCCTGCGTGCTAAGTAAAAATCTTAAGCAACTTTTGACTGAATTTTGCATAAAGAGAGTGAAAAATCGATCAAAAATTAACCCTAAGAGGGGAAATAAGGATGTAATCATAAAGAGTGGTAAGGTTGATAAGGGAAATGGTGAGACAGTCATTATTGAGCATAGAAATGGAAGCTTTGGTGTTGTAAAGTGACCAAAATGTGTTTTCTCAGTTTGAATACCCCATTCCTTCCTTCGTTTCAACCAATTATCCTTGACCTTAACAATACAAGCTTATTTAAGTCCTAAAGATCTTTGAGATAGTCTTGAATCAACATTAGTGGAGATTGGTGCAAAAAGCAAGCCTATGTGAATTAGATTGTCAATTTGCCTTCCATATAGCTTGTTTGCATAACACTATCTCAGAAACTAAGTAGTGGCTTGATTAGTTAAACATGATTAGGATGATAAGAAGAAGACATGGGTTTTGTTTATACAAAAAAATTGTTGCAATATCATGTAGAGTCTTTGGGTTATATTGCCAATGCAATTTTTGAGAATTTAGAAGAAGTTTATCAATTTTATAATTCTCTTGTTTGCTCGAGGCCAAACAAACTCTAAGTTTGGGGGTAATTTGATGCCTAAAAATTCTGCAGTAATATTTAATATGTTTTCTCTATTCTAGCATGAATTTGTACCCTATTTTGTTAATTTAGATTTCCTATTTGTTGCTTAATTAGTTCTATTTTATTTTGCAGAAGCTAAAATTTAGGAATTTTGGAGCTAAAAAAAGAAGGATTGAAGAGATATGGTCAAATACTAATTCTATATGCAAATGACTCCAAAATCTTCCTAATCAAAATAAGGCAAGGATGCTACGAATTTTGCAGTATAAAAAGGGGCTACCAGATATCAGAGAAAACAACCTACACTTAAGAGATAAGGCTGAGAGGAGGAGATTATCCTAGTGACGAATTTTTCTTTACATTATTTCCATCAAGTTTTGTTTGAATTTATTACCAATTGTGTTTTGTTTACAAACATGTTAGCTTAATTTCTTTTTAGTGCCAGAGGGAGGCTAAACTAAACCCTACTCAACCATGATTTGATTGTTTAATTTTTATCTTTTAATATATGAATTTATACTTAATTTTGTTTTTAATGATTCTTTGATTTTATACATGTTCATTAAGGCAACCTAAAACATGGACCTCTCATTGATACATGTATGAAACTCTTACATGAATTGATTATTAGATTTTGATAAAACATAGCTAGAATTACTAAGACAACATAAAATATTGGACTCTTCAATAATTTTGACAGTGATATTACATAAGTTTCATTGATTTTTAATGCATCTAGATAGTTTTGATTAATTACATGACCCGAAAAATTGGATATTTGATGTCAAGAATATCTATATAATTGGTTAAAACCTAAAATATGATAGACTTTTTTGGAGGAAACTACACAAATTTATGTAAAGAAAGTATGTTTAGAACTTTTCATGGTAAATGGGGTGAGGGAAAGCTAAACTTTGGTCCACTTTTAGTAAATTAATTATTTCTTTTAAGTATTTTTGTATACTTATTAATTTTTAGTCAATAACTTCATAATCGGCAGCTTGAATAAGAGCCAAAAGTGTGATTTTGAGTATTCGTGATCAATCCTCGTGAAAATAATATCTATACTGCTATACTATAATTCTAATGCACTTGCTAGGTGAAAGTTTAGCTCGTATCAGTATCCATTGCACAATTAGCGTAAAGTGGTTGTAGGCATGAGCAACAAGAATTGTGAACAATCAGCAACTTCAAACCTGAATCCCTTGTACATTTGGCTAGAATTTTATACACCTAATAACAAGAATTTTCAAATATGGCAACAAAAAAATGTATCTTCTTGGATAGCCGCAAATGTTTCAAAGCACGTGTGCATCATATCAACTGAGGAACTTTTTATTCCTAGACCATGCATGAAGGATTCATGCAATCATTAAGAAGGGACATCTCAAGAATCCATACTATCTATCCAACTTTATTTTCAAACTCACCATCCACTTCACATTCAAACGATTTAGATGAAAATAAAAGTGGTTAAGACTGGAAGATGGTGCTTCCAATTTAATATGAATACAGGATAGAGTTAAAAGGTGAATTGACTCGTATTTCTAGTCAAGAACAACAAATAAAACAACTACAACAAACAGACAGAGCGACTCAAAGAAAAATGCTTCCATAAAACGTAAAATCAGTAAATTTGTAAAGTTTTAGGGAAAGTTGTAAAAAACTAGTCTAGAGGACCAAAGCAAATAACGAGTTACAGAAATTTGTTGCAGGCATATTAAAAAGTCAAAGTACCAATTTAAGTCTTGCACAAGATGGTACGATGCTACAAGTTAATTGATGAATATTGGTTAATTGGCATCCTTGGCTCTTGCAAGGCTTCAAACAGAAGGACGTTGTCACACAATGCCACACAGGATCCAGCACTGTACCTTCCGATTCAACACAAAATCTAATCCAAAATAAACTAAAAGCAAAAGCACACCAGAAAGGAAAACGGAAATGGATTTGGTAGCCAATCATAACAAATCTTTTTGAGGACCTCTAATATTTACCAATACCTAATATCACAAGGAAATCATAGAGAAAGTAGAAATACAAACAAACAAGAGCATAAGCCTGTAAAGTAGGCAGAGTAGCATGTAGGATTCAACATAAGAGCATAAAAACGAAAACTAATTGGCTGGAGAAGAATACTAAACATCCTATAAATTACACATATCTGGAACAAAAGAAGTTTAAATGAGACACAAACAATAATAGAAAACAAACAATAAACACGCCCAAGAATTTGACTGATGAGCATAGAAAAAGAAGCGTGCTCAAAACAGAAGAAGGCAAGCATGTTAAAAAGATTCACACAGTAAATAAGAAATTGAACCAGGAAAATTATTCTAAATAACCATAGTAGGACCTTAATTGTATAGTTCTAGATAAAAAGCAAGACAAACAAAAAAACAAAATAAACATTAAGAGCAAACACAAATCACTGACCCTTAAGCTGATCCAAGATTCTGTAGTTTGATACAGCTAGGAGTAGGCAGATTTCTATTCCAGCTACGTCTCTGGACTTCTATATGACAATAACGCCAAAGCATTTTTCTATAGTCTTTAGTCACAGTATTCTCAATATCTTCTCGAGCAGGACTTCCAGGAGGAAATCTTTCATCAAAGGCCAATGATTTGACAAAATATTCAATGCCATATTTCTCGGTTGTCTTCAGAATCTGATAAGCATAATTTTTATGCAAAGAATAATTGGGCTCTGAGGTGGGTAGATAAGCAAGCACCAAAATCAACAACACTGGTAAAATTTGTAGGAGAAGGATCAGGTAGGGTCCTCTATGAAATCCCTCTCTCTCATGGCTTGCCATTCCTCTACTCCTATAGGTATTACGGGCCCTGAACTTTTCTGCCTGACCGAAAAATGACCTGAATATCACGTCTGGATCCATATCATTTTCATAGAAATCATGCAAATTTCTCCTCCTCTTCGGTCTCCTAACATTGTAGGTTTGCTTATTCTCAAACTCCTCAATTAAACCCATCTGATCATATCGCCTCCTCAAATCAGTATCACTCAAGCACTTAAAAGCATTGGAAACTTTCGTAAATGCTTCATCAGATCCTGGAGCCATGTTCTTATCTGGATGAACTCTTAATGACAGTTTCTTGTAAGCCTTCCTAATCTCCTCAACTGAACAACTCTTTTCCACTCCAAGAATCGCATAGTAATCCTTATTCCTGTTAATCCATCTAACCAATTGAACATGTTCTTCAGTATAACTACGACCCTCATTTACATCATCGACGCATCTCGCTGAACCAGCCTTCTTTCTCTCATCACCATTAACAGATCCTTTTTCACCCACAGATGAAGTACCCGTCCCCAACTCAACCCTCTCACAAGCAGCTAAAAGTTCATCAACCACTATTTCTCGATTAAGCCGTTGTGCAATTTTAATGAATTTCAGTGCACGCTCTTTGTTGCCAGATGCAATAGCTTCTTCAGCTATAAGTACACATTTTAAAGCTTCATCTTTGTTACCATCCATGATTTCATTCCCTTATATTTGGTAAATAAAAAAGTTCCCAGTTCAAAATTTCAATCAAAATCCAACTTAGAAAGAGAAAAAGCAATCACATTAGATTAAGAATGAGATTTTTTTCTAACCCGCAAAATTTCCATACGCGGAAGACATGATGATCGAAAGAAACACCCCAGAACAAAGCTGTAACCTGAACGAAAACAAGACGCAGTTAGGGAAGAGACAAGCAAGTCACAACCAACTGGACGGTTACAACCCTATCAAATATCGACAATTGCAAAAAGAAGATCCATCAATCTAAGCTGAAATTTAATATTTCACTTTCAAGTTTCAAGGAAACAAAGATTTTTTATCGAGATTGGAAAAACTAAAATCCTGGCAATTACCTCGTACAGAGTCTGGTCTCTAGCCTTCAAAGAGACAACACAGAAGACCCCAATGGACGCGCCTTCTTTCGGGCAATTTATCCGTGATTGCATAGTACGAGTGCAGTCGTCGTGTACCAAATCAAAGAGTGCCACGTTGGATCTGACAGAAAAAATATACTCTTAATAATTACCAACGTCAGAAATCGACCGTGCTATCAAACGGTAATAAGAATTATAAAGGATAGTGAAAGAGATAGAAATATATATAATTTCTATTATTTATTATATTGAAATATAGAATATTATCTTTAAAAAAATATAAATATATTGTTTATAAAATAATATATTATCAATTATTTTTTTATTCCTTATTTATTTCTTTCTTCTCGTACTAATTAATTAAGCATTCTCGAAACTTACAAGAGAAGAGATGTCGGATTTAAAAGTTTAGAAGGTAATCCTAATAAAATCTGTATATAATAAATATGTTAAAAATTCGTTAATTAACTATTATTTTATAAGACAATTTAAATAAAATATGAGTACTTACCATATCATAAGTATCAATTAAATTAAGAAATTATCAAGATTTTCTTAATCTTCGATCAATTCACTCATCAGGTATAATAATACATCATGTTGTTCTCCAATTAAATTTATATATATCTATAATTAGCTGATATTTATTTTTTAAAATATTAAAGTAAAAACAAATAAACATCATAATAAGATATTTCTTTAGATCCTAGACCCATCATTGTAATTGCATGCATTATTTTTTGGAAATAGGGTAAATTGAAAACATTTAAAAGAATATATGAATCAATGTTGCGAATACCATTTGGTACTGAATTGAATTTTGGTATAGTACTGTACCGATATCGGTCAATATTGGGTACCGTTTTATATAATTTTTTAAATTTATGAAATAATCCTTGATTTTTTTTAAAAATTACAAAATAGTCTATTGTCATATTGTACAATTGTACTGTATATTTTAACTCTGTCTCCAAAAATCATAACAATAAATAATAATCACAATTAATATAAAATAACAATAATTTTTAGATATTTCATATATAAATAATAACCACAATTTTTATGAAAAAAGACAATCATCATTATATAAATATAAAATTAAAAACAATACAAAGTATTTAAAATATTACAATTTTAATTTTCATTATATAATAAATAATAATTACATCAAAACATCTAATAAAAAGA
>JAOQMS010000179.1:21119431-21158512 GCA_027563885.1 Erythroxylum longipes
CAAGATCACTCTTTCCACTCCCTCTACTTCTCATTTTCAGTAAAATCACATTTAACATCAATCATGCCCAGAAGTTGTCATTGAATGCATGTACACTTATTTTTGTGCAAGGATTCAATATTCACGTGCATATATGCTAACATTATGCATGAGCAAGAAAATGCATTTCCTTAACCTCTCTTTGAACTCATATGTACTGAAATTTCGGGTCCTAACCCTTAATATGAGTACGGGATGTTACACATAAAATATAAACAAAATAGCAATTTTGCACAACCCAATCCATAATCAACTTAGAAACTACCAATTGAGAGAAAGGGGGTTTTAATCCAAAATTAATGAAAATCTAATCAATTATGCAATTATTGAATTATTGGGTAGACGGTCCTAAGGTAGATTACTCTCTCTCGAGGTATAATCTTTAACCCTAATTTATAATTCTTAATTTAAATTATGGAATTGTAATCTTCAATTTCCAATTTACCCAAAACCTAAATTAATTTTGAATGTGTCTAATAACCTACTGAAAACCTGTGCTCGATCTCTCGTTACACGATTTCACCGGTTTGATTCAATTCTTATCTATCAAACTACTTAACTATCGTTAACCCAATTTGATGATATTCACTCAGTTCACCCTCTCAGTTTATTACCGAATTATTAAGCATAGATATTGAATCACAAATAACTTAATGAAAACACAATAAATCAAACTTCATTAATCTCAAATATCAAAATCCTGAAAGTGAGTTTAGTCAAAAATCGACATTCAACAACAACTATTCTCACTACTATCTCAATTCTATACATAAAAAAATTGAAATAAGAATGGAAAATATTGTCGAAACAAACTAGTGGAGGTAGCGAGTGTGGGAAACCACCTATTCTGGGAAGTACTTTGCGTCAAGCTTCTTCTCCGTGTCTCTCTTCCTTCGTCTCCTTCCTTAAATCTCTCGATATGCTCTCTAGGGTTTTGGAATTGAATGATGCAAAAATGCTGCTTTCTCTATTTTTTGTGTTCCTTAAATACCTTCGACCCCTAGGGTTCGTTTAGGGTTGAAACAATCAGAAAAGTTCCTAAAAACTTGACTTTTTCACCTGTTTTCATGTCTGCCTGACGTAGGCCACTATCATGGCCCTGCCTGCCATAATTGTGGCCAACGCCTAACCCTACACAATCATGGCCTAGGTCTTGTTAGCTTGCCTCTTTCTTCGTAGGCTGTATTTTTGGCCCGAAACTTTTCGAAACTTCTCCATTTTTTGCCGTTTGCCCTGAAACACTAACAAACACATCAAGGTTCCTAAAAAATATAAAATTTAAGCTCAAAGGTTCATATTAACCCATAAAAAACAATTAAACACATAAACTAACACAGTTGAACCTAAATACAGACTAAACACTCAAATTAATACTAAATACCTAACAAATTGAGCCCTAAAACATAATGTAATTTACACTTATTAGTAATTGAAGGCTATAAATTGTAAGACTCGACACCTTTGATAAATTTCCAAGCTTCTTACTAATAGAATGAAAAAACCTTGCTAGAGATTGTTAACCTGAGTTAAGGAGCATTCTTAAAGGACAGATCCATTGGTTACAACATTATTCTCATGCAAGAACTCCTCAAAGAGTACCTATATGGCAAGAAACTACAGAGTTGCATATGGAAAATTGAACTTTATAATGCTTTTGACACTATCAGTTGGGCCTTCATTGAAGTTTGCCTTGATGCTCTAGAATTTTCTTCTTAATTGAAGCAATGGCTCATAATGTGTCTTTAAACATCCTTTATTAGCATTCTTGTAAATGGTGTTCTAACTAAGCCACTGATATATGCAGGAGGGATTTGGTAAGGAGACCCCCTCTCTTCATATATCTTCATTTAGTCATAGAAGGACCTTTTTGCTTACTAAAGAAACTGGTACAAAATAATGGCAAATTCAAATATCATCACAAATGTCGATCTCAACACCTAACTCACCTAATGTTTGTTAATGACCTTCTGCTTTTGTCAGGGATTGATGAGTTTTCTCTCAATATTCTCCATGACATTCTGAAATGATTTTCTAACTCATCTAAAATGAAGGTAAAAAATCACAAGAGCTGCTCTAGTATTCCTCAGATGTTAATAACTGTTCTAATCTTGCAAAAGCATTGGGAATGGAGTTACATACAAATCCATTCAACTACCTTAAAGTCCTTATTTCTTATGTTAAACTCACATATGTTGATTGCATTCCTCTTCTGGAGAAATCTAAATGTAAAATCTTAGCTTGGTAAAACAAATTATTCTCAATGGAGGCTCGAGTTACCCTTATAACCAGCTTGAATATCGATAGATCAATCATATGGTTCTACCCAAAAGAATGATCAAGGAGTTAGATAGAAAAATAAAATCATTTCTTTGGTCTGGCTCCATGGAAAGTGCTAAGAAGGTAGAAGTGAAGTGGAAGGAGGTTTCAATTACAAAAAAATATAGGGGCTTAAGAATTCTATTTGCCAATATCAAGCAAAAAGTTCTCCTGTGCAAGAAAATTTGGAGAGTTCACGTTGAGACAACTGCTCTTTAGATCTAGTGGATAAATGAAAATACCTACACACTTACAAATTCTGGTGGTTATCATTAATTAGGGTCTTGTCTTGGATTTTTACACAAATGCTAAAAAATAAAGAGGTCATCTACCTGTGGATATATTGCAATCTAGGAAAGGGTACAACATATAGCTATGGTATGATAATTGGATCTATTTTAGTCCATTAATTCACAAAACAAAACTAGATCACTTCAAAAGCTAAATACCTCAAAGTCTAATCTCTCATTTCTGAAGGGAGCTGGTCTAGCCATTTTTAAGGGTTTAGTTAATGTGAGCAAGTTTTAATCTTATAAAACCCTCAATATTTCTGCAAGCAATAGGTCATAAAGTAATATATAAGTTGTCAATTCCATGAGTAATTAGTGAGCTAATCGAATCCTAATTTGTCTAAGTCCTAAAAATGTAATTAAAATGAAAATAAAAATTAAATAGAAAAGCAAACAATTAAATATGGAGTGATTGAAATGAGAATTGCAAATTAATGTAAGAAATCAAATTTGAGAACCACTAATTGATAATTTGAAATTCAAACAAGGAAGATTAACAAGTTATGTGAAAGGGGATTTATCCTATCATCAATACTAATTTATTTACTTTTGTGGTAATATGATGTCAGTCCTAGACTTTCGAAGGGTGGATTAGTCTATCTCGAGTTGTAATCACTAAGTCCTAAATCATAAACCCTAATTAAGTTGAGTTACTAAACATCTCTCGATTAATAAAATAGCCCATAACCTAATTAGTTCTTTGGCATTCCAATAAAAAACAGGGTCTTCACATGAGATCTCTCTTTGTATAATTACCGATTTGATTATTTGCATTGTCTATTAGCTCGTTTAACTCTCATTAACCGACTTATTCATTTTGCATTTGGTTTACTCTTCCAATTTATTATCAAAACATGCAATTACAACAAATAATCACAACATCTAACATCATTAATAACCAAAGTAACTAGATTAACATTAAATCAAGTATAAATCCCTAAACGAAGTTAGAACATCTTCAACCCATGGCTCATCATCGTCAATTCCATCTCATACATCAAATGAACGAAATAAAAAATGAAAATGAGAAAGGATACTTGAAGGATTAGAGGTTGAGGCAGTTGAAGCTCCACCTTCTTCTTCCTCCTATTCACTCTCTTCCTTCTTCCTCTTCCTTAGTTTTTTTTTCCTAAAGTGGAAAATGGAGACTCTCCTTCTAGGTTATTTCTTTTGTATTATGTAGTCTTTTCTAGTTAGGGTAAAAACTAGGTTTTACTCAGGCCCAAAAGTTTAAAATAACCTATAAAAAATTATGTTCAGGATGCCAGTCCACGTCTGTTTGTGCGCAAGCCACGATCGTGGCCCCCCAGACTAAGATCATGGCCTAGTGAAATGGTTTTTGTCATGATAATGGCCTTGGCCCTGGTTGTTCCACCAAGCTTCCTCCAAATCTTCTCCGTTCTTCGATATCTGATCTCAAACATTAACAAACACATCAAAGCACCTCAAAAACATAAAATTAATGCTTAATAGCATGCTCTAACCCACATAACACTTAAAATGCAAAGTTCTAATCAACTAACACAATTCTGAACCTAAACATACATGAATCAATCAATTAAAAACTAAAAACATTCTAAAATGCCTATTAAAACATCATGCATCCTACAAATATCACATCCCCACATTTGAACTTTGGCTTGTCCTCAAGCAAAAACAAAACAAAAGAACACAAACACACCTATAACAACACAAATATACAATAATAGTATAATGGCATTGAACTTTAGGAAAAAAATTTAACTACAAACACAATCCTTCAAGTTGTTCTAACTTATTAACTTATCAAATATGTGTCTAAGTACTTCAGACTAAATATACATACTAATCAAGACTTGATGTCAAATTCATTCACTCCTATTACTCACACACACACACACATTGATAATTAGTTAGTCAATTAAAATTGTAACAATCCTTAAGTAGCTTTTCATGAGGAGTGATGCTATTCATAAAGATCGATAGGATTTATTAAACAACAAACTATTTTTTTTAATTTTTATTAACATGAACCTAGCCTTTTGACATGAAGGCAAACATTTGTGATGAATGTCCCCCAATTACTCAGCTACATCACATTCTCAACTAGCTACTAGCTCTATTCATAACCTGATTTATTTATAAAAAGGACAGAGAAATAGTTATTTATTAAACAAAAACACACCTTTTTTTTGCCTACCTCATTACTTTAGCTAATCATTCTCATGAAAAGATGCTAATGATGCAACTTATAAGATTGGCCTAAAATTATAAATGAATGTGTCAAATTCCTAGGGAACATTATATCCTAATTGATATGCATATTTAACCAAAGAAACATAGGAAACTAATTTCACTAAGTAATAAATCTTAGCACCTAATTATATTCAAAGCTAAATTGATTTCGTTAAGTCCTAGCCATTGTCGTATTCACAAAAGCCTCATCATGGAAACCTAACAAAACAAACATATAACATGAAAAATTCACACTCAAAATAAAACATATAATGCACATAACACAACCCTCCCCACACTTGGACAACACAATGTCCTCAATGTAAGAAGGAAAAATACAAGGTGGGAATCAAAATAAAATAATATGAAAACATAAGAACAAAATAAAGACAAAAATGAAAAGGTAATGATTAGAGCATCAGAACCTGTCATGGCTATTAAGGTGGTGATGGTGTTGGAGGTGAAATCTCCGTGCCTTGAGTAGCGAAGTAATTGTGAATGCTTCGGATGTCTCGAGGTTGTCTCCATTGCTCCTTCACAATTCCCTTCAACACCTTGACATTATCGACAACAACTTTGTTAGTGTTTGAAATTGCTTCCAATACCTTCTCCCATCCAGCTGCCTCGTCCTCTCATGGCTCTTTGCTGGTTGATTCCTCCTCTACTTGTGGTGGCGCTGAGCTTGAAATGGCCTTTCTTGCCCTAGTATTAATATGAGATTTTAAGCTAATGTCTCGAAGTTCCATATTGTGTGACTTCAAGATCTCAGCTCTCGTTAGGTGAAGAGTGTTAAGGAACTCAAGAAGATGTACAATTAGTCCATCACAATTGACACCATAATACTCCGCAATAGCTATAACCAAATACCTGATGCCCAGATTGTTGCTTCTCTTTTTAGGAGTAGTAATAATAGTGTTAAAGATGTGCGTGGAGGCGCAAACTTGGACATTATGATCCATGCACCATAATATGAAAATTTCCTTCATTGATCATTTGTTACTTTTGGTTTTGTTAAACATGGTTTGACACATAAACTTATGCAACAACAAGTGTTCTGGACTACAAATCACATTATTGTGGCAATTTTTAGTGGCAAAATTCTCTAGCCCAGTTAGTTCAGCCTAGTAACACATGTGACGAAAGTCACATGCAGGTCTACTATAGTCGATTCCAGGAATCCATTGATTTCACACAGTGTCTCGCAGTTCAACTCATACAGTTAACCTTGCAACCAAAACCATAGATCCTTAAGGTTACTAAGCTCATATTAGAGGGAGGTGAAGAATTTTAGGGTAATTTCTTCATTTATGACATAATTAAAGCATATGAATTTTTCCCAATGAATTCTTCACCCTAAACTTTTAACTCGTTAGGTCAATGCAATAGTTTTTAATATGTCAAAATCCAAATATCAAGGCACAATAATTCTTTTTAGACTAAGGGTTTGGAAGTGTTTACCTTCCTCTTCTGAGTAAATTAGAAAGGTTGCTCTATACTCCGTATCCTGATTCCTTTATCCACAATCTAAAACTTAAACTTTGCCCTTTGGTTGAGTGTGTTTGACCATTTGCTTAATACGTGGTCCCATTGGAATGAGAGGTGTGAGGAAGTTAGGGAGAGATAAAGACTTTAAGGATGTTTGTAGAGAGAAGTGAGAGGGAATTGGTTTCTTGACTTTAGGGAGAGAGTTAAAGAATGATATGTTTAGGAAAAGTGAGGGTGAGTGTAAATATATAAGTAGGGGGTAGGAGGGGTAAAATTGGGAGAAAATGAAGGGAATTTACATGTCCTCTAGCTATTACACTATAGCCCACGATTGTGGCCCTGGAAATTTCTTCTTTATTTTTGATTTTTGCTTCTTTCCCTCGTTTCACTCTCGAGGTCCTTCCACACCTTATAATTGCATCATCACCTCATTTTTTCCCTTGCAAAACCATTCTCATCCATTATGAAAAAGAGAAATGTAAGAATTCTCAATTCACAATTACACTTGATCTCCTTAAGGTGTTTAACTTATTTCAAAAGCACACACAAACAAGATTAGAAACCTTTAATACAAAAGCTGAAATAGCAAAAAGTTAAAAATCATGGGTTGCCGCTCATGCAACACTTTATTTGCCATTGCTAGCTTGACGTTCTTTGTTTGCTCATGGTAGTTCTAATTGGTCATTATGATGGGAGTGCCATTATAAATTTCATGAATTGTACTCAAGCTACCAAATTATGCTTCTTACCATATTTCTTTTTCGTTATCTACTTCTTTAAAGTCTTTTTCCATATTCGTGTTCATTCTGATGCGTCCCCACAAGTATAACCTTGCTCAATTTCTTCACAAAATTCATTTCTCTTTATAGCATCCACAGATTTGAGATACTTGTTTTAACATTAGACATTTTAAATGACACCTTGTAATCCTCCACTCTCAGAGTCAATCATCAACGTCTATGATAGACCGGTGGTAGCTAAAAATAGTCTCCCTAAGATAGTAGGTGTCTCCACATCTTCTTATATGTCTAAGATTACAAAAACTGTAGGGAAAGTGAACTTGTCGACCCTTACCATAACATCCTTAACTACACCTCTAGGATGGTGAATTGATTTATTAACTGTTTGAACATGCTTCTTAGTGGGTGTCATTTCGCATAAATCTATTTTCTTACCCAAGGTATTAAGCATCATACTTATACTAGCTCCTAGATTCGCAAATGCCTTATCCATTATGACACTACAAATAGTTCATGGGATGTAAAAATCTCTCCGATCATCTCGCTTTTATGGTAGTGTTATCACTTCAATGGAGTTCCTTTTTCTTAACACTTCATTCTCCAGCTTTTCTTTTATAGATTTTGTACGATCAAGTCGCATTTTTAATTGCTCTATTATATTTAGAACTTCATTCAATTCTTCTTCCTTTGAGCTCCTCATCACATAAATAGGGTATGGAATTGAAAGTTGATATTTATTTATTTCAGTCAGTTTATATTTAACCTACAGGAAACATTCATTCGTCTTTTTCCTTTCTTCTTCCCCATTGTCTTTAAGTTGATTGGGCTTTTCTTAAACATCCTGGGTGATTACCATTATCCTTTCATTTACATGAGTCCTGATATTGCTAAGGAGTGTTCCCGCACTTTGTGTCCACAACACTTTTGATAATTGGCTCATTTGGACTTCTAAGTTTTTTTTGGGTAAAATGTAAATGTATTATACCAAAAGAATCATTTGGACTTCTAAGTTGTGTGTGAAGGATGCATGTTTCTTTTTTACTTGTTCAAATTTTCCTTCTAGCCTCTTATAAGCATCTTCTAGGCCCCCAATCTTTTCTAAAATCTTACCTAACTTAGAGTCCATCGAGTTTGGTTTCTCCTGTTAGAAACTAGGTGGTCTTTGAGATTAGAATTAAACTCCTGAATTGTTTAACTAAGAAAAGTTTGGGTGATTCTTCCACCCAAGGTTATATGTGTTTAAGTAGGGATTGTTCCCCTCTCCTTGAAAAAATTGTGCTCCCATATAGTTAACTTGTTCTGATTTATGGTCTTTCATCAGAAAGTAATCAATGGTTTCGTAGTCATTTTGTCCACATAGCTCACATCTTTATTGAATAGATTTCATAGGAGCTAAAGAAGAGGCTTTCATATTATTTAGTTGTTGGGTCAAATTATCGATCCTAGCTTCCACTTCCTTGATCGAGTCAACAACTAAAGCTTCTTTTTGCTCATAAAAGGTTGTATGTTGTCTACTCCTGTGCATTGTCTAGATACAAATGTTACTAGCCATTTCCTTCAACAACTTCTCCACTTCATACACTATCGTCCTCATCAAAGATCCTCATGATGCTGCATCAATGGTGCCTCAGGTGAGTGGTTTCACTCCATTATAAAAATTTTGCAAAAGGAACTCCTTAGGTAGGTTATGGGCAGGGCACCTTCTTTATAAATCTTTATACATTTCCCAAGCCTCATAAAGTGACTCCCCATCACCTTATTGAAAGTTTCTCATTTCCTTGATTTTCTTTATAGTCTTCGTGAGGGGGGAGTACTTATCTAAGAACGCTCAAATTAATTATTCCCAAGTTGTAACATTCATGAGACTTAATGAGTGATTCCATACCTTAGCTCTATCCCTTAGTGTGAAAAGGAACAACCTCATCTTAACTGAATCTTCTAACATCTCATGATATCGAAAAGTATCGCATATTTCTAAAACATTGACTATATGAGCATTAGGATCCTCATTAGTCAGCCCGTAAAATTGAACATTAGTTTGCAGCATATTTAATAAAGTTGTTTTTATTTCAAAGGAAGCTACTTGAATAGGTGGTTTAATGACACCTTGATTGGTCGCATCAAACTCCGACCTCATGAAATCTGTGAGGGTCCGAGTTTCCTTTGTTTCCTCCTTGCTGAAACTCTTGATGAAATTCTTATGTCATGGTTTCTTCATTATTCTCTTCCTCTTTACATCTAGCACCTCTAATTGCCCACTCTAAATAGGTGATGTCAAGCTCTATTGTTTCGACAATTTGACTCGAATTTCTAGTAACTCTTGTGCTCATGCAAATGCACCAGCACAAGATTGGTGAAAACTCCTTAGACTAAAAGAATTAAACTAATCCTACTAACTCTCTAGCAACGGTGTTAAAAACTTGTTGAGCAAGTTTTAATCTTATAAAACCCTTAATATTTTCACAAGCACATGGGTCGTAGCATAGTATATGAAATGTCGATCTAATGAGGAATCAGTGAACTAATTGAATCCTAATTTGTCTAAGGCCTAAAAATGTAATTAAAAGAAAATAAAAAGTAAACAAAAAAGCAGAAAATTGAATATGGAGTGATTGAAATGAGAATTCTAAATTAACGTAGGAAATCAAATTTGAGCACCACCAATTGACAATTTGAAATTCAAACATGGAAGATTAATAAGTTATGAGAAAAGGAATTTATCCTATCATCAATGCTAATTTAGTCACTTTTGTGTTAATTCGGTGTCGATCCTAAGCTTTCGAAGGGTGGATTAGTCTCTCTCGAGTTGTAATCACTAAGCCCTAAATCATAAACTCTAATGAAGTTAAGTTACCAAACATGTAATCTCTATTAAAAAAAAATCCATTACCTAATTAGTTCTTAAGCATTCCAATAAACAATTGGGTCCTCACACGAGATCTCTCTCCGTATAATTATCGATTTAATTATTTACATAGTGTATTAGATAGTTTAACTCTCATTAACTAACCTATTCATTTTGCATTCGATTCACTCTATAAATTTATTACCGAAGCATTCAATTACAACAAATAATCACAACACCCAACATCATTAACAACAAAAGCAACTAGATAAATATTAAATCAAACATAAATCCCTAAAAGAAGTTAGAACATCATTAACCCAAGGTTCATAATCATCAACTCCATCTCATACATCAAATGAATGAAATAAAATATGAAAAGAAGAAAGGAAAACTTAGAGGATTGGAGGTTAAGGCAGTTGAAGCTCCACCTTCTTCTCTCTCTTCTTCTCTCTCGTTCTTCTTCCTCTTCCTTAGCTTTTCCTCAAAATGGCAAATGGAGGATCTCCTTCTAGGTTATTTGTCTTTTTTATATATTCTTTTACAATTAGGGTAAAAAATAGGTTTTACTCAGGCTCAGAAGCCCGAAATAACCTGCAAAAAATTAAGTTCGTGGCCTGGGGTGGTCTCTACCACAATCGTGGCCTGATGAAATGGTCTCTTTCACAATCGTGGCCTTGGGTCCTCCGTCGGGCTTCCTCCAAATCTTCTTCGTTCTTTGATATCTAATATCAAGCATTAACAAACACATCAAAGTACCTCAAACACACAAAATTAAAGCTCAATAGCATGCTCTAACCTATATAACACTCAAAATCCAAATATCTAACCAACTAACACAATTTTAAACCTAAACATGTATGAATCAATTAATTAACAACTAAAAATATACTACAATTCCTATTAAAACATCATGCAACCTATAACTATTAGTCAACCTTGCTAATACTTCCCAATGGTCAATAGCAACTACAATGAAGACATAATTCTCTGGAAATCAAACCCCAAAAGTTTATTCACTAACAAATCTTACTATAATATTTTCATCCTGAATATCAAATGTACTATGGTCCAAACTACTTTGGAAGAACAACCTAAGTCCTCTATCCCCGATTATTACTTGTCTATTCATTAAAAAGTGTTTAAATACTAAAGAAAGATGGCATGGAAGCATTAATCCTATCTGTGAGATATGCAAACTATCAATTAAAGATCGAAATCATTTTTTCTTCAATTGTACTTACCCAAAAGTTGTGTGGAGTCAATTGTTTCATAAGCTAGATGCTTACTACACCTCTTATTACTAAAATGACACATTGGATTAGCTTATACAGACTTCTAAGCAGCAGAAGAACGATGGCAAACTCTATAAAGCAACCCTTATTTTCACAACTCATTTTCACAACTTACAACCTTTGGATGGAGAGAAAATGTAGGCCATACTCACGAGTGGTGAAAATTAAATATCAACCAATAGCGAACATTATAAATGAAATCAAAACACTTGTAAGAGCAAAAGAAGCAACTACGGACTTGCCAACAACTATGAAGCTTAGGTGGAATTTGTAACTTACCCATTTGGACTTCTATGTAGTGTAACTTTCTGTTTTTGTCTATTGTAATGTAATATTTTTTTGATTTTCTCAAGGGAGACCTCATTGCAATGTTGTAAATAGTTTTAAATAAAGTCAATAAAAATTACTACAATTTTTAAAAAAAGGAGAATAAGTGGTAGTAAAATGAGCTGACCTTTTATCTGTAAACTCAATATGCGAAAAAAAAATTCCTGTTATTTTAATTTTTTAATGATAACATGTAATAAATTAGCAAGTGTCCTATTAACTACTTTAGTTTATCTGCAAGTTTAAGGATGTGCAATAGTAGAAAATAGGAGTTTAATTCCTAAATTATTCAATAAAGTACACCAAAAATGACTTAACATCTATTTCACTTATTATTATTCTAGTCAATCCACAAAATTTTGCTATTATGTTTTTTTAAAAAATATTAGCCTCATTAGTTTAAGAACATGCAATAAATGTTGCTACCTTACTAAACCTATCAACAATAATCAATATGCTATGCTTACCAATTCAAGGAGGTTAATTATATGGTATTTCCTTGGGAAATAGATATGCAAATTCTTGCAACAAAGACATAATAATAGAATTCAAATAGTTGTTGCCTTGCCAACATAGTCACCAGTAAAAAGCAATGACTCTTTCTTTTCTCTATATTTTGCACTCTACACTTAAAAAAAAAAAATTCTTATTGTGCACCACTATGCTCTTATCACTTTTTTATACATAGTAACTTTCTTATCACTGTTTTCTTTTTCTTTAGTGCTCAATTGTTTTACACTCATCTTATACTTTTCTTTTTGAAATATCTCTATATTGATTTACTATAATTATAACTATCAGATACCTTGTTCGTTCTAATTCCTACATTTATCTGAGGTACCAATAAATGGCGAATTTTTTTTTGTCTGTCTCTATCCCGATGAAATGAAACCAAAGCTTTTTTTTTAATACTAGTTCGAGTAAGTTTGGAATGAGCCCCGCATAAGCTTGAGGTGGATAAACAAAATTTTTTTCTACGCCTCCGAGTTATATATCCTTGTTTAATTATAGTCATTGAATAAAGGAAACTTTGATGAATAACTAATTGAGTTCCTTTCTTTCAGTTATTCTTTTCACCCTTTCTGTAATCACAAAACTAATCCTTCCAATTTATAAAACAAAAATTCCAACGAATTTTGCTACTATAACCTTCCTAACCATGATTTTTTCTAAAAAAGAACGAATGGATCTTGTAGGATTCCCAAGAAATTCTTCGATTTCTTCCAGAAGTAGATAATTATTCATTTCCTTCTCACCTTCCGTGAATAGACGAGACATTAAGGAATATCTAGAAATGCAGTTAGGGGAATCGATCTGATTCTATCTCTGTTCGTTTCGTTTGAAGAAAGGAAGGTTCCTAAAGATAATTGCCTCACAATCCTCTTATAGCATTCTACATAAGTCTGAATAATGACAGCTAGGTATAAACCTCTTACATATCATTGTTTTCATCTCTTCCTATGAATGAATAGGTCTTTTGTTATTCTTAAGCCTATTAATCACAAACTATTCTCACCAAATAATAGCATAATTTGTAAATACAACTGTGTCTATCTTAACCTTCTTTTGCTCAAACTAATAATGATATTCTTACTCTAGTTAAAGCTCGGGATCATTCCTCCCTTAAAAGGTAGGATTTTCATCTTAATACTTCCAAAATTGTTATCTCATTGTAAAATAGCCCTTTTCTTTTCTAAGAACTAGCGTCATTATAATTGTAATTTTCCTCTTCCTCCTCCTCAGACGTGTGTTTCCTAGAGAATTTAAGTCTGTATGGGACTTTAAACTATCCAACATCATGTTTAGAACCTTGAACCAGTTTGGGATAGCCTTTATGAACAACTTAAGATCAAGTTATGCATTTTCTATTCCATTAATCAAGTTTAAATACGCAAATAAAATGTTAGTAAAAAAATATTGGTTTTCACTTATCTAGTGCCTAGATTATGGGATGAAAGGAACCAAAGGATATTTAATGACAATGTCAATACCAAGGAAAGGCTATTATAAGCTACACATGGTAGAATTAGAACACGTCTTCATTTATAAGGAGAAACATTGTTTCAACCAACAGTAGATTATTAACTAGAGAATTGATTAATTTTCCTTTATGCTAAACAAGATTACTAATGTCTGACTTATAAACCTAGTTTTTAACTTTTGTCTTATATCACTTGTCTTTATTTTGCAGTTAATATTGTTCATATTATGAATAATCTTTGTTCAACCTTTCATGGCAATAATATATTCATTATTTTCCAAAAACAAGATTGGTTTTCCTCATAAATCCCTTATGTGTTTACAGTTGAGACTAGGTCATTTAATCACTCATGTCTCACCATTCTTGCCATTTACCACTCAACTTAAACTTGTAAGTCCTTTAAGATGAACTCTATCAATGGTTCTAAGAAAATATCAAGCAATAATGGGGTTTATAGCTTTGGTTGACGAATATTAGGATTAACAAGAAAGAGCAAAGGAAGCAAAATCAACAAAAAGGTAACAAGGATGAAACAAAACTATAAACCCTATTATTGCTTGATATTTTTGATGTGCACTTTTGATTTAGATTTGTCTTTCTTCATTTCTTTTTTATTTTATGAATACATTAGGTTAACTATCTTATAAACATAACAGATAAGAAAATGGAATAACTTTGATCAAAAAAGAATCCATAAAGCAAATGATGAATTGAAAAGAAATTGAGGATAGAAAGAATTGGATAGATAGATGATTGGTGACACGATTATAAATAAGAAGAAAGAAAACAAATAATAAAAGGATAGATAGCACCTAATTTCAGAAGCCAAAGCTCTGATTCCAAATAATCGAAACCTTAGGCTTCAAAACACTTAAAATCTAAATAAATAAGAATTAGAACCGTAGGATCATCTTCAAATTTAGCAAGGAAACTTAACCCTAACCAAAGCTACTGATTAAAACCAAATCTATAAGGATTTTGATCACCATAAGTTGCCTTAATAAGATTATCTTAGGTTTTTTTAACAAATTAAGAGGTTTATATTGAATAAAGGAGAACTTTATATATATTTATAAACTTGTGGGCTACACTTTACAAATAACTCATTAAAGTATTAAAATCAACTAGCAACTAGACAAAATTTGAAAACTAATACATCAAGTTAGGCGTCAACTCTAGACAAAATCTAAATTTAAGATCAAATTAAGTTCTTGTTAAATAAAAAATAAGATATTATTACAGAAAATGAAGAAAACTCTCAAATTGATTTTTGTATTGATGATCTATGAATTACACTAATAGGGCAACCTTTTATAGGCATAAGCTCTTTAAGAACTAAAATCCTATAAGGAAAAGAAAATGGTAGTCCTATAAGAACAATCCTTATTAAGTGTAATGATTGACCTATTTTAAGTTAGTCAATACTATAACAAATCGCAAGTGCACGGTGTAGTTAAAGCTAGTATCCACAAGTACGAGTCGATCCCATGAAAACTATGAATATTAGTACTTACCCCTCCCCTATTATCTAGCCTAAGGATTGAGTTTAGATTTTTAAACTAAAAAAATTGAAGAAATAGGAAAGTGAAAATGAATGCAAAGACAGTGTAATTCACTCCGAAAACTATCATTATTAGAAATTAGAATCTAGGTTTGAATCCCCTTAAACACTTAATAGATTGATCTTTTATCATGTAATTGTTTTGTTTAAGTATTAGACTGTGGAGACTCGTACGATATGCTAATAGATAACCTTGAGTCTGCTAACAATTAATCCTAAGGTCTCAAATCGAATTACTCAGGTTAAATCTTGTAGAAATGCATTACTAATTTATGAGTCCCTTTATTTGGTTTGACCCTAATTCAGAAGATTTGTGTCATCCTATCTCTTGGGTTACAATCAAGTGCTTCTAATTAAGGTAGATCTATTCACACTAGGATTTCTCAATCTCTACGTATGAAATCAAATTATGATCTAATATTCTTAAGTTATTAGAACACAAATAAAGTGCGTAATCAGATCACAATATATCAAACAAAAAACTTCATTAATAAAAGAATCAAATCATATCAAAGTATTAACATAAGGTTCATTTAACCTAAATACTAACTGGACATTTAGTTATATATTATCAAACACGACATCAAGCATACAATGAAATAAAAATAAATTGAAAACAATGGAATCATATTTCTAAATCTTCAAGATTGTCTTCTATTGAATGTTCTTACAATGTAGAGGTATGATCTTGTATTCTGATGAATCTTTTGATGATTTCTTCATCTTTTCTTCTTCTATAGACTAAAATATCCTCATAAAAATACTCTACATCTAGAAATAACCTCCCAAAGTCTCCTCCCTTTTATTATCCTCCTGAAAACTTATTTTTATCATGAAATTTAGGGTTCTAGGGGGATACATAGTCTTTTGCACGGTCGTGCATCAGACTGTGCGTCACTAAAATTATCTGAACATCATAAAAGGGCATTAGTATTTAGATTTTGACTTTGATATCTTCATATTTAGGTCTCAACTTCTACGTATAAATTCTACCTCCATTTCTCTTATTTCCAATAGATCCTCTTTTACTTAAAACAAAGCTTTGTAGCTAAAGTTATTGGCCAAACACTAAGGGAAGGTCAGACTAGGCTGAGAGAGACTTCGTATCTCATTCTTAGCCTTTTTAGGTGCTTCAAACAACACTTTTGGGCCTCGAGTTGTACATAGGAATTATGGAAAAGGATGTTGAATTGAATTTAGTCTTTTGAATCACCTCATTTGGATTTCATAAGCCTTATATATGTTGATAAGTGTAAATTGCATTATGTTTTAGGGCATAGTTTGATATGTGTTTAGTTTTTAATTCAATCATTAGTATGTGTTTAGGTTAAAATTGTGTTAGTTTGTTAATTATTTATTCTTTAAGTATTTTATAGTTTAGTACAAGTATTTGAGCTTAAATATTATGTTTTTGAGGTACCTTGATGTGTTCGCTAATGTTTTAGGGTCAACATAAAAGAACGGAGGAGTTTCAGAGACATTCAGGCCGTAACAATGACCCACGATCGTGGTATGTCAGGCTACAATCCTGACAAAACCTCCTAATTTGGCTCACGGTTGTGTCCTATATGCCATAATCATGACGGAAGCCTAAGGAATGGCCCACGATTATGGCCTGCATTGGGAAGATGCACAGATACTCAAGAACGTTAAGTTTCGAGGAATTTTTCAGACCTTTTAAACCCTAGAAAAACTTTAGGGCTAAAACACAAAAGGATATAAAAAGAAGAGAAAGAGCTTTTGCATCAGCCACATTGAGAAAATCTAGAGAGAAATCATCTAGAGATAGAGGAAGAGAAGAAGGAAGAGAGAAGCAGAAAAGAAGTTGACTCGAAATACTTCCTAGATCAGGAGGTTTCCCGAGGTTACTGCCTCCTGTCATACATTTTAGATTGTATTTTCTATTATTTCAGTTTCATTATTGTATAGAATTGGATTGAACAGTTGATGACAGGATCCAAAACGTCGAGGATGTTATAAAATCACCTTCGAAATTTTATTCTTGAATTAATAAAAATCTTATTATTTATATGTTTATTGGATATTGTTGTGGCTTGATTCTGCTATTGCATAATTCGATAATAAACTAAGAGGATGAATTGAATGAAAAACGATTAAATTAGACTAACGAGAGTTAGGGGATTTAATAGAAACCATAACTGAATCAGATCAAGAATTTGTGTGAAGAGAGATCTTGCATAAGTTTCTGATAGTTCATAAGAGAACTTCAGAACTAATTAGGGTTTTAGATAGGTTGTGAATTGAGAGATTGCAAACTTCATAATTTGATTAGGTTTTTTGATTTAGGGTTAATGGTTAAAACTCAGGAGGGAGTAATTAACCCTAGGATAGTCTGGAACCCACAATCTGTTAATTCATAATCAGTTAGGTTAGCATTAAGGATAGGTACAATTCCCTTTCTCTCAATTGGTAATTTCCTTCGGTTAATTCTTGGGTGTGTTGCAATTGCTTAGTAATTAATATTTTCATGTTTGATTCTTAATTTGATTGATTGAATTAAATTCTCATTTTAGTTTCGTTGCATCTTAAATTTCTGTTAATTATTTATGGCCTTAGATTTTAGGATTAGATTAGTTCCCTCCTTGCTGGTTCAACACTTCTGGTACTACGTTAACGAATCATATGCTTGCAGATTATCAAGGGTTAATAATTAAAACATACATACAACTAAAACCTAATTAAGTTTTTGGTGTCGTTGTCAGGGAGAGGATTAGTTTAGTTCTTTAATCTAAGGCATTTAGTTAGTTTTCAGTTTCTGTTCTTTCTTTTTATTTCTGAATTCGTGCTCTTATATGAACACAAGAGTTACGAGAAGTTCAAGTTATGCAGTTGAAAACTTAGAGCTAGATATCACTCAATTAGAATGACCAATTAGGAAAGCTTTACGAGAAGAAGAAGATTAAATCACAAAAGCAATAACGGCTGAGGAATTTCAGCAAGATTTTGATCGCGTAGCAAACTAAGGACGTCAACCCCTTATGGATTTTATAAGATCAGGGTTCAATGCGGCTAACCAAGGAGTAGCTAGGCCTCTTGTACAAGTAGCCCCTTTTGAAATTAAACAACCCTCCTAAACATGCTTCAACAGAATATGCAATTATATGAACTAACAAATGAAGATCCTAACGCACATATAGTAAACTTCCTTGAAATCTATGATACCTTTCTATACCATCAGATGTTAGAGGATGTGGTAAAAATTAGGCTTTTCCCTAGATAGAGCAAAGCCCGGTACCACTCCCTCAACCCAGCCAATGTCACCACTTGGGATCAACTAGTTTGTGCCTTTTTAGACAAGTATTTTCCCCTTACCAAGACCTTGAAGATTATCGAAGATATTACCAACTTCCAAAAAAATGATAAGGAATCGATCTATGAAGCGTAGGAACAATACAGCTTGTAATGAAAATGCCTACACCATAACTTACCTAAGGAGTTCTTTTTATAAAAATTTTATAATGGGGTAACCCCAAATATGAGAGGCACGATTTATGCAACTTCAGGAGGATCACTGATAAGAAAGGCGGTAGATGAAGAAGAATAGATGATAAAGGAGAAGGCGAGTAATAGCTACATATGGACGAATGAGCGGAGTAGACAACCTACTGCCTTCTAAGAACAAAAAGGAATTGTAGCTGTTAATCAAATGATGGAGATGCAAGCAAAAATTGACAACTTAGCTCGATAGCTCAACAACATGAAGGCTTCATCTTCAGCTTCAGTAAAAGTCATGTAACTAAAGTGTGAACTTTGTGGATGGATAGACCATAATACAATAGACTGCTTCTTGATGAACAATAACGATCTGGAGCAATTTAGTTATATGGGAGCTTAAATAGGGATGATGAGGGGGAAACAATACCTACTCCAACACATACAACCTTGGGTAATAAAATCACCCTAACTTCTCTTAGATAAAAAATGCTCGAAGACAATTCAGACCCCAAAGACAACCAAGTTTCCAACAAGATAAACCGAGCTCAATGGAATCTAAGTTGGATAAGATTTTAAATAAAATTGGAGGCATGGAGGAAGCACATAAGAGGCTTGAAAGCAAGTTTAAGCAAGTCACTAAGAACTATGCCTCTTCAATACACAATATAGAGGTCTAAGTAGGTAAACTAGCAGAGGCAATTTCAACTTGAAATGTCAAAACCCTTCCAAGCGATACAAACTCTAACCTAAAGGGACAGATTATGGTCATTATTCAGACCTAGGAAAAGAAACTCGAACATATGAAAGAAGATGGAGACAGTGGAGAAGGACAAGAAAACATGGAATTCCTTCCAAGTGAGCTCGTAACTAAGATGATCAAGAAACCTCAATCCAAATTTTTACACCCTATCCTAGCTCAGTGGAAGTCAAATTCAAGTAAGGCGATGAGGAATTCTAAGGAGGCTAAATTAATCAATGTTTAGGACATAACAAGATAACTATAAACGAGGCTCACACTAAAGGAATCAATCAGGAAGAAGGTTAAGGAGCTCATAGCGGAAGAAAACCCTAATATAGCATGGAAGAAAGAGGACTCAAAGGATTTTTACATTCCTTTCAGTATCAATGGGGTTAAAATAGATAGGGAATTTATAGATTTAGGAGCGAGAATTAATATGATGCCCTATACCTTTAGTCAAAAATTGAGGTTAGAAGAGTTAAAACCCACTACGATGTTAGTGAAGACGGCAGATAAAATAGTTCATCGGCCGAAGGGTATTATTAAGGACGTGCAAGTACAAAATGATAGATTTATCTTCCCCACAGAATTCCTTGTATTGGATATTGGAGAAGATATGGAAACCCTTATGGTCCTTTGACAACCATTCTTGCTACTGCTCGCTCAATAGTTGAAGTTGATGGGGGGTGAATAACTCTAAGGGTCAAACATCAAATAACCTTCTATATGTCGAAGAATGACAATAGTTCTTTCTTACTTATAACTAACATCAAAGAAACTGAACCTTGAGGACAATGGGAAGATATTAAGGATCTTGGGAATGCATTTAGAAAGAAATGATCACGAACGAGAAAGCAAAATAAGGTGAAGCAGAAGGGAGGTGGAACCTAGGGCATGGTAGCTCATGTGCAAATGGTAAGATCAATGACTACACCATCATTGCACGATTCATTTGAGTCACTTTGAGCACAAGAAAAGCATCGAGCTACTGATGTTAGAAGAAGCGCTGCATGCGAGGCAACCCATGGATTGTTAATTTTATGTTATTTCCTTTGACGTTTAGACAGTTTAAATTTCATAGTTAGGTTATTTCGTTTCCAAATAAGGTCGGGAAGGCATAGGACTTCGATATGAGTTAGATGATCAAGGAAGTAAGCAAAAGAGAGGGGAAAAGGCCATAAAAGAGTTAGGAAGTGATCTCATAAACGTCTCTAAGGACAAAAGAAGAAAAAATTGGAAAATTGGTGAAATTAATGCAAGTAACTATCGTGGCCTGCGGTAGGGTAAAATTGTCCACACGATTTTCAGCTAAAATTTTAACCATTTTACCCTTCCTTCACGTTTATATTCATTTCATACTTCATTTTTTCACTTACTTTCATTTTAACTTTATCTCTCTAAGTTAGAACCTCCAAATACTCTCACTTCTCTCTAATTAAATTCCAAAATTTCACTTTATTCCAACCTCCACCTACTCGCAATCTAGTATATCGTGCATTAAGTAGTCAGTGAAGTGTAACCAATCATCGAGATGAAATCAAGTCTCGAGCTGAGGGTGAAGGAACAGGGAGGCAGATTGCAAAGCACCCTTCCTAATCTACACAGAGGAGAAAGGTATTCGATTATAATCCCTTAATTCTAAACAAATAGTAGTCTCGAAATATTTTGATTTTGATACGCTTGATAGGCTAGAATTGTGAGATAGGGTAGAGAATCTAGCAGAAAGAATTCAGTGGGCTAAGTTTATACACTTTTAATATCTTGTCTACCCGAAGCTCACTCTCTAATTCCTCACTTCCTTTTATTTTGAACCTAGTAACCCTAAGGAAAAGTGGTTTAGGTTGAGGGGACAAACTTATGAGCTGAACATTGAAATCATATGTGATATTTGTAGTTTCCCTGAATCTTTCATTATCGATCAGCATGATGATTTTCGTCCTTCTCGCTATTGGAATGAGCTCACTGGGTTAGAGCGATTTGATGCTAAGAATGCCCACAACAACATTACATGAATCTATGAGCACTTGTTATTGCATAAATTCATGTGTCAAATGGTTTTTGAAAATTCCAAAACCAACAAGTGCTCAACAAAGGAACTTTTTCGATTGTGGTGCATGGATCACAACATCCTAGTATGCACCTCCACACATGTGCTTTGCAACTTTACATAAGAGTAGCAACAATTTGGCTATGGGGTACTTGTTTTTTTTCCATTGTTGAGTACTATGACGTGGATTGTAGTGGCCTAACCATCTACTTATTGATTTTCTAAATCACCATCATTTATGGTGTGTTGAAATCCTAAAGTCCCATAACATAGAACTCTGGGACATATTTTAAAAGACTCTTGTGAAGATCAGGGCTAGTCACGTGAGTTCTAGCATAGCACAGCCTCAGCAGGCAGAAGAGGACTTTTTTGGCAAGGAGTCCGAAGAGGAAGAAAGCACAGAAGAACTTAGTTAGAAGAAAGTGCTCGATACAATCTCCTCTAACACCAAAGAAATTACTGATACACTTACAGAGAACTTTAGAAGGATGAAGGAAATGGCTCGTACACAATGACATCAGATCTGGGATATATTTCATATTCATCTATACTTTGAGGCTCAAGGTGTTCAACTGCCACCTCTGACACCATCCCCACCTCGATCACCATAAGACTTTGTTTCTAACCCTTTGCTTTTACACTTAGTCTTTATTTAGTTTTTTATTTTATGTTACTTCTTTCCATATGTGTTTTTTTGTCTCCTTCTCAAATTGAGAACAATGTGTTGTTCAAGTGTGGGGAGGCTAGTGTATTTTGCTTTGAGTGTGAATTTTGCATATTGTAGGATAGTTTGTTAGGTTGCATATTGTGACTTGTGTGAATGTGTCGATGGATTAGATGGATTGAAATAAATTTAATTTTGAACATAATCTATTCGGTTGTGAAGAGTCATTAGCTCGCAAAATTAGTGATCTGAATTCTTTGGCTAAAATATGCAAGTTAATTAGGATTTAGTGTTAGTTTATCACCCTATAAGTTGTCACATTCATTCATAATTTAGGTCTCTCGACTAAGTAACTTAGCTAGTATTTTTTTTTCATGAAAACGAGTAGCTAAAGCAACAAGGTAGGCATTAAAAAACTTTTTTGCTAATTTTAAATAAATAATTATTCCGCTAGCCTTCAGGTTATAAATAGAGCTAGTAGCTAATTGAAAACGTGATGTAGCCGAGTAATTGGATCGACATGCATCACAAATGTGTGCCTCCATATCAAAAGGCTATAATGACAGTCCGACTAAGAAACTTAATAAAAACACAACTTAGTCAAGTAACCGGATCGACATTCATCACCAATGTTTGCCTCCATGTAAAAGACTAGGTACATGTCCATAAAAAGAAAAAAATAAGAAGTGTTTTCTAATAAAAACCTACCAAACTTGTAAATAGCTTAACTTTTCATGAAAACGTACTTAGGATTAACACAAAGTTTGAATGAACAAATAATTACTAATGTGTGTGTACAATTGAAAATGGTGAATTAACTTGACATTTAAGTTTTGATTAATATGTATATTTAGTTAAGAGCTCTTAGACGCATACTTTGCATGTTAATGATTTAGAAAAACTTGAATCATTGTGTTTAAAGTTAAATTTATTTCATGAAGTTAATTCCATTTCTCATTACTACATTGTGTCCTTTGTGATTTTGTGTGTTCATTGTTTTGTTTGCTTGAGGATAAGCAAAAGTTTAAGTGTAGGGATATTGATAATTGTAAATTGCATCGTGTTTTAGGGTATAGTTTGATATGTGTTTAGATGTTAATTCAATTATTTAGTATATGTTTAGGTTAGAATTGTGTTAGTTTGTTAATTATTAATGCTTTAAGTGTTTTATGGGTTAGTACAAGTCTTTGAGCTTAAATATTATGTTTTTAAGGTACCTTGATGTGTTTGCTAGTGTTTCAGGGTCAATATCGAAGAATGGAGGAGTTTCAGAGACTTTCAAACCGAAACAACAACCTATGATCATAGCATGTCAGGCTATGATTCTGATAGAACCTACAGATTTGGCCCACTGTCACAGCTTGCATGCCACGATCATAATAGAAGCTTAGGGAATGGCCTCCAATCGTGGCTTGTGTTGGGTAGACACGTAGACACTTAAGAACGTTAAGTTTTGAGAGATTTTTTTGACCTTTCAAACCCCAAAAAAGCCCTAGGGTTACCTAAAACACAAGAGGATATAAAAAAAGAGAAAGAGGCAAAGAAAGAGCTTTTTCATCAGCCACCTTGAGAAACCCTAGTGAGAAATCATCGAGAGATAGAGGTAGAGAAGAAGGAAGAGAGAAGAGGAGAAGAAGCTACCTCAAAGCACTTCCCGTATCAGGAAGTTTCCCAATGTTACTGCCTCCCATCATCCATTTTAGAATGCATTTCCTGTTATTTCAGTTTTATTATTATATAGAATTTGATTGAACAGTTGATGATAGGATTTAGAATTTCAAGGATGTTCTAAACTCACCTTCGAAATTTTGTTCTTGAATTAGTAAGGATCTTATTATTTATGTGTTTATTGGATGTCGTTGTGATTTGTTTATGATATTGCAAAATTCGATAATAAACTGAGAGGGTGAATCGAATAAAAAAAATTAAATTAGACTAACGAGAGTTAGGTTATTTAATAGAAACCAGAATTAAATTACATCGAGAATTTGTACGAAGAGAGTTATTACATAGGTTTCCGATAGTTTATTAAAGAACTTCAGAATTAATTATGGTTTTGGATAGGTTGTTAATCGAGAGATTGGAACCTCCATAATCTGATTAGGGTTAATGATTATAACTCAAGAGAGAGTAAAAAACCCTAGGGTAGTCTAGAACTAACAATCTGATATTTCATAATCAGTTAGGTTAGCATTAAGGATGGTAAAATTTCCTTTCTCTCAATTGCTAATTTCCTTCAGTTAATTCATGGGTGTGCTGTAATTGCTTAGGAATTAGTATTTTCATGTTTGATTCTTAATTTTATTGATTGAATTAAATTCTCATTTTAGTTTCATAGCATCTTGAATTTCTGTTAATTTTTTATGGCCTTAGATTTTAGGATTATATTAGCTCCCTCCTCGTGAGATCGACACCTTTGGTACTACACTAACAAACTATGCACTTGTGGGTTATTGAGGGTTAATAATTAAAACTTACACATAACCAAACCCCAACATATGTCCATGTAAAACTCCAGTGGTCAGGCAACCAATTTTGCATAAATAAGTTTTATTTTGAATAACTGGTTGTTAGTCCAAATGAATTCTAACCTTTACAAATCTGGATTCTTGAAAATCTTGAGATGTCCTTTAAAATATAGGATAAAATTATAAAATATCAAGAAAAATACATCAAACATGATTGTGAAAAATATAGTTTAATATCCATCTATCAAACATCCCCACACTTAAGCTTTTGATTTTCCTCAGGCAAGCCATTATCAAAATTATAAATTTTACAACGTCAATCTCAACTTGTCCGTTCATACTGCACATCATCATATCCTATTAAATCAAATTAACATAAAATTAGATTCAAGTTTTCCTAAAATTAACTACCTAAGCAATATTAATAGTAATTATATCAATAATCGCATTGAAATTAAAAGCATATCTCTTTACATCCTCAATAAGATTTCACTCAATGTGCTCAATTGTTTAGGGTGAAAATAATCAAAACTCTCAATCAATGCATATTATAACTCTTACCACAGGCTTGCAATAAAATCACATCTCCACCACTTATATATAAACTAAAAACAAAAATAAAAAGTTCTTTATAAGGTTGTAACAGGGTTTAGGTATGCTATGATAGAGATAATAAAAGGGTTAAATTGAAGGAAATTTACTAAAAAAAACAGTGCAAAATTTGTTTACAAAATACACAGGTCCTTTCAATGCAACTCTATTGGTATCATAAACTTATTCATTTTTTTCCTTCTTTCTCTCTTTTTGGTTTTTTATGCTTTTCTTTTTCACAATATTCCAATCAATACCACAATTCAACAAATATTGGACCTTTCATAAATTTCAAGTCTTAATAAGTAAATAATGTAAATAACCTTTAAGGTTCAAAATAATAAAAAGGTCTTTAAAGAAAAAATAAGATAAAGGTTTATATTTTGGGTTTAATTAATGAAAAAAGGTTAAGGTTCAACTAGGTTATTCCTAGAGGTGAAATTAAGGGTATGGTAATTTCAAAGAAATAAGCTAAACAAGTTGGTTAATCTAATTGCCTTTATCATGTTAATGCTTCTAACTTTCACAAATATAGTCTCAACATGCATAGTAAAGTAAGTTCTAGAATTATGCTACTATACACGATAATACACATGAAAGAACAACAAAAGCTTTAAAATTTTGAAAATTTTGATCTTTAGGCTCAAAAGCTCAAGAAAAAAATTTGGGTATATGTGTGTCTGAATAATATGTAAATTTCATTAAACTTAAAAATTTCAATGATTGCAAAAAATATAACTTAGAAAACTAATTTTATTCTAACCATCACTAATTTTATTCTATCCATCATCTTTTTGTACATCAATTCAAATCAATATTCAATAAGGATATATAGTATTCATGGATAGATTTCAACCAATTCAAGACATCAGGTCATAAAATATTATAATCAAGATTATAATAACCTTAAAGAAATCATGTTAAGATTCATTATACTCATCCCCACACTTAAAGTTGTACGTTATCTCCAATTTACACAATATAAGCATTTTTTAAAAAAAAGTGAGAAGGTTTAGGGAAACTTTCCTAACTATGACGATTTCTTTGATTCTAATCCATCCAATATGAAACTAAAATCCTTGCAAAATATAAAAGAAAGGATAAAAAGAAACAAATAGAATAACATAATAGAAAATAAAATCCTATACTTAGATGAAAGCAAACAAAAGATAATATCAAAATTTAAATAAAATTAAAACTAACTCATAAGTTGCCTCCCATACAACTCTTCTTTAACATTTGTAGCTTATTATAACCTACGTTTTTCATCATCCAGGGTCAATGATTATGGCTTGCTTCCACCTTTTTCTTCACAAAGCAATTTTGTAGCCTGTGAGCAAGTCACCTGTTGTAAGATGATCAAAAGGACATAATTGATTAGATTAATAAAACCAATAGACTCCATTAATGCCCTTTTTAATGACAAACTATTAAAAACATAAGGAATATAAACAATCTCTATATCATCGGCTAACTCAAAAAGTTTTTCCTTGAGGAAGTAAGAACCCTTTATACTTAAGGTTACTATCAACACCTCATTAGTAGTTTCCTTACTAGGTTCCTCTACCAGTTCTTCCTCAACCACCTCTATCCGCTCTTCTTCTTCTTCCTAGATATAGTTTCTAGCTCATCTTCTTCAATTACCTTTTATCGCTCCTATACTTTCTCTTCTTAGATGGAGACTTCTTCTTCATTTGGAAGATCTTCTTGTAATTTCACTCTAATCATGAAGCCAACCCTTTCATTTTATTCACTCTTAAATTCGCATCGCTTAGCTTTCATGTCAATAAGGAGTTCCATTGATTTGGCTATTATACTTGCTTCCTCTTACTTTCCTCTTCTTCTTTTAAGATCTCATATTCACTACTAATAGTGATTGTCATTCCAAATTCATTAGGATTTGTTTCATTAGGACTAGGCAGACTCCCTAGTTGTTTGTTGGATAAAATCTTCACTAACTGATCGATTTAATTCACCATGTTCTATATACTAGTCTCTCTTTCCTAATGCCTTATGTTAAATCTTGAATAAACTCGGTCATCATATTTTTCAGAACAATAATTACGTCCTTGCCTTCATGAAATGTATCTTCATTCCTGAAATTGACTGTTGTCTTTTCTTCACTCTGAGATGGTTGGAAGCTTAAATTACACTCATCATATGTAGGTAAAGAAAATCTCTCATCGAATTCACATTGGCTAGCTACTCTTTTAGTAAGGTATTTCATTAATTTATCTGCAATACTTTCTTTTTCTACCAGAAGCTCTTTTTGAATTGTCCCTCCATTCATAAAGCTAGCCCTTGCCTTTTCTTCAGTCTCAAATTTGTTCAATCTACTTTCATTTCAGCAAGGATTTCCATTAATTTATCTTCTAGAGTTGGCTTGTTATATAAAGATGCTTGGTGCCGTAAGAGTTGCTCCACTCTGAATTGTAACCGTTCTTGTACACAGAATCATGAGGTTGATTATACATGCAAAGTCGCTACCATCTATATGTTGGTGCTTGACATTCATGATTATAGTGATAACTCCCACCAATGTTGCCGCATGGCCTAAATATCAATTAATCTTCCAAAAACATGTAAGAACACCTCACTCTCCCATATAGTTATGTTTTAGATTGCAAAGACATATTCTAACTCCCACAAAAGTCTCGTCTACTACATCCTTCCATTGTGAGCTATGGTTATGACAATGAATCGTAATTCCTACAATAAACCATAAACTCAAGATCAAGTAGAGAAATTCAAAAAATAATTAAATTAATAAGCCAAAAATACAATAAGATACAATAAAATAAATACAAATACAAAATTAAATTAAAATAACAGAAAAACAAAGATAAAATAAAATAAATAAAAATGGCTAGAGCAATAGCATTCAGGCTCCATATATTATGTAATAAGATTAAAATACTAACTATTAATATTGCCTTAACTAGGACAATAAGAATCCTAGTTTAATTCATTCATTAATGTCATCTACTTTTAATTCAAACTTTTCCTAGTTAACCTTAGTGTTCATTATATAACACTTACAAAAAAAAATTGATTTAAATAATCTCTTTATTCTTCCCGTCCAAAAGTTCATATAATGTTTCATCCATAACTAGTCTTGTATAGACTATGTAGGAAAACTAACATGCAACTGCTACTTTTTCTACCTAAGTGTACTTTGGAAGGTAATATTCATTTATTACTATTCTAGCCAAGTCTTGAAATGTTTTATTTTTCGTTTTAACTCCATTTTGTTGAGGAGTACTGGAAGTATAACATTTGTGAAAAATATCATTTTCTTTACAAAAATTATCAAACTTATTATTTTCAAATTACTTACTTTGACTAATCCTAATTGATGCAATAGAGAGATCCTTTTCATTTTGAACTCTCTTAATAAGCTTAAAACATTTCCCACGGAATCCATCTTTTCTAGCTAGAAATAATACCTTATAAATTTACTAAAGTCATCTACTACGACAAAAGTATAACATTTTCCACCTCGACTAGTTACTCTAATATCACAATCAAATCCATAAGTAATTGTAAAAGTCTAGTGGAGGCTACTAACTATTTGTTATTGAATGAGCTATTGGTTTGTTTACTTATTTGGTAAGTACCACACACCTAGTTTTTCTTCAACTTAACTATTGGACGTCCATTTACAAGTTGTTTAGAGTTAAGGTTGGAGATGAGATCCATGCTTTCATACCTAAGCCTTTTACATAAAATCCATGGATCTTCATTTATACACATTAAACACCCATATTTTAGTTAGAGAGGTCATTAACATTAATTTAATAAATTTACCTTCTCTCTTACGTAAAGATTCTTTCATTATCACTTTTGAAAATTTTGAATGGGCCATCATGTTTTTTGACCTAAAAATTGTTCCATCTAAATTCAAAGAATAATGAATTGCATCTTTTTACCATATTCTAAGCTTTTTTGTAGTAATAAATTAATGAAATCTTAACATTTTCTTCTTCTATTAAACAACATTTTTAAAATATTAAAACAATTTCCTATATTATTTAAAGAATGGTCTAAGATTATCAGCAATGAGAATGAGCTTTTCCAAACAAAAACTGGATTCTTAGAGCACTATATAAAGTAGGATACAATAACATCAATAAAAACCATAGGTTTTACCAATAAATTTCCCATTTAGATATTTGATAAAAATAATTACAAATAGACTGTGTAAACCATAACATAATAGATAAAAGAAAAAAATCAGCTCATTAGATGAAATAACATGATAATAAAGTTAGATAAATTAAATAAAACAAGTCAAAAGATTCTCAATTTTATATTTATCTAACTTTGATACTTATAAGGTTGTTGAAAGTAATGCCACTATCAAGGATATGGAAAAATTCTAAAACAAACTATTGGCAATAAAAGAAGTAATGTGTATTACCAAATTATGAAGTGATTTATTAAACTAAAATTTATTCATTGTATTGATTTTAAATTTTTTGAAGGAAGTTTTGCAATTATGTTCAAAGTATTACATCAAAATAAATTTTTGCTAGATGGTAAGATATTTTAAGCATTTCTTATCTTAAAATTTAATTTCTTAATGGTTAATCAAATTCTATTACAGATATCTTAACTAAAGAATTGTAACGATACAAATCATTATATTAAGAAACAAACAGCCAAAAAAAAAAACCATTGGCTGCCTAACCAGAAAAAACACAACAAAGTCTATCTAAAGCTTAGCCAAAAACACCGTTGGTTGCCCAACCATAAAAAAGGTACAGAGAGAAATCTAGAGGGAGAACTAACCACTCCATTCATCTATTACAAAGAAAAAGATGAGGCTTCATCATCATCACATTCCAAAATTAATAAAAGAGTGGTTACAAAATAAATAATTTTGTAATGCCAAAATCAATATTTTTTTTAACAAAAATTTTACTAAAATGTAGCTACAAAAAGTCTTTTACATGCCTCAAAACTTGTTTAAAAAAATATTTCACAATCTCAAAAATCGATAGAAAAATTTCAACAAATTTATAAATCTCTTCACTAAAAACTACTTATCAAAGCAATTATTTTGAAAAGCAATAGTTTCAAAAAATTTGACAATTAAAAAAGGATTTTAGAAGGCCAATCCCTTCAAAAAAAATATTTTTCTCAAGATGTTGACATTACAAACCATAGGATTCATCAAAGTTACAAACTTATTATTTGCTTTAAAAGAAACTAGTTTTACAAATGTAAAGCATCATTTTGTTAAGTATGACAAAACTACCATCACTTATTCCATTTACAAAATCAATAAAATTATGCAATCTATGGAACGATAGTAAGATCCCTTAAAGCCTAAAAAGTTTGAATCCATATTCTCAACAAACCATGCTCTCTTATATATAATTATTATGACTAATAATAACCTAGGTCCAACCCCTTTCTATTAACAGATAAGATAAATCCCTATTTTGGCTATCTTTTTAATACGAAGCGACATATAACTTCCTATTTTGTTTTATAAACTATTGGAAATAAGTGATCTTTAACCTTCATCTAGTTCTTTGAAGTATAGGCATCAAAATTGTGAGATTTGTAGAGCTGACAGTCATAATTCATCAGAATGTTATTTGATGAGCACTAAAACCACATAATACGCTCATTATTTAGGGTTCTAATAGAGGTCAGGTAATAACCTATATTCTGGTACTTATAATGGTGGACAGAAAAACCACCAAATTTTTCTTGGGCTAACCTTGTAGGAACCAATTAGAGACGTCAAAGGCCCCCAGGATTTCAGGAAAAGGAAAGTAACTCACATGTTGCCTTAGAGTCAAAGTTTGGAGGCATTGAATCAAGGCTAAAGGCAAAAATAGAAGCCTAAGCTACAAGGAAAGATTCTTAACTTTCACAATTGAGCTCCCAATTTTCAAAGATGATGGAAGTTATGGGTAAAATTAGATCGAAGGTGAATAATATCGAAGAGGCACAGGCATGAAGTGATCAGGTGCTGAAAAGTTATCAAGTGAAGACTGATTAGTTGATTAAAAATCAAGCATCATCAATCTACAACCTAGAGATGCAGATGGGTCAGTTGGCAATTGCAGTATCAACCAAACCCCCAGGTAACCTTCCTAGCACTATAGAACCTTATCAGAAAGAACATTTAAAGGCAATTCAGTTGAGAAGTGGAAAGGAGTTACTAGAGCTAGTCTTGAAGGAAGTTGTTGATCTAGTGGAGAAAAGTCAGGAAAAAGGTAAGGAGAAAGTCACTGAGGAGGAGGAACCCCCATATGTTCCAACTCCACCATATGTTCCAAATTATCATTTCTTAGGTGAGTGAGTCAGAATCCAGTGGAGACCCAATTCAATAATTTTTGAAAAAA
Source organism: Erythroxylum longipes (assembly GCA_027563885.1). Taxonomy (NCBI): domain Eukaryota; kingdom Viridiplantae; phylum Streptophyta; class Magnoliopsida; order Malpighiales; family Erythroxylaceae; genus Erythroxylum; species Erythroxylum longipes. Next base: position 21,150,852 of record JAOQMS010000179.1, read on the forward strand.
TTAAAGAAGTTGTATATGAGTTTTTCTTTTCCAGATGTTTTGGAGCACATGCCCAAGTATGCTAAGTTTTTAAAGGAATTACTTTCTCGCAATCTAACTAGGGATTCAAATCAAACAGTAGCATTGATAGCCAGTTATAGCTTTGTGATCACGAATAATATGCCATCGAAACTAAAGGATCCAAGAAGTTTTACTATTCCTTGTATTGTTAATGGTGTTGAATTTTCTAAATGTTTATATGATCTGGGAGCTGGTATTAATCTGATGCCATTGTCTATTTTCAGGAAGCTAAACTTAGATGACATAAAGCCAACATCAATGAGAATTCAGTTAGCTGATCAGTCCATAAAGAAGCCTTTTAGAGTTGTCAAAGATGTTTTGGTAAAAGTAGATAAGTTTGTGATTCCTGTTGACTTTGTCATTCTTGATGTTTCTGAGGACAAAAATTGTCCATTGATTTTGGGACAACCATTTATGAATACTAGTTGGGCATTGATTGATGTGAATAATGGTGTTCTGATTTTGCGTATTGGTGATGAAAAAGTTGAATTCAACATGAATAGGAGTTTGAAAAGTAGGGAGGAGCTGGATTATTATATGAGAATAGATGTGATGGATGAGTTTGTAAAGGAGATAACTGGTAGAATGATAAAAACAAAGATTGAGAAGGAATTAGAATTGAATGATGAAGATGAGAGTGGAAAGAGAGAGAAGGATGGAGAGGAAGAAGAGAAAAGTGAGAAGGAACCTTTGGTGAGGACTAAGCCACCCATACCACCTTCCAATGAGACAGCACCCACCCTAGAGTTAAAACCTTTACCTTGACACCTGAGGTATACATTTTTGGGTGAAAATCAAACATTACCTGTGATTCTTTCAAACCAGTTGAGTGATGAAGAGGAGAGAAAGGGAGTAGAAGTTAAAAGGAAGAGTATGAAAGCGATGGGGTGGTTGATATTAGACATTCGAGAGATAACTCCGAGTGTTGTTATGCATAGAATAGATCTCGAGGGTTTTATCGCCGATTCATAAAGAATTTTTCTTTATTGCTACCCTAAAGATGCTCTTTTCATTTTTGATAATGATTGTATAGTTTCTTTTGACAGGTTGAAGAAGACATTGACATCAGCCCCCAATGTTACAACCACTAAATTGGAGCTTGCCATTCGAGTTAATGTGCGATGCTAGAGATTACGTAATTGGGTGTGTTCTAGGGCAACGTAAGGATAAGAAGTTGCATGCTATTCACTACACCAATAGGACTTTGACGGATTCTCATATTAATTATACCACGGCAGAAAAAGAACTGTTAGCTTTATTTTTCGCTTGTAATAAATTTCGTTCTTACTTACATGGTTCAAAAGTGATTGTGTATACAGATCATCTAGCCCTGAAGTACCTTTTACCAAAAATGATGCCAAGCCTCAGTTGATTAGGTGGATCTTGCTCCAACAAGAATTTGATATCATGATCAAGGATTAAAAAGGGAGTAGAAAATTTCGTTGTTGATCACCTATCAAGATTGGAAGGAGGGGAATCAAGCTTGCAAGAAGAAATCAATGAATAATTCTCGAATGAGATGCTACTCTTGGTACAAGAATCAAACCATCCCTGGTATGCCAACATTGTAAATTACATTACAGGTGGTATCCTTCCCCCTAATTTAACTTACCAGTAGTAGAAAAAGTTCAAACATGTTTATAAGCAGTACATATGGGAAGATCCACTTCTTTACATAAATTATATGGATGGATTGATTCGGAGATGCATTCTTGAAAACGAAATTAATGTTATTTTAACTCACTGTCATAATTTTTCTTATGCAGGACATTATGGAGCCAATTGGATAGCCACAAGGGTGTTTGAGTGCAGATTTTATTAGCCAACATTATTTAAGGATGCACAACATTAGGTGGATAAGTGTGATAGGTGCCAAAGAATTAGGAACATATCAAAAAGGGATGAGATGCCAATGTCTTCAATGTTGAAGGTTAAAGTCTTTAATATTTAGGGTCTGGATTTTATGGGACAGTTTTCATCCTCTTACAAAAACAAATATATTTTGGTAATTGTTGATTATGTATCGAAGTGGGTTAAGGTGATGGCAACACCAACAAATGATAGTAGATAGGTATAGAGGTTTATGAAAAAAATTATCAACAGATTTGGTATGCTACGGGTGATTATCAGTGATAGAGGTACCCACTTTCGTAACAATCCAGTTGATGCATTATTGAAAATATATGGAGTACAACACAGGATAGCTACACCTTACCACCCCCAGACCAGCGGTCAAGTAGAGGTTGTGAATAGAGAATTAAATAAAATCTTACCAAAGACTGTCAATAGTTTCAGGAAGGATTGGGCAATCAAATTAGATAATGCAGTATGGGCTTACAGGATAGTTTTCAAGAACAGTATTGGGACAGCGCCTTACAGGTTGATTTATGGGAAAGCTTTTCATTTACCTGTGGAACTTGAGCATAAGACTTACTGGGTTATCATGGCCATAAATTCAGATCAGAAGGCAGTTGGAGAAAAAAGGAAATTGAAGTAAATGAGTTGGATGAATTAAGACTGCTAGCTTATAATAATGCCAAGTTTTACAAGGAAAAGGTAAAGAGGTGACTTGATGCACACATTAGGGAAAAAGAGTTTCATATAGATGATATGGTTTTACTCTTTAACTCTAGACTCTAGTTGTTTCCTGGAAAGTTAAAATCCAGATGGAGCGGACCTTTCACAGTAATTAATGAATTCCCATATGAAGTTATGGAGTTACAAAACAAGCATGGAGAAACTTTTAGGGTGAATGGCCACCGTTGCAAGCCCTATTATAGAGGATAAGTGCCCACTAAGTGAGAAAGAATATTTCTCAGACCCCGCCCATTACCAAAGAGTGATCAGAGCCTTGCTAGTGACTTTAAAAACTAGCATGGGTTATTTTTTTTATGTTTGTTGGATGTTTGTGTTTATATTTTATTTATGTTAGTTTTTGTTTTCTTTGATACAGGAAAAAAAAGAAGTAAAGTGTGAGTTGTGAGGAATACGCGAACCACTACCAACACAATCCTCGACACTAATACCAACAAGCTTTCTCATGCCTCTTTATTTATTCATTTATGATTTTTTGTATATATTATGTGTGCTTGTTGTTTGTTGCGTATCACTTTCACACATTAAGGACAATGTGTTGTTCAAGTTTGGGGGAGTGGTATGTAATTTGCATTGTATATTGCATGTCTTATTTAACTCCCCCTTTGTTTTGCATGTTTTGCATGATTTTTCATATTTTTGTGTTAATGTGCCAATTTTTTCCAATTTTAGTGTGAAATTGTGTGACTGTGTGGATGTTTAGTGGCTGGAATTTTATGTGAATTAGCTTAATTTTGAACAATGTTGTTGAACTGGTGATATTTGCTAACTTAGGAAGTTAGATTATAAGTAGCTTTAACATAAATATGTGTGTTGATTAGGATAGGACACTTAGTTTTACACTTAATATTGCTAATTCACATATAGTTACCATTAGAAGCCGTTAAATCGGTAGACAATCTCAATTTCCCTTTCATGAAAATAATAGGCTAGAAGAAATGAAGTAGGTAAAAAAAAAGTGTGTGTTAATAGCTATTTTGCTGACCCAAAAAGGGTTAAAAATAGAGCTAGTAGCCGGTTATGAGCTTTGATTTAGTTGAGTAACCAGGCGCATTCATCACAAATGTTTGTCTTCACGTCAAAAGGCTAGAATGACGCTCTAACTAAGCTAGATTAATAAATAAAAAACATGGCCTAGTTGAGTAATCGGGGGCATTCATCACCAATATTTGTCATCGCTTAAAAAGACTAAGTTAAACCAATGTTTGTCATCATGTCAAAAGACTAAGTTAACATTACAAAAATGAGAAAAAGTGTGTGTAATAAAAATCCAACTGATATGATAAATTAGCTAAAAAATTTCATGAAAGGATAACTTGGATAGTTAACCATTTAAATGATCAATAATTGTAAATTCATCTCTATAAGTGACATAAGCTTTAAATTGAGTTGTTTATATCTTGATCGTTGTGTGTGTTTATATTAAAATACTTGAGCATAACGAAATAACTCAATAAATTGAACTCGTGATATAACTATTGTTTACAATTAAGTTGATTGCATAATTTTCCGAGTCAGTAGCCATCAATTTTGACATTGTGTGCGTGTTTGCTTTTGTGTATTTGTATTCTTAAGATTATTTTTGTGTTTGATTTTGCTTGAGGAAAAGCAAAAGTTTAAGTATGGGAGAGTTGATAGGTGGCATTTGTACATACTTTTCTTAGGATAATTTTTTAGTTAATCGTGATAAATTGATTGTTGTTAACTTGTTTAGCTTATATTTTGTCTTAGTTTCATATAATTGCATGATTATGTATGAATGTATGTGAATATGCATGAATGTGTGTGAATTAGGTCTTTAAGATTAGGTTATGCATAAATTTTACATGGCATTGTTGCACGTCTTTTTCTTACATTATGTTGACATGAATTTCATGTGTTTTAGGCATGATTAAGTGATTAATTTTGTTGCTAATCAATAGGTTTGAAGGTGGTTTTGAGGAATGGAAGGATAAAAGAACCAAAGAGAAAGCAAGTCATGTGACCCAAAGGAAAGTTAGAATTTTCCTTGGCCGACCCATCACTAACGTTAAGCTTTCTCAAGAACAATGCTTATTGTATGTTTTTTCTTTTTCATCCAAACGAAAGATGAGAAATTAAGTTTCAAATTTGTGAAATAACAATCCAATTTGGATGAGAAATCAATAAGATATCATGGACTGAAGTCAAGACAGAAAACAGAGTTTTCTGGAAAATTCCAGCAGTCGACTTCCTCCTTCCCACATCGTTTTAAGCATTAAATGGGGTATAAAACTCAATTTTAAACCCTAGAAAAGGGTGAGGTCGTGCAAGACATCCAAGGGAGAGAGAAGAACCCATTTTTGAGAGAAAATCCAAGACAATTCAAGGTGGAATCAAAGGATTTCAAGGAGACACAAAGCTGCCACAATAGAATTCCAGCTTTGCTCTTCAACATATAAGCCTTACTTCTTCTCTTTTCTTGCTTCTTTTTTGTATTTTGTTGATTGTGAAGGATGTATGGAGATTTTGATGGATTTCTAAGTTGTTATTAGGGTTTTTATTGACGTAACTATGTAGTACCTCACTTTATTCAATGTTATGGATGTGTTTGATGTTGTTTGATGTTTACGGTATATGGCTGTCCATACTTAGCTCACATAGAGATATGGAGTTAAGAAATGTGTTAGTAAGTTCCATGAGAGTGGGCTTACACCAATAACACTCCATATATTAAGTTACCTTGCCATTTGGGGAGAGATCTTAAATGGAAAAGTGGTTGTCCAAAAATCTGTTCATATCCTTTTAATAGTTAAGTGAAAAATGGGAAGTGAGAGCTTACATAATTCATTTACATCATTAAACAGGTCTTATTTGGTTCAAGTAATGAGAGTGAAAGAACCAGGACATTAGGAAATTTTGTACTACACATAATGAACATTGCTAAATTGAGAGAATACATAGTTAGGTAATGACAATCCTAAGTTGTTAAATTGATACTTTGATTCATCATTTTCTAAATTTATGTTCTTACTTTTGTGACAACCCTATGGTGTGTATGGATGACTCTTCATTTTTATATTTTGGATCTTCCAAATCTAATTATTTGATTTTCCTGAATAAAATAAAATTTGGATCATTTCAGTGACTAACCAATCCCTATAGGATGATACAAAATGAAATTTGGATCATTTCGGTGACCAACCAATTCTTGTGGGATGATACCTATCTATATTGCGATTTCCGATCTATATACTTGCAGGATAAGAGGTTTTAATTTAAAATTTAGAAAATTACCATTTAGTTGTGCAAAGAGAGTGGGTGATTTAATAAGTCACGCAAAATATCATATTGATAATCATACGAAGAGAGATCTTGTGTAAGAACTCAATTACTCAATAGATCACTTCAGAACTAATTGAAAACATTAGCAAGTTTTATGAATCGAAAGGTTGCAAAATCTAGAATTTCGTAATCAATTAAGATTAACTGATTAGGTCTTGTGAGCTAGTAATTAATCCCTTAGAAATTCTACGATCAACACCTAATTGAATCAATAGTGGTTAAGGAAACAAAATAACGAAAGAATAAATCCTAAGCTTCACCTTAATCATACTTATATAATTACAACAACTCAATTGTTAGTTGGTTATTAGTTTAATTATATTTAATTGCTTTCATTTCTATTGTTTAATTTCATTAAATTCATATTCTAATATCTTATAAAAAGTTAGGTTCACTTATTTTTAACTATTTCCTCGTAGGATCGACACCTTTGATATTGCAAGCTTACGATCCGTATACTTGTAAATATTGAGGGTCTTATTATAAGTAAAACTTGCAAAACAAGTTTTTGGCACCTTTGCTAGGGAATTAGTTTAAGACTAGTTGAATTTCTTTTTTCTAAGGAATTTTTCACTTTTCTTGTACCCGTGCGATTGCATGAACACAAAAGTTACTTGGAGTTCAAACAAGGTCAAAGAAACTCCAGCACTTGATATCACAAGACAAGAATGAGCAATTTAAAGAGTGAGATGCCAAGAGGAGATTAATCAAACAATGGTGGAAGAATTCAATCAAGGACACTAGCAGTGAACTCTTATGGATTTCATAAAGCAAAGGTTCAATACTACACAACAAGGCTTCACTTGAACACCGGTGCCAACCTTATTCAAAATAAAACCAGCATTTTTGAATATAGTGCAAACTAATGTGCAATTTTATGGGTTAGTGAACAAGGATCTTAATGCACATCTAGAGAACTGTTTAAAGATATGCAACACCTTCCAATGTAATAATATGTTAGAAGCTGTTGTTAAGATAAGACTCTTTCCTTTTACTCTAAAGGACAAAGCTAAAGAATGGTATCACTCCTTGAACCCAAAAAACATCACAATATGGGAGCAGCTAGTGCATGAATTTTTAGACAATTACTTCCCTCTAACAAAGACAACCAATTAATAAAGGAGATCAAAAATTTGTAACGAAATGATAGGGAGTCACTCTGTAAAGTGTAGGAATGTTACAAAGATTTGTAAAGGAGACGTCCTTATCATAATTTATCTAAAGAATTCTTATTACAAACTTTCCATAATGGAGTCAATCCACCCACAAAGGGCGCCATCAATGCAATGTCTGAAGGATCACTATTGAGGAATACAGTTGAGGAAGAAGAGGATTTGTTAGAAAAGATGGCAAACAACAGTTTTCTTTGGCGTAGATAGAAGTAGACAGCAAACAATCATTTGTGATGAGAAGGGAGTCGTTATTGTTGATTCGATGAGTGGAAGTTCAAATCAACAACCTAACTAGACAACTCAATAGTCTTAAAGCCTCTTCATCTACTCCATTTAAAGCAACTCAATGACGATGAGAATTTATATGGTCAAGATAACCACGAAACTATTGATTGCTTCTTAGTGCAAAACAATGATACATAGCAACTCAATTATATGGGGACATAATTCGATCATTGATAGGATTGAATTTTCTTATATTTTCTTATGTATTTACATGTGATTTCAATCCTATTTTTAAGATAAAATGTT
>JAOQMS010000179.1:21179461-21190036 GCA_027563885.1 Erythroxylum longipes
AAGAGAAATAATATAAAATATTATTAATTATATACAATTTTTGTGGACCATAATAAATGAGTATGAAGAAAAGGGGTTAGAGTTAGAAGAAATAATTAGTATTAAGAAAAATTATTGAGGGTATGTTAGATAATATGTATTTATTAGTTTACGTTCCATCATAAACCTTTCAAATCGGAGATTTCTTATTTTCATTGTTTATGATAGAATGGAACGTAACATGAAACCCGCCGCTTCTATCTCATTTCATTCTATTCCATTATGAAACTCTCAACCAAACGATAAAAGTATGTTACGTTTCCTTCTGTTCCATCGCTAACCCTCAAACCAAACACATCCTTAGTCTTGATATGTGTATTCATAAAAAAGGATTGTATGTTTTCGAGAATTCGATCCCGTATTTTTAAAATCTCGCTTATCCGGTTTGGAGATGCAATTCTGTTAAATTTTACTTGAGGAAATTACAGAAAAAAAGCATGAATAATGATTAAAGAATTTCAAATAATGAAAATGGTAATTGATGGTACAATTTATTGATCATTGTGGAATTAGTTATAGATTATTATAATAGATATATGCTTATATTTTATAAATTGATTTTAAATGCCTTTTTATGCTTAGAAACAAAAGAAGATATTTATATTTGAAAAATATTATATGTTACGCATGTTATGGTTGAATGAATGGAATTGAACAAAAAATGAAATTGCTTGAACATCACTAAGCCTATAGTTTAGCGTGTGAATTTTCTTTCTGCGCGTAGGTTTTGAGGAGAATTAGAGGTCTACTACAAGACTAGAGTCATGTAAAGGATTTTGGAAAACTTGGAGGTGGATGTACTACAGAATATTATTTTGTTTTTGATTATGACATGTACACATAAAAAAGTGAAGGATCTTACAGAATTTTATTGTAAAATATATATAAAAGTTATGCATAAAATTTGGTCAGATGAGTTGAAATATATTAAAGGATTGATAAATTATTTTGTCACAAAGTTTAACATAAAGATGAATAGTTAAATAATATGTATGAAAATCATATTAAAGTTTCTTACAGGAGGTTTTAAATATATATATAGAAAAAACTCTATCAAAATTTTTATAAAATAAATAATAATTATTAGAATAATGAAGTTTTAAATAGAGAATGATATAGCTCGAAATGTTAAATACGTAAGATTATGGTAATACTAGATATGCCAATTCTATTATCAATTACGAGATATTAGACATAAATTTAACTATTAAAAATACCTGAATCTCATGTGCCATTACTATCCGGCCATTATTATCTTTTGAGCATTTGCCTCTACACGGCTCTCATTACCTATCTATATGAGAGTAAGAGAGAGAAGGCCATATTGGTCTTTTTACTGAAATTTTGAAATAGCCGTTGAATAAACTTCGAATCTTCTAAAACTAGCTTATTTCTTTTTTTTTTATTCACGATTTATTATGTATATTATATATATATATATCTCACTCTCTCTCTCTCTTTCTATCACAAACCCCATGTTCTGCCTACGGTAGAGAAGAGAACTGAAGATATCATCCTGAAAGACCTCTCTCTTCCTTCCCCGAATCCCTAAATCAAGGGCTTTCGAGTTCGTTGGTCACTTCTAGATCCGATCTTCGGTTCCTGTTTTCGCTTCATTTTTCTTCTTTTAATTTCGGTGTGAATCGAATCGAGATCTGTTTGCGCATTCATGGTCTACTTTGGATTCGAATTCAAGTTCTCTTCCCCTTCATGTGCGTTTCGCGGTTCATTCTTATAATCACTATGCATACATTCCGGGTTTTTTATTGTTTTTCAGGAAGTTCATTAATTGATTATTTTTGTTTGTTGTTTGGTTAGTGGCGGTTACTTAAATCGTGAAAATTGGCTCCACAAAGGCGATCGCAACGTCACATAGGTGGCCACATGCAGCAGTCCAATACTGCGGCCGCGACGGCTCTCTACGATGGAGCCACCGTCGGCTCTTTGCATAATGTGGACGCCGGTGACGCCGTCATGGCGCGATGGCTTCAGTCCTCCGGCTTGCAACATCTGGCCTCGCCGTTAGCTTCTACAGCTAGCGTCGATCATCATCTTCTCCCCAATCTCTTAATGAAGGTATTCTTTTGTTTGTTTTCGAACTACTTTTTGATGTTTGTACTGTTTGGTTAAATTTCATGTACCTTATCGAAGTGTTATGGAGCGCAGTCTGCTGAAGAGAAGCAAAGGCTTTTGAAGCTTATGAGAAACCTCAATTTCACTCGGGAGCCTGGTTCCGAGCCATACACACCGAGTGCTCAAACTTCTGGTGGTCTAGCTGCAGCATTGGATGCATTCTATTCTCCGGAGTTCAGGGGAGATTTTGGAGCTGGTCTTTTGGATCTCCATGCCATGGACGATACTGAGCTTCTCTCTCAGGTATGGCTCTTAAATCCCTCTTTTAGCTTTATGCTTGAGATCGAATCTTAATGCTTTTGCTACCATTAGCTGAAAGTTACTGATCTCTCTTATCAGGAGCATGTTGGAATATCTGTATATTTATGTGAAAGCTTACATCTTTGCTCTAATCTTTTTGCTTAAGAAGGAAGTATCGACATTCCTACGAACTCAATGTATTATTTGACTACTGCAAATTTTAGTATCTCATTACGAAAACATCCCAACCTGTCCTTTCAACCCCTGAAATGAAACCAAGGACAAAAAAATCGGAGATTTGTGTCTCTTTCTATCAATTGTTTCTTTCTTGCCCCTCTGCTAATTAATTAATTTTTTAATCTTCTTCCACAGCATGTTATTTCAGAACCTTTTGAGCCATCACCCTTTATGCCTGGTGCTTCAAAAGGATTTGGAAACTTCAGTCTCAACACTAACAGACAGAAAAAAGAGCAAAGTGAAACTGATTTATTGGTTCCAGCTCCTACTAATGAAAAGGATAACATCACTAGGGAAACTAATGTTGCAAAAATAAAAGTTGTGGTAAGTTGCATTTGTGAGTAGTATTTCTGCGTGTCTGTCTGTTTCTTTCCTTTTTTCTGCTTTAAGTAAGCTTATATGTATGGTGGAAGCATTTTTATGCGTGTGCATAAATAAGTTCAAAAACCCATGTTCTTATGATGGCATTTGAATTTCAAGGCCCTTTTATCTATCAGTTTAGATATAAATTACTGGTTTGCATCATTAGTTTGCTGGAGTTGTCATACTAAACTATTGGGTTGACTTTTTGCTAGTTTTAGTAGTTGAGAATATCTATTATAGGACTTATATCTCATAACTGTGTGTTTTGAATGCACATGGTGCCCTTTGGTCTCAGAAGAAATTAGAACAAATGGATTTTTTGGAGATCATGTCGTTTGCAATATTGAATTTTGAGCTCATGTGCAATGAATTAATAAACCTTTACCACATTTGTTTAATGCTTCTGGCTTCATTTTCCTTCCTGTTAGCATTACCTTATTTGCTTAATTCAATTTTGGTTAAAAGGCTCAAGTTATGCATTTATGTATGCTAGGTACGTAAAAGACCACTAAACAAGAAGGAGATTGCTCGGAAGGAGGATGATATTGTATCTGTATGTGAGAATTCATTAACTGTCCATGAACCAAAGCTTAAGGTAGCCACTGCTTTCACAAGAAAGCATAGTTCTGAATTTTTTGATTAAGATAAGAAATTTTGTTCAGTAATATGTGTATATTATTGCCTTCCATATTCCTTTGTAACATATGAAATCAGACTGAAATTTTGTTTCCAATCTGGAAAAGGTTGATTTGACTGCCTATGTTGAGAAGCACGAGTTCTGTTTTGATGCAGTTCTGGATGAGCATGTCTCCAATGATGAAGTAAGATGTTAAATTGGACAGAAGCCTTGATCTTGCTGGATTTTCATATCATGTACTTGTGAGCATGTTGTAAACCTTGGAAAATTTGCTTAACTTCATACTATCATTACCAATTTGTATCTTGATGTGACTGTAAAGCAAGGCATTGGAATTGAGTTCAGTTTAGGCAATTTCAGCTACGTTTTATTTCCATTTGTAAATTACAATTGAAGTACTCTATGGTTTTGTTGATTGGTTAACTCATGATATTCTCCGTGCGCTCATATAGGTATATAGGGTTACTGTGGAGCAATTATTCCCACCATTTTTCAACGAACAAAAGCTACATGTTTTGCATATGGTCAGACAGGTATAGATTTCAATTCATCTTTCCTTTATTGCATCCTACATTCATCTATGTGTTTGTTAGGAGCATAGGGAATTATAGTGGGGATAAATATGGATGCATAAATATAGTACATTGATGGCTTGCAGTAAAGCGTAGCAGTGGATTGAAACACCACGATTTTTTGCCAATTGACATGGATTGGTTGATAATCAAGACATTTGAATTTCTTGGTTGCCATTTGGTCAAATGATTGTCTAAGGTTCGGGTATGGGCGTCAGCAGAGATTATCCTTATATACTTGCTCTTAGTTCCTTCTAAACTATAATTTTGTTGCTTTCCTGTCATTAGATTGCTTTCTGTTCTGATGGTCAATATACTTCTACATATTGATTTTCCTTTTCATTTCAGGTAGTGGTAAGACATTCACAATGCAACCATTGCCCCTTAGAGCCTCTGAAGACCTTGTGAGATTGTTGCATCAGCCAATTTACCTCAATCAGAGATTCAAATTATGGCTCAGCTATTTTGAAATATATGGTGGAAAGCTCTTTGATCTTCTTAGTGAGAGAAAGTTAGTACTTGCCCTTGGTTTTCATCAATTTTCTTTTGTTGTTCATTGATTTTATTCCCTCTAACATTCTTTGATAATTATTAAATGCATTATCTTGTGTTGCACTCATGCATGTAAATATTAATCATCTGTTGATGAGTGCCAAAGTGCACAGAAAAGTTGTTAAGTTTGTTATTCTTAAATAGGAAACTTATGATGAGAGAAGATGGGCGACAACAAGTGTGCATTGTTGGACTGCAAGAATTTGAAGTTTCTGATGTTCAAATTGTTAAAGAGTACATTGAGCGAGGCAATGCAGCAAGAAGTACAGGATCAACTGGTGCCAATGAAGAATCTTCAAGGTCACACGCTATTTTACAACTTGCTGTGAAGATGCATATTGAGGTAAAGGAGTCTAGGAGGAACAACAACAATGACGGGAATGATGCCAAAAGTGCAAAAGTAGTGGGGAAGATTTCTTTTATTGATCTTGCTGGTAGTGAACGAGCTGCAGACACTACAGACAATGACCGGCAAACAAGGTTTTCCCCCAAACACTAGTCTTTTCATTGTATGCGTCATTTAGTTAGATGTTCCTCATTTTCAAGAATACCTTCTTGAGGATTATGTGTTTAACAAATCTGTTTCTTTGACTCACATTGAAGCTTTCTATATGATAATCATGCATGCACTTGAGTCCTTATTTTCCCTTATTTTTTGCTCCCATGTGCCATCAAACAGGATAAGGTACAAGTCTTGATATATATCTTTCTACCTGATTAGATAGTTTCTTGACTTCCATTACATGACATATACTGAAATAATATTTTATGGATGACTTGCTATTATCTAGGAAGGAGGTATCACGTTTGCTAAAGTTGGGTTGCAAAGGATCCTTGATATACATTCTATGCTATGTGGCAGTGGGAGATTTAGTTCAGGATCACGATGTGGGTGTCTTTTTTGGCATCAATTGAATGAGGAGGCAGGCCAGTTTAGTGACTAATTTACATAAACTCAGTTCTAACAAGTATGTGGGCTGGCATAAACAAAATAATCTGATTGCTTTGTAGGCTTGTTTTCCTCTTACCTGCTCTGTTAGTCATCTGACTGGCTGTTAGTTAACCGTGGTTAAGTCATCATTTCTGAAGCTAACAATTGGTCCCTTGCAGGATTGAAGGTGCAGAAATAAATAAGAGCCTTTTGGCCCTTAAGGAGTGCATTCGTGCTCTAGATAATGACCAAATCCATATACCATTTCGAGGGAGCAAGCTCACAGAAGTACTCCGTGACTCTTTTGTTGGAAACTCTAGGACAGTTATGATCTCTTGCATTTCTCCAAATGCAGGGTCATGCGATCATACTCTCAACACATTGAGATATGCAGATAGGTTTGTATATTTTTGCAAGCATCAACAAAATGTCTGTTGCTGGAATTGTTTGAATGATATGTTTATTCAATTAAACAAGGTTAAAAGTTTATCCAAAAGTGGAAATGCAAAAAGGGACTAGACTACAAATTCATCTACCCAGGATAACACGAACAACGCAACTGCAACAACTGTGCCTGTTTCTGATGAGGTAGATGATTTCTATGAGCAACTAGAATCCATGCCAGCAGATATGGGAAGAAAGGTTCCAAAGAAAGAAGCTTCGTCTTGCAATCCTATTGATTATGACAAGCAACCATCCAGTTTTAGTTCAACTTATACCTTCAATCGGCATGAGGAAAGTGGTGTGGTATCCAGCCCAGCTGATAGAGAAAGATTTGAAAGTTTGTATGGTGCAAGTCAAAAGATCTACTCATCACACTGCCATAATCCGGTCAATGCAGAAGAGAAAGTGCAGGTGTCACTACCATGTCTAAAAGGATTTAGGAAGGAAAAATTGGAAAAGTTGGGGAACTGGTTAAAGAAAGATACTAGTGGATCTGATATCTTCACAACTAATTCTAGACAGAGTGCAGCGAACTACAAGTCAAACAACACTGTCTCACAACAATATGCAACTGATCCTCCTGCAGATGGAAATATCAATGCAATACTTGAGGTTGGCCATCTGTGCTCCTTGCGTTCCTACTTCCTTTTATATGGCTTTAGGAATGTCAATATTATTGCACCTTCCATTGCATTTCATCTATTAGAATTTTTAATATGGACAGAGTGTAGAGTCCACTAATAAGAATTAGGCTTAGGTCAACCATTGTCAAAATGACTAGAACTAGTCATTTGGATAGTTGACCCTTACCACTTATAAACCGTTTAACATTTTCATGTTTTAGGCAATATGGGATACTCTGACACTCTTCAAGTGTAACTGGGACCGGACGTCCAGTTGTCATTTGAAATAAACGCAGTGATAATCGAACTGGGCCGCTGGGACTGAACATCTAGACGGACAATTGGGAAATTAACAATTCGGACAAAACTTACTTTGATACCATATTAGAATTTTTAATATAAGTAAAGTGTAGAGTCTACTAATAAGAATTGGGCTTAGGTCAACCATTGTCAAAATGACTAGAACTAGTCATTTGGCTAGTTCACCCTTACCACTTATAAACCTTTTAATATTTTCGTATTTAGTCAATATGAGATACTATAACATCATCAAATATTAATTTTTTTTTGGGTGTTCTAGGAAGAAGAGGCACTTATTGCGGCGCATAGAAAAGAAATTGAGGATACAATGGAGATTGTTCGAGAAGTAAGTGAAGATTTATCTATTGTGCATATTACCATGGAAATACGTTTGCAGTTTTTACAATGTTAGAAGAAAATTTTCCTTGGTTGGGTGCTTTCATTTGTTCGAGCTCAGAAAGTAACCATTGATATGTTGTTGAGTATTCAATTTGATTGTTCTTTTGGTTTGGTGCTGGCATGTAACTCTTTTTCTTCCGTTGAAAAGAAAGAAAGCAACTCATCTGTCAATTTTGATGTTTGACTTTCTGGTTTTGTTGGCAGGAAATGAAATTGTTGGTAGAAGTTGACCAACCGGGCAGTCTCATTGACAACTACGTTACACAGTTGAGCTTTGTGCTGTCACGCAAAGCTGCAGGTTTGGTTAGTCTTCAGGCACGCCTTGCCATGTTCCAGCATCGACTAAAAGAACGGGAGATACTTAGTCGGAAAAGGGTCCATCGATAATGGAGCATTTTTCAGGCACGCCTTACCATGTATTTGTCTTGTAATTTTCTATTGCATGTCTTGCGTTATGCTTTATGTCCGGTTGATTCAATGTAATTGGCTCCTCGTCCATCAAAGGAGATTTAGGCCTAATTGTAATTGAGTATGTACATATTTGGCCCTTACAGGTTTATTTGTCTCTGATGAAGCAAGGAGCGGCCTGTAGGATTTTATGAACTGATGCATTGCATTTTGCATTCTGATTCTCAAGCAAAGTGGGAGTGGGAAGGTAGCTAACAGACATCTGGTTTGGGAGTGGCGATGCTGGGCGAGTATAACGATTTGTGTTAAGGTGCGTCTGATTCCTTGTTGGCTCGTTTGAGGAGCTAAATGGGTTTTCTGGCCTTGGATTGGTTGAGAAGATGACGAGTAATTGTACTCTAATTCTGTAATAGAACGATATTTAAAGGAAAAAAAGAAACAAAGCAATGTGAAATTACATAATCTGTCATTATTTAGGATTTTTACCAAATGTTTTGCGTGCTTTCCTAAATCTTTGCTTACGTAGTGATTGGAAAACTAAGAAAGACAATTACTGGTCAATTTGTTTCATTTATTTGATTTGTGGGACAAATATAAGACTTCTCGTTATCCCAAATTCATATTACACATCCATCCTTATCTATTAATTCAAAATCACATCGACACTAGTAGACTGTGGAAGACGAGCTACACGTAACCAAGGAATGTAACACCAAGATTGTTAAGTTTCGCGATGACGAGGAGATGGTTACCACTATCCTGCAGCCATTACCATTATTCAAAGACAAACTGATGGTCTTTGAAGTGGAAATGCCTCACATTGACTTAGACAAAGAGTTAGATGTATACCTCAATTTGGATGATGTTGTGATTACAGAAGGTATAATGATTTCCTCCATACAGTTCTTGGAGAGGATTAAGCAAGTCCTAGATAACTCTATCCAGCAAACGGTGGTAGTTTGGCTTCTCAGCGATGTCATAAGAGTGTGGACTTTGCTTACCCGTATTGACGCCTTGTGGAAAGCCTGTTGGCAAATACAAGGTGGTGGACTTGGACAACCATTACTTGTTAAATTCCAATTACCCAGTGACTATGTAAATGTGCTCGTGGTAGGACTAAGGATGGTGAGGGGTACTTACTTAACAGTTCAACCTTGGAGTCCAACCGTTTCCACCTTCGATGTCAATCTCAAAGCAATCGTCGCTTGGGTGTGCTTCCCGAGGTTGCCACTCCAATATTATCACAAAAGCACCTTACGAGCTATTGGCCAGCTTGTGGGGAAGGTTATTCGGATCGACTACAATACTTTAGCAGGAGATTGTGGCAAATTCGCACGTTTAGCGGTGGAAGTAGATCTCACTAAGCCGCTGCTATCCAGACTTTTGGTGGATGGGAGACTACAAAGGCTTGAATATGAAGGCTTACCACGCATTTGTTACACCTGGGGTTGCCACGACCATGTAAACAAGGAGTGTTCAACGACAGTGATGAGGCAACCTCTAGTAGAGGATGTGCAGTTACAGGAACCACTCGCAACCTCCCAACACCCGATAGCACTGTCGGATTTCGAGGCAAACAACTTAGGACCCTGGATGCACGTGCAGGAACGAGAGAGACGTCTCTACGTCAAATCACCAACGGCTATGCGAAGCATGCAGGCTACCCCTGCCATCCTACAGAAATAGAAGGCAAAGTTGGGCATTAGTTCCCGTTTTGAGATGTTGGCAATTAATATGGACATGGACTCAGAGACGACCGCACATGAGGTCGGCACTTCTGCAGTTCCCCGAAGCCACGCCCCATCTCTTTCGAAAAGACCTATGTAGTATGCTCAACGAACCGTAGGTCTTAAGGATGTGCGCAGGGAGTTTTCGTTGTCCCCCAAGGTTTCTTCTCCCACCATCTCCACAACTGGAAAGATTCAAAATAGGCACAACCCCACAACCCCCTCCCTCCATCCTCATCAGGCGACACCCACAATAGCCCCATTCGGAAAGGTGATGTAGGGATTAGAATATTCAGAGCAACCCACCACACTTGACCTGACTAAGCACTACGCTATTATCATATGTGAAACTAATGCGCAGCCCCTCGACAACCCAGATTGCACCCGGGAAGCGACAACTTTGACCCTGCCTAGCACGAATGATGATGTGAACGCTAGTGCCAAACTACCCAATTCCCAGCATAGTAGGGGAAAAGGACAGTTACCGAACCTGAGAGTGAAGAAAGACACATGCCTCAAGAAATTGTCTCCATCCACATGCAAAGCCTTGGCACAATCCCTGCATGCTGACAAAATTCACCTGACGAGCGAGAACGATGAGATGGACGTGAGGATCAATAGGGAGACGGCTACCGCCTACCTCCATGGGAATTCATAAAGACTTCTCTTATATCCACCTATATTCCAATGATAGCTGATGCAACTCACCAAGGCAAGGGAGATTTGAGGATGCCAATGGGTCCAATTACAAGGTCACGCTCCAACAAGCTCAAGGCACAATTTCAAATTTATGCATAAGCTTTTGTTTCATAAGAATTTTAAGAAGTTTTGTTGATCAACCTTAGGGAAGAGCTTAGGGAGACGCCTAAGTGTATGTGCACATTGGAGGTATGAAACCAAGAGGGCTAACACTTAGCCAATTTTCACAAGCACAAGTCTAATCAATGGGTTTGGGCTTATTTTATCTTGT
>JAOQMS010000179.1:21190136-21204112 GCA_027563885.1 Erythroxylum longipes
TTGAGTTTACCTGACTTTACTTCTACTTTTGAGATTGAATGTGATGCCTCTGGGATAGGTATTGGTGCTGTTTTGTTACAGGGAAGACGTCCCATTGCCTATTTTAGTGAGAAGTTGAATGGTACTCAATTGAAGTATTCCACTTATGACAAGGAGCTGTAGCATTGGTAAGAGCTCTACAAACTTGGCAGCATTATTTATGACCAAAGGAATTTGTGATTCACAGTGATTATGAGAGTTTGAAGCATCTTAAGGGACAAGGTAAGTTGAATAAAAGACATGCTAAGTGGCTGGAGTTTATGGAGACATTCCCATATGTTTTGAAATATAAGTAAGGTAAAGAAAATGTGATTACTGATGCATTGTCTAGGAGGTATGCTCTAATCTCTTCTTTTAGTTCTAAGTTGATTGGGTTTGAGTATATAAAAGACTTGTACAAATCAGATTATGACTTTGTTAATGTGTATGATGCATGTGAACAAGTTCCTTTTCAAAAGTTTTATAGGAATGATAGATATTTGCTTAGAGATAATAAACTATATATTCCTACTTGTTCTATGCGTGAAATGCTTATTAGGGAGTCTCATGATGGAGGTTTAATGGGACATTTAGCTATTACTAAAACATTTGAAATATTACAGGAGCATTTTTATTGGCCTAACATGAAAAAGGATGTTGAAAGAGTTTGCTCTAGTTGTGTAGCGTGTAGGCAACCCAAGTCCAAGGTGCAAACGCATAGGTTGTACACGCCTCTACTTGTCCCTAATAGTCCTTGGGTTGATAAATCTATGGATTTTGTGTTAGGATTGCCTAGGATTAGGAAAGGACGTGATAGCATCTTTGTTGTAGTTGATAGATTTAGTAAAATGACTCATTTTGTTGCATGTCATAAATCTGATGATGCTACAAATGTTGCTGATTTGTTTTTTAGGGATGTTGTTAGGTTGCATGGCATTCTTAGAACCATTGTTTTAGATAGGGATTCTAAATTTTTAAGTCACTTTTGGCGTGTTCTATAGAATAAATTGGGAACTAAACTTTTGTTTTCTACAACTTGTCATCCCCAAACAAATGGTCAAACGGAAGTAGTTAATAGAACCTTAGGATCTTTATTATGTGCTGTTGTGAGTAAAAATTTGAAAACTTGGAAGATTGTTTGCCTTTGATTGAGTTTGCATATAATAGAAGCATTCATTCTTCCACAGGTTATTCTCCATTTGAGATTGCGTATGGTTTTAACCCATTAACTCCATTAGATTTGTTGCCTTTAACCTTGAATGAGATTGTTAATGTAGATGGGTAGTAAAGGGCCGAATTAGTTAAGACAATACATGAGAAAGCTAGGCAGCACATTGAGGAAAAGAACAAGAAGTATGCTCAAAGAGCCAATCAAAGGCGCAGGGTGATGAAGTTTGAGCGTGGAGATTGGGTTTGGGTGCACTTCAGGAAGGAGAGATTTCCTTAACAAAGGAAGTCTAAGCTCGATCCTAGAGGCGATGGTCCTTTTCAAGTGCTTGAACGCATCAATGACAACGCCTATAGGGTGGAGTTGCCAGGTGAGTATGGTGTTAGTGCTACTTTTAATGTTTCTGATCTATCTCCCTTTGATAATGCAGGTCTTGATTCGAGGACGAATCCTTTTGAGGAGGGAGAGAATGATGCAACTCAACAAGGCAAGGGAGACTTGAGGATGCCAATGGGTCCAATTACAAGGTCACGCTCCAACAAGGTCAAGGCACAATTTCAAATTTATGTACAAGCTTTTGTTTCACAAGAACTTCAAGAAGTTTTATTGATCAAGCTTGGGGAAGAGCTTAGGGAGACGCCGAAATGTGTGTGCACATTGGAGGTATCAAACCAAGAGGGCTAACATTTAGCCAATTTTCATAAGCACAATTCTAATCAATGGGTTTGGGCTTACTTTATCTTGTAAAGGGCGTGTGGACTTCTTTTGGACTTTGTCATGGGCTGATTTATGTTAAGTGTGCATATGCTTCATTAAAAAAGTTATGTGCACGTTTTATTTTAAGGAACTAAGTGTGTGGGCCTAGTTTAAAAACCCAATCTGCCCCTCTTAAGTTAGTCTTATATGTTTTCTTGTTTCCTTATCCTATTTGGACTAAGATTAGGCAATTTTAATTACTTTTGCCCAAATCCGTGTGGCATTTATTTTTGGGCAGATTTGTTTCAAGAAATCCTTTTTGGATGTTTTGGGTTTTCTTTAGGGTTTTTAGGTTACCTTTGTTAGGGTTTGTATTGCACAAGGGTATTAAACCCTTGCTTTATGCATGAACTTTAGATTAGACGTGAATAGGAAAAAATGGAAAGTCTTCCTCAAGAGAGAATTCAGATTCTTACTTGTTTTACCTTAAGGATTGATTCAACTTATCAAGTAAGTTCTAACTTGTTGCGTTAATTCAATTCTGGCAATCTTTATACTCTTTGTTACTAATTCCTTGCTGTTTTGGGGGTGAAGGGTTGTGTTAGATTGATTGAATATAGGTATTGGGAACAATCATTGAAAGGGAGGTGATCTAGATATTGACTATAGGTTGTTGCCGTATAATAGCGAACATCTTTGTGTGGAATTGTCGTGGGGCAGGCAACAACCATTTTCTGCATTTCTTCCTCGACTACAAGCTCAAGCATACTCTGTCCTTAGCAGTTATCGTCAAATTGAAGATCAGTTGCGTGCAGGTGGATTACGTGATCCAACGGATGGGTGACCTTATGGAATGGCTGGATCGGGCATTAGGAAATCACCACTGGCTTAACTAGTTCCAGTCTTGCTCAGTTGTCCACCTTCCCAAGTTCCATTATGATCGTCGCCCCCTCTTAATGCACCATAGTAATCTAACCAATGGCTCACATAGGAAGCATTTCCGGTCCTTAACGCCTTGGCTAACTCACCCCACATTCTACGCATTGTCTCTGATAATTGGAACTCTAGTACTCACGCACATCAAGATTCTCAGGACTTTAAGTCGGTGGCACAAGAGTGGGACTCCACGGTGTTTGGTGGTATATGGAAAAAGAAATGGCAGATCGAAGCTCGACTTACTGGCCTCGAAAGGGCCTTGGAACTCTATCGCTCCCGAAAATTGCAACTAATAGAATGCACCCTATTAGAGGAATACGGGAATATACTCACTTAAGAGGAGTTGTTGGAATTATGATGGGCTCGCTGTAACTGGATTCAGTTTGGTGACTGCAATACCTCCTACTTTCATGCTACCACAAAAGCGAGGCGAAGGCGGAATTGCATCGAAATGCTAAAGCTGGATGGTAGACACTGGTGCTCTGACGAGGAAACCTTACATTCGACCGCTTTAACATTCTTCAGGGACCTATACAAAGCCTACGAAGGGCCGCTTCAGCCGTATGCAATCCGAGGCCAATTTCCTATCCTAGAGGCCAAGGATACCCGACACCTTGCAAGGCCTACGACCCACGAGGACGTTTACCAGGCCTTATTAGCCATGGGGCCAATGAAAGCTGCTAGACTTGATGGGTTCTCAGTGCACTTTTACCAAAGCCAATGGGATGTGGTTGGACCTTCGTTGATCACTATGGTCCAAGAAACCTTCTTTAAAGGCATCATCCCAGCCGATCTGAACTCAACTGCAATCATCCTTATACCCAAAGTGGAAGCCCCCCTGAATTTTCAACAATTTCATCTGATCAACTTATATAATGTCCTCTATAAATTGATCACGAAAGTTGTTGTCCATAGACTGAATCCCCTTCTCCTTTCCTTGGTGAATCAATCCCAAACCAGCTTTGTGCATGGGTGCACTATCACAGACAACATTATCATTGCATAAAGAGATCATCCATATCATGCAATACTGAGCAGGAAGTAAGTATATGGCAATCAAAATAGATCTCTAAAAGGCCTACGATCGCCTAAGCTGGGAGTTCATTCACCACACATTAAAGGACATAAGCCTTCCCAACTCGTTGGTTCAGCTCATCATCCATTGCATTAGCTCCACCTCTATGCAGATCCTCTGGAATGGAGCCCCATTTGAAACCTTTTGGTCGTCCCGAGGAGTTCGCCAAGGTGACCCGCTATTCCCCTACCTCTTTGTGTTATGTATGGAAAGGCTCTCCCAAGCCATCGAAACTCAAGTTAGAGCCAAGAAATGGATCCCCTTTCGAACCAGTAGATGAGGCCCATCTGTCTCTCGCATATTCTTCGCAGATGATCTGCTACTGTTTGCTAAAGCGTCTACCGATCAAGTAGACGTTATAAAAAATGTGTTGCGAGACTTCTGTGCAAGCTCCGGACAACTCGTGAACTAGGAAAAATCTACCGTTTTCTTTTCTAATAGCGTTACCGCGAGGGACGCCAGATGTCTTAGTAATATGTTGGGATTAACCTTCGCCAAGGACTTGAGAAGATATCTAGGGTTCCGCTCCTTCACAATCGAGTTACCGCAGGCATCTACCAGCCGGTTGCTGATCGCATCCACCAGAAACTAACCAGTTGGTCCATTCACAATATTTCTTTGGCGGGACACACTACTTTGGCTCAATCGGTCCTCCTCACTATTCCCTACTACACTATGCAAACTACTTCTTTACTCCAGGAAGTTATCCACCAAATTGAAGGCACCTGTCGTCGGTTCCTCTGGGGTGGTCATGTAAGGGAACGGAAGGCGAATTTACTCAAATGGTCCAACATTTGTCAGCCCAAGAATTGGAGGCCTTGGTTTGCGAAAACTAAAAGAACATAATGATGCCTTCCTTATAAAGTTAGCTTGGCCTGTTCTTATGCAACCTCACACCTTGTGGGTTCAAATGCTGAGGAGTAAATATCTGCCCCCCATGACCCACATTCCTCCAACACTGCAAGTGGGGTGCTGTTCCTTCCTTTGGCGAGCCATTTGTAAGGTTTGACCAGCAATGTATCTTGGCATTTGATGGGCATTAGGAGATAGTTCTATTGTGCATTTTTGGGAAGATATATGGCTGGGAGATACTAAACTTTCGGAGGTCACTGTGTCCATTATTTCTGAGGCGGAGAAACAAGCTCGTATGAGGGGAATATATTATTGCAGACGACCACTGGAACTGGGGGTGGTCTTTTACAGACCTGTCTCCCAAACTCCGTTTGCCTCCAGCTTGTAGCCATCAGCCCCCCTACGGACACCAATGAGCAGGACAGATTCTATAACAGTTGGACAAAATCTGGCCAATTCAGTGTCAAATCGACTTATATTGTTTTATGCAATAATTCATTGCATCCCTAGGATCATCACTGAATGCTTATTTGGATCTTCAAGGGGTCTTAATGCATCCGTTCCTTCCTATGGTTAGCGCTGCAGGGTCGTCTTCTCACTAACGTAGAATGGGTCCGATGACATCTTAGTAACAATACCTACTATGAAAGCTATTCATTAGCTGAGGAATCATGCCTACACGCACTGTGGGACTGCCCCACTGCTCGCACAGTGTGGCACAAATTTGTGCCTCAACGACACTGGCATAATTTTACCTCAACCGACTACTTTCCCTATTTGACTACTAAACTCTCCATGCAAAGGCCACTAGTTTTTAAGATGGACTGGAATCAACTTTTTGGTGTTACCTGTTGGTTCATTTGGAATTGGAGAAACCAACGAATATTTACAGACTTCCCACCTGCCTCTCACGTGTAGGTCATTATGGCCTAGGTTAGGGCCATTCAATAGGTTAATACTCTTACACTTATCCCCAACCCACAAACCTCTCATCTAGATGCCCAGATTGGATGGAGTCCAACGATGGAATGATGCAAAATCAACATTGATAGACCTGTCAAGACTTCTAGTGGGTTAGCTTTATCAAAGGGCGTGTTAAGGAATGACAGCGACGAATGGAAGACCAGCTTCGCCTATCGGATTGACAATTGCACGCCATTGGTGTCAAAACTTTAGAGGGCCCTGAAAGTTTGGAGTTAGCTTGGCGTTTCAACGAACGAGGAGTTTTATTGGAAGTAGACAACACATAAGTTATCAAACTTCTTGAGGAGGATCCTCCGTATACCCACTACAGTTGAACCTTCATCTCCAAACTCAAAACACTACCCAAAGATGGGCAACTAAAATGTCTACACACCTACCGTGGAGGAAACCCCGCGACCAATTGGATGGCCAATTTTGCATTAAGCCTTCCTTTAGGGTACCATGAATTCTCTAATCCTCTTGCTGGCATCAGTACTATCCTTGCACAGGATCGCTGTGTCACCACCTTTCCTGGGCGGTATAATTAGCGTTTAGAGGCTTTTTGCCCCTTTGTTAAAAAAAAAGATTCAGATTACACATCCAATCTTATAAAAATTAACTCACTCTAGACCACTGTCATTAGACATATAGTACCGCATTAACCAATCCCCGTTAAGCAAATATTAAATTCCACCGTTGCCAAATGTATGATAAGCAAAATGAATGAGAACTGACAATTGACAAAACTTCGCAAGGGAGACTGTCACGTCTTGTGCGTTTCAAAGAGCAGTTGAAGGCGCGCACCATCTATTTCTCATTTTTCTCACTCAAGGGGTATAAATGACAACAAAAGAAGAACGGCAAACAAGCTGAGGAAACAACGAAAAAGGTACAAAAAAACATTGACCCACATATGACAATTACAAGCCAAGCCATCGATTCTCTTGCACCTGTACTGTAGGTCGCTTGCTTCTCGATTCACAATCTAGTTAGCTTCAGTCCTTAAGCACTGAGGCAAAAGAATTTAGACGAAGCTGAAGCGCCCATATATTCACTATGTACAGCAGATACCACTGGCAGTACCGCCAACTACCAAATCCTCAGTCTGCTCTCAATCTCAGAATCTCCTTAGCCGTCCTCTTCCGAAAATATGGCATATGCTCCTGCAAACCAAACCGAATTAAAAATTACCAGATATTGCAACATACGTTGATGAAGTTTCAGCAATTTCATTTTATAAATTGCTCAACTTGAAACCAGGTGATGTCTCGTATTGCAAGTAATAACTATACACTAAGTACAAGAACCTCTCCAACATAAATTCAAGAGTGGATAGCTCAATTTCAGGTCTAATGATTAAGAAATGGCAACTATGAGCCAATTTAATGAAAGAGACCCGAGATTTGAAGCCGGTATTTTCATGCATGAAAATTTTATTTTTATGCCCACCTGGCCAAAACACAACCCCAGACCTCTGCTATAAAAATCAGCATATTTGATCATGAACATGCCGCAGTCATATCTGTCAATACCACAAAAAGATAGTCAGGAGACGATCAATAATTAGACAGGACTGGTTGATCCCATCAACCGCAATCTAATGTTTGATGGTACTCAATGCTAAGAACTGTTTAATTTAATGGCAAAGTAACTACTGTTTAAAGGGGGATGAACCCATCAATATAAGCTATCACATTAATGAGAATTTTGTTACAAGGATGCATTTGGTAGGAAAATGCTTCCAGGAATATTACTCCATTACAACCTACCAGTCTGGAGGCTTCTAAGTTGAATGTATTTTTGCTAACACAATAAAATTCGTTGGATGAATGTTAATGATTAGACTTGTTAACTGAATTCAATATCAACAATACAGACCCATTCTCCTGTTCAGGAAGGTCTTCAAGAAATTCCCGCTCCCAATTGCTCACATCAATGTTCTTTCGACTCTTGTCCTTGACTTCTTCAACATAATATCTCGCCTGGAACACAGAAGTGGAAATGATCAGCATTAACCATGTTAATAATGACATACCAAATTTTCTTCTACGAATTTTTTGGTTGTTATTTGTCTATAGTTTACTTTTTCTATGCAACATTATGTCAATTTTACAAATTCACATCTTTCATATGGAAATGCAAGTTCTTCAACTTTATCATTCTCAGTACAATGAGCCATTACAAAGTTCTCAAAAATGTTAAGAAGCAATATTGAATACCGTAAAAAACCTTTTGTTACTGTTTTGAGGGAAATTTAAGAGAAACCTTGAGAAGTCAATCCACAAATACAATCTGTCGGTCAAAAGCCCTGAGAAGCTGTCATGTGTCTCAGACCCTTTCATATTTGTAAATCAATAGCAAGCCAAGGGAAAAAATGGCATATATACCCTAAGGATAGAAATGGTCAAATGCCACTAACACAAACTAGATAAGTCAAAACGGGAGCTAAAGAGTGTTCCTTGAACCACGGCAAACACATCTGCAAAACAAAATGCTAAGAAAGGCCAGAAGGCATACCAGATGCTCCAAAACCCTGGAGTCTGTTCCTTTCAGTGAATCAAGATATTGGAACTTCTTGTCCTTTTTGTTAATGATCGCCAAACACCAATGTATCTCTTTGTGAACAGGGATAAATATCTGAGCTCAATAGCATTGGTTAGTAAGAGTAAATTGTTAAATCATACAAAGAAAGACACAAAAGTTGAAGTAATGAAAACTAGAAGAAAGTGAACCATATTACTTTGTCACAATCAACCAAAAAGTATCCCAGTCTCCTTTCCGTAGTCCATCTTTTGACAGCTTTATAGTCGTAGGTGTTCCCTCCAGCAGTTAACTGCACATTGACAATAAATCTCAAACTAAATGGACTGTCAAAAAAGGATAAAATACACAATGAAAGAAATGCAACATGTAGAAATTTAATTTGTAAAATCACAGTAAAGAAAGAGCAGCAGAAATAAAAGAATATATGTCAATATCTAGTAACTATCTTAATCGTTTTCTTGAAGAAACAAATAAAGATGATTGATGTAATGGGAATTGTGATGGATGAGGTTCAAGCTTTGGGTACAAGTGAATGGAACACCATTTAATGGCTAAGATCCTCATTGAAAAAACAAATGCTAGCATCTCAAGTAACCAAAATTTGGTTTCATAAATCTGTCAACAATGTAATGCACCATCTTCTTCTAGGGAAGCAATTAGAATGTTTCATCCGAGGATGACCTACTAGGCGTTTGGTTTGAGAAGCCATTAAATACCTACCAAAGAGAGTTCTACAAGATGGAAAGCATGCTTTAGAAACCAACTAGAAATTAAAATTTCAGCAAGCAGTTTGCGATGTAAATAAGCAATGATTACAAAATCATAAACTATAAACAGGGGGAAGGATGAAGTGAGGCATACATCAGAAAGCCATCTCAAACTACTGTGACTACTATAAAGACTAGATTGTCATTTCAAACTACTAAAACTATTTCAAAGATTAGATTTTCATCTCCTCCCACCTCTTATCATTATGAGAAAAATTATTGTCCATGATCCAAAAATCCCGAACAAAT
The DNA here is from genome assembly GCA_027563885.1 of Erythroxylum longipes. Taxonomy (NCBI): domain Eukaryota; kingdom Viridiplantae; phylum Streptophyta; class Magnoliopsida; order Malpighiales; family Erythroxylaceae; genus Erythroxylum; species Erythroxylum longipes. The sequence continues at coordinate 21,199,405 of JAOQMS010000179.1, forward strand.
AAGAAAGAGTGCAGTTCAAGATACACTGTTTTTAAGTAGAATAGGCATCTACTACAAAATTTGACAGGACTAACCTTTTTGTAAAAGAAAGTGCTGAAGAAATGGCATTTCAGAAATTTCTGTGGCTCTCTCTTCTCCCTTTCTTTCAACAGTTCAAGGTAAACATTTATTACCTGACAAATAACACGTAAACATATCAGGACAAAATGTTATAAGCTCACCAAATTCAACAAAGTCCAAATAGCCATTTTATCTCGAACTCATGTGTAAGGTACTAATACAGTGAAATGATACAAAGGGAAATGCCACACAGTCCCAAAATCACCTCATCATTCAACCATGCTTGAGGTGCAAGGCATTGTAAAAGTTCTCCAGTGATATCAATATTAGAATTATAATGAGTGACTAATACCCTCCTCCTGCAAGATCAAACAAAAGTCATAACTAATGCCCATTTACCAATAACACCAATTGAGGTATCAAATTAACATGTTTCTCAAATCCTACCTATTTCTGGCTAAAAAAGCAATTTGTAACAGCTCCTCTTCATCCTGAGTGAAAGGGATAAAAGGTTCACGAGGTATCTCCTGAAAACCATCAAAAAACTTTCAGTTAAATTTGTAACAAGGGGTATACTAGCTTCAACTTCCAACAAAAGAGAAAGAATCTTCCCTTCCACAAATATCCAATTTTTAAATTAATTATCAACTTCTTGGCACTACTGTACAATTTCTATAACAAGATTTCTTCCAATAAAGGTGGAAAAGCATAAAATTCGAGTAACGCAATAATGTTAAGACTCCCACGATATAAGCACCAAAATTACAGGAAAAACCAACTCACCTCCACCAATTTCTCCTCTGTTTTCTTCGTCGACCGGAACGATTTAAGTGAACTCCACCTTTCCTCGTTCAACTTAATCTCAAATCCCAAAGCTGACAACTTTGTACTCCTCCTCTCCACACTCTGAAGCAACTTCCTATAAACCTCAACACTCGACACATCTACTTCACGGTCCAATACTAACGAACCCATCATGTTCCTAGCTTTCTCGACCTCTAAATTCCCATCCACAGTAACCACCGATCTCTCCTCCACAACCTTGACATCATTATCATGATCATTACCCACAACCGAAACCCCCAACCTAGAGCTTCCTTCTCTTCCATTTTCTTCAATAATCTCAACCTCTTCAACACTCGAATCCTCTGAAAGCACCTCCTTTCCGAGCTTTCGATCCTCATTATCCACGTCAACAACCTTCTTCTCTTTAGCCGAATATCTAAATGCGTCAATTGCCTTTCGCTTCGCGAAATCCAATTTCTTACTCAAGAAAAGGCCCATATCATCACCACTTGATCTCTCTGCGTCACTATAACAACTACTTCTAGACTTCAACAACCCAAATTTCACTATCCTACAAGGGGCATGAACTTCACGACGACAATTCAGTGTGCTCTCCGGATATCGAGAAATTCTAGATACCGTACTATTTGAGGATCTTAGGGTTTGGTTTAAACGCTGATGCATTAACGAGTACCTGAGCTTCTTCGATAAATGAAAATCCGGAGAATTTGAATTTGAATACGAATACGGGTCTCGCTTGCGGCTGTTGGTCATCGCACCCATTATCCGACGAATCTAAAGATCAAAATCCCATGAAATCCAAAACCGATGTGCGAAAAACGCATAACCTTTTAACTGACAAGTGATATTCAACCAATTCATAAGAAATCACGACTTGTTGTTAAAGGAGATAAACCCTTGACGAACAACTTGGGCGGAGTAAATTAGGGCTTTGAAGAAGTAGGATTCAATTGTACTGGAAATAAGTGAGAGGAAGCTTTCCGGGAAAACTTTTTAGACGGAAAAGGACTGATTCTGGACCTTGCAAACGAGGGCTTCCTGTTGTGTTTGTTTCTAATTTTTAATTTTGTTGGTGGGAAACGGCTTTTATTATTATTTTTTCATATATTTACCCTTTTTAAGTCCTTTGTTCATATCTATATATATATATAGGTAACCCCTTCGCCATAAAGTAACAACATAGCAAAACACTCTATTTTGTGAGATTATAATTCCCTATAAAAAAATATTGTTATAATTTCTCTTTTTAAAATTAAAAACATAAATATAAACTAAAAATATAAAAATTAGTATGTGCTAAAATAATCGTACTAACAACTTTTTACATATTAATAACGAGCAACTATTTAACATACGAAGAATTTTAATAATTCTTATTATTGATTTTTTTGGACGTTAAGTTAATTGCATTCGTATAGTGAAACACTATATAATTACATTAGAAATCAGCCATCCGAATATACTTAGCTGCATTGGTTTTTCCATCGTGTAAATGGTACCATGGGAAATTAAAACAAAATCCCTCATAATACAAGAATTATATCGGTTCAGAGTTAGGGAGTGCGTTGAAGGTTACACAGTTACAATCACAGACTTTTGTTAGACTTCAAGCTTCAAGGCTATAGATGATGCTTTCTTCTTTTCCAGTAGAGGTTGCATTAGTGCGATAATCCATCGCATGGTAAGTATTCAGTTTGCATGTTTTTTGGTTCTTCCTCGAGTGTATGTTTGATTAGATTGCATGAGTGCGATAATCCACTGCATGGTAGGTATTCCATCTTGTTAAATATTGGCAGAGAAGAAAACTTTCATTCTCATTAAAAACGTAGGTTACAGTCATATGGTATATATATATATATATATATATATAATTGTCTATACTAAATATAGTAATAGATTCCCTAATATACATGAAACCTGTATCTTATTCTAATCCCTAGAAATCAAGGATTTATGATAACTATACAATCTTCTAGATAATATTTACATAATCCAACATGAAACACTGTGCTTGTCAGTCCCTTTGTTAATACATCTGTCAACTGATCCTTGGTTGACACAAATGGAGTGCATATTATGCCACTATCCAGTTTTTCCTTGATAAAGCGCCTATCAACTGCAATATGCTTTGTTCGATCATGTTGTACTGGGTTATGTGCAATACTGATAGCTGATTTGTTATCACAGTACAACCTCATGGGTCCTTCCCATTTTATTCTCAAGTCATCAAGAATTATCTTCAGCCAAAGTAATTCACATATCCCCAGTGCCATAGATCTAAACTCAGACTCTGCACTTGATCTTGCCTCTACGTTCTGCTTCTTACTTCTCCATGCTACAAGGTTACCACCTAGGAATGTGCAGTAACCAGATGTTGATCTCCTATCCACCAAAGATCTTGCATAGTTTGCATTGGTATATGCCTTTAATGTCATACTTGTGACTGATTGTCGATTAAACAAAATTCCTCTTCCTGGGCTACCTTTCAAGTATTGTAGTATTCTGTTTATCGCCTTGAGAAGTGATTCTTTATGATTGTGCATAAATTGACTAACCGTAATCATTGCAAATGCTATATCTAGTCTTGTGTGTGCTAGATATATTAACTTCCCAATGAGCTTCTGATATGATACTTTATTCTATTGGTGTCTGCACTAGTTTACAACCCAATTTTCCTCTTTCTTTCAACAAATCAAGTACATAATTTTGTTGAGAGATGAAAATCCCTTGCTTTGAATGAGTTACTTCAATACCTAGGAAGTACTTTAACTTTCCTAGTTCCTTGATATCAAATTCCTTCAAGAGACATTGCTCAGATTTTTAATGCCTTCTATATCATTATCCGTTATAATAATATCATTTACATAAACAAGTAATACTGTGACTTCCCCAGAATTTGGGTGTCTAATGAACAAAGTATGGTCTCCTTGACTCTTCTTATATCCCAATGAAATCATCACCTTAGTGAACCTCCCAAACCAAGCTTGTGGGGATTGTTCGAGCCCATAAAGAGCTTTCTTCAGCTTGTATACCATCCCTTCTTTAGATTCAAATCCAGGAGGAACTTCCATGTAAATTTGCTCTTCTAGATCACCATGGAGGAATGCATTCTTAACATCAAATTGCTGCAGATTCCAGTCAAAAATAGCAGCTAATGATAACAATATCCATACTGTGTTCATCTTAGCAACAGGGGAAAATGTCTCAAGATAATCGATGCCATAGTTTTGAGTGAACCCTTTGACCACCAATCTTGCCTTATATCTTTCCACCGATCCATCAGCCTTGTATTTTACGGTGAAGACCCACCTACACCTAACTAGTTTCTTTCCTCTCGGCAATTCCACTAACTCCCATGTCTTGTTCTTCTCAAGGGCTTCCATTTCAGTTTTCATAGCATCCTCCCATATTTTGTCTCCTAATGCCTCAGTTAGGGTTTTTGGTGTGGGAATTGTATGGAGATTGGTTAGGAAGGCTCTATGTTTTTTGGATAGATTATGATAAGACATGAAAGAAAATAGTGGGTATTTTGTTGAGGTTCTTGTTCCGTTCCTAAGTGCAATTGGTAGGTCCTTAGTACTTGTTTCTTTTGGTTCTTCTACTTATTCAACTGACTCAACTCTTGGCTCACTATCTGGTGTGATATTATCACTTGGAAATTGAGCAACGACACGAATAGGAGACTAAAATTGCAACATCCCACTACCGTAGGGTATGTACCTAAGCTTTTAGGAACATAACCTACGATAATAGTACGTTGGAGGAATGGCAAAACTAACTTATACATGACTTTAACCCGCATACTCGAAAGGCATTATCATTTCTCTTAAAACATTCATTT
>JAOQMS010000179.1:21206526-21231190 GCA_027563885.1 Erythroxylum longipes
GTAAGAATTGACTATTTTTGTGTAGGAAAGAAGAGGGAGCAACTTGGAGGTTGAACAAAAGATCAAAGAAGAGAAGATAAGGAGAGTGTATCTGTGCCAAATTCCCACATTCATGGTAATCACGCAAATTACCAGGGAGAAACTTGGAGGTTGAACAAAAGATCTAAGAAGAGATGACAAAGAGAGTGCATCTGTGCCAAATTCCTAAGTTCATGGGAATCATGCAAATTCCCACGGACGTGGGAATCATAGAAGAAATGAGGAGTGCATCTGTGTGTAATTCTTACGCTCATGGGAATCATGCAAATTCTCACGGATGTGGGAATTGTAATCCGAGGTAATCTGTGAGGCTTCAATAAACCTAGGGCTTTTGGACTATAAAAACATCATTAAGCCTCCATCTTTGAGAGAGACGACAACCACCTGTAGAAATACCATCATTGAGGGAAGAACACATGTTTGGAGCATTGAGGAAGGATTGAAGACAAGGATCGTCGTTAAGATTGGGCAAAATAGCACATCAACATCAAAATTCCATATTTTGGCAAAGAAGAGAAGGAGTCTTTATTTTCAATTTTCTGTCATTTTAATCTCTTCTATCCTTTGTAAAAATGGTTTATTTGATTGTTGATGATGTTATGAGACCATGTTAGGCTGATTTCATTTTAAAGATTTCTTTTGAATTATCTTGTCAAAACTCCTATTTTATTGAATTGAATACAATTGTCTTTGTTGATTGTTGTTCTTAACTATCATCTTGCAGCAAATCGAGAGAGTGAGTGAGATGAAATTCGTGTAGGATTGTACAAAGAGAGTTGGAAACCTATCGACTAGCAATCATCATGTTAATTGAATAGTTAGAAGAGAGATCTCGATTATTCAATTGATCACCCATAAGATAGTTTAATAACTAGTTGAATCGGTAGAGTTATTGGGTAGGTTGAGAGATCGTTCAATCGATTCCCATTAATTTCAATTAGGGAAAAATAGTTACACCTTGAGAGAGGCTAATTAGTACATTCGGAAATCTAGGGTGAGACACAATTCAATCAATAAAATAGGAGGGAGACAAAATAAGGAAAAATTAATCTCTAGCATTTAGATTCTTGAATTCAAATTTTCTGCAATTGCGGTATTAACCATTATTTACATTAGTCTTTTAATTCTAATTTAATTTTCTATATTATTTGCATTTCATAATTTAGTTTTTTAAACAAATTTGTGTCTAAATATAAGCGGTGTCTAGGCATCAATCCATATGGGATCAATATCCGCTCTTTTTAACTACAAGTCATGACCTGTTCACTTGCAATTTTTAAGCGTGAAACAAGTAGATAGGTTTTACCTTCAACATGTATTAACTAAAAATGAATGAGAATTTGGATAATATGTGATCATATAATGCTAAAAAAAAGATTGGAGAATATGTGAATGATGAATGTATAATTGATGATATTAGAATAAATAAGTTTTCTTTTTTAGGTGTAAACCTAAGTGCAAGTAAGACATATACAAGTTATAATGTTTGAATAATCTAGACTTGTGATTAAGGATACATACCCGGGAATGTCATTGAGCATGCATTGTACATAACACATAGACATATGTGTATGATTGAATACTTATTTGATTGAGCAATTTAGTAATGTGTATAAATGTGTGTATTGTATGATTTAGACGCACAAGTCGAACTCCAACATCTAAACATTGTCGATTCGTCTAGGCAATAGCTACTGAAGCTTACTGTGAGTCAACCTGGATGTTTCTCACTAGGATTGATTTATTTTTGTTTAAATTTCAGCAATTAAATTGTAATTGATATGGTTGATAATTCCGGACATTAATGGTCTAAGAAGTTTGATATTTAGGATTGTATTGGAAGTGTTTCTTATTGAATATGAATTGGAAAAATTTTGTTCTTAATAAAAATTTTGAATGCCAGACTTAGGTCTGATGAATATGAAAAAAATGATTGTATCTAAAATGAATGAAAGTTATTGAAAGTGTAATATGTGAATTGATGCTTTTCATTACTTGATATGCATGATCAGATAATGGAGTTATGACTGGAGTGGCTAGTGAAAAAGAGCTTAAAGCTCATAAATGTGCATAAAGAGCCATAGGCTCAGTGATTAATGGGCCTAGTATCCACAACAGATACAGGACAGTTATTAATGAGCCCGGTATCTATAACGAATACGTGACAGTTAAAAAGGTGCTCGGTCACAACAAAGTAATAATGAAAGTTGAGTCACATATGCATTTGTATTTATGATTTGATATGTATTAAATGAATGAATTATTTAGGTTGTTCTGTAATGGAAATGTGAAATAGTGTACACAAATTGTATTTGTTAAAGCATGATGAAAATGTGAAATGATATGCAATATTTGATTGTATGATCTATCTGTGAATTGTTCTTGTGATTTGAAATTAGTGAACCATCCTATTCAGTATTTGTTAATGTGATTTGTTTGTAAATTGAATGGTGAATTGTGTTTATGGTTTGATATGAGTGAGCACATCGATTATGGTTCACTCACTGAGTTCGCAAAACTCATCAAAATTGCAAATGTTGATTTTTAAGTACGAGGGCAACATAGTTCCTAAGGAAAACTAGTAGAAGTCTAGTTATGTCAATTTTGGACTCAAGAATGGCTCAAAGGTTGGTCAGATGATACTGAGGATTTTAGATAGAATGTTTTGTATAGAGTAGTAAACTCTCATAGGTTTTGTGATACTGTATATACGGATTTTGTAGTGAAATGCTACAATGTAATTATGTTTTATGAATGGAATGAGGAGTTGATCTTTTAAATATTTGTGTTGTATGTATGATGCCATATAAATTGAATGTGATTGCTCTAACATGCCGCTTTTATAGAGTAAGTTCTCGAATGTCCTCGAGATGTTCGGGTATGTGCTCCATGGAAGTGGGGTGTTACACTGCAAATGAAGATTCTATCTATTAGGGCCTTGATTAGAATGGAAGACTCTCAAACCAATCATGCTACAAGCTATTCTCTGTCAATCAGCCTGTGGTTCCTTGTTTTAATTTCCTTTAGAAAAACTCCATTTGTCTTAAAGTTTCTTTCATAACATGGATATCCATTAAAAATAAACTTCAAACCAGAAGTCAATAGAGTGGTCGTATGGATGATACTTGCATACTATGCTACAAAGCAGTAGAGGATAGAGACCATTTGTTTTTCCTATGTAATTTTTCTAGTGTTGTATGGAGCAGACTCTTACATTTGTTTCCTTTATAACACTACAATTTTAACTAGGAATCTGTGCTGAACTGGGTGATTAACAATACAAGACAACTGCAACCTAATGTTATACTAATTAAAGAGACTTTTACCATATCTAGTGAGAAGATGCGAGAAGATTGTACTTAGAGAATATAGGAGGAAAAAAAAAGAAGGCCTAAAAAGAATGGGGGGGAGGTAATTAAGGATTGTTTGACACTACTAGAACTTACTAAGGATATAACCTACAATAGAAAACTTCGGCGAAATATGATAAAGATAGAGGATCTCTCATAAAGAGTTCATCGTCGTTCTCTTGGGTCTTTCAACATTTTTCTCTTGTAGTTAGCCTAAACTTTTAAATATATAATACTTACCTCTTAGGGATTTACCCTAAGCTTTTTTCCTTATTGTTGTTGTTATTGTTTTTATTGTTGTTGTTGTTGATGATGATGATGATGATGTTGTTGTTGTTGTTGTTATTGTTATCATCATCATCACTACTACTACTACTACTACTACTATTTATTCTTTATAGTATTATTTAGTTTATTAGTTATTTCATATTTTATTAAGTATTATTTATTTATTTATTTTTATAAATTTCACCTAATTTTATTTTGTTTATTATTATCATTATTGATATTTTATTTTTCATGTTTTTCATTCGGAAACAGTCTCTCTACGAGTTAGAGGTAAGACTGCATACTATTAAACCTTCCTAGACCCCACGTGTTTTTACTGGGTGTTGTTATTTTTGTTGACATATATATGCATTAATGAGTTCATAATAAAAGCCTCTTTTGTTAGTATAGAAGACATACATTATATGGTCATCTAAGGATTACCTTTCATAAAATTAATCACCCCATATATGGTATACTATGATAACATCTAGACCAAAATAAAAAATATTTATATTTTCCTTTTAAAAAATAAAAAATTAGGAACATAAATATATTGAAAGCCCAATCCATTATGAAAGTTACCTAAATGATATAATACATGTAAAATAAAAATATGAAAAGTTTAAGAAAGGATCTTTTATTAGAAAAATATAAAAATAATTCAAAATGAATATGTCAAACAAAAAATTAAAACCTTGTAGGAAAATATTTAAAAAAAGAAATATATGTAGATTCACCAAATTGTTTTTGGAAGCAAAAGCAACATATTACGAATTTACCTTATGAAAAAGACTTTAATGAAAAGAAAATCCTTATTAAAAATAGACCTACATAAATGAATAAGGAACATAGAAGCATAATGTAGACAAGAAATAAATGACCTATTAAAGAAAAAACTAATATATCCATCCAGGTCCCTCCGTAGTTGAGTAACATTCTAGATTAATAAAAATTATAAAATAGAAAGAGAAGTTCCTATGTTATTAATAAATTATAAAGCCTTATAATGGATTAGATATCCAATCCTAAACAAAGAGACTTCAAAAATTATATAATGCTAACATTTTCTCAAATTTTGATATGGAATTAAAATTTTGGCAAATCCATATACAACTTAAATTTTGATACAAAACTATTTTGATAGTTCTTTACCTTCTCTTTATGATTCCATTTTTCCAGCTTTTCTCCCCTCTCCTTGTTTAGTTCGACTTAGATTGGAGCTTTCTCTTCTAGGTAACCTGCCTTTTTCCTTCTTTCTTATCCTCCTTGTTTGACTAACAGTTTACTATTATTGGTAAAATGTCACTAGAGAAGGACAACTCCACTCATCCTCCTCTGACAAACACTTTGCCTAAATACTTGCTTGACTCATCCTATCCCCCTTTCCCAAACTCCTCTTACAACTTAACTAACCCCCTAGATGCCAGTTCTAGTCAGATGCCTTCAATAAAGCTTATATGGAACAAAGTTCTCGGTGATCTGTATTTATTTGTCATGCTGAGATATATTCCCCCGAGTAAAGACGATGCTTCTATTGCTCCTCCTTTTCAGGTGCTACAATAAGAAGCTTTGAAATGGAAGGGAGAATTTGTAGGTTGGTTCCTCGACAAAAGGCTCACTTTCCTTCTAGTTAATCAATAGGTGAACACTAACAGGGAGAAGATGGGGCTAATCAAGACACTAAAAAGTAAGTATGACTTTGATATTTTCATATTCAACTTGAAGGATATGGCATAAAGAGTTATGGATATAGGTGCATATTCTTTAAGTCCTATTAGAATATTGGTCCTCAAAGGGGTTGAATTATCTTGCCAACTCCCTATGGGTGCCCATAGCCTTAGATGAAATCACATCAAACGTTAAAAGAATTAGTTTTAATCGTTTATATGTCAAAGTTGAACTTGAGAGAAATCTCCTTGATTACTTAAAGGTCATGAAATATAATGGGAAATGTGAGTTTGAATAGTATACTGTTAAGTTATCATATACTTGGAAACCATTAAAGAAGGGTATGGTGAGGGTATAGAGATCAAAGAGACAAAGTTCAGCTACACAAGAAGCCCAACCTCCTTATGATCAATAACCTCATAAACAAGCTTATGTTCAAACTGAGGTGAACACATTGACATAAGTTATGACAAGTCTAGGCTAAGGAAAGAAATAAAAAACACTACAATACCTCAACCTCAACAGATGTGCAAATCCTCGAGGATTCCACATTGAATGGAAAGGAACCTCCTATAGCCAATTTCCAATGAAGGTAGCAAAAGGAACCAAAAGATTGAGTTAAATTCCTCTAAGATTTCCGCACCGAGTCCCTTAGGAACTTAGTCACCTTAGATTGATTGTTTGGAGCCTGGATTTATTTGTCACAACATTAGGAGAAAAAATGGAAGAATGAATCAATGATTATGAATTTATTTATATAGAATGTCATGGGCTTAAACTGCCCTAATAAACATCTTGTTCTAAAAGATCTATTAGGTATTAAAAAGCCAAGTTTTATTGGTCTTGTAGAGACCAAAATAAAGGAGGATAATTGTAAAAAAGGATTATGGTTCGTGAAAGGGATTGGACTTACCTTAACAACCATGCAAACCATTCCAATGAAGAGTAATATTTGCCTTTGACCCTTCAATCTTTCACTTAGCAAACTGGTATTCGTCAGAGCAATTCATTCACTGTGAATAGGTGCTGAAGCAACTTAATTCCCCTATTCTCATAACTATGGTGTATGCAGCTAATTGGGCATATTGAATAAATTCTCTATGGAGTGATTAAATAAGACTTAGAGTAGTTATTTAATCTCCTTAGATTTTGATTAGGGATTATAATTGTACTCTTCCTCCTATGGAAACTTAAAGCAACTTGAAAAATACCTAATCCAAATTCCTTGAGCTATCAAATCTTACCTCTATTCTTAGCCTCAGTGACCTCACACATACTGGAGTTCTTTTCACTTAGAGCAATAGAAAAACTAAAACATATACATTTGAAGGAAGCTTAATATATGCTTGATTAATGGCTCCTAGATCAAAGCAATGCCACTCAATTAAGCTTATTTTGGAACTACTTTTCTCTGACCACTCACAATTGAAATTGATATTAAGAGTGGATATGAGTATAGAAATGCCCCATTTGGCCTCTTTAACTTCTTATTAATTCATCCCCTACTTAAAGATGTAATTAAAGAAGGTATAAGGAGGGAGATTATTGGCACATTTGCCTACAAATATGTGTAAAAATTAAGGATAATCAAATCAAGGAGCAAATCTCTTATAAAACTAGTTTAGATCCTCTCCAATTAGATAAGAGAGAAGATTTTGATCATCTCAACAAAATTCAGGAAGTCCTTGTCATGTAACTAGATGATCCTTATGTCAAATCCAATGAAATTGAAGCCTTAAAAAGGTATCACTGAACTAAAGAAATATAAAATTCTTAACTATGCTATAATGATTACAAGAGGGAAACAGAAACTCCATATTTTTTCAAAACTAAATCAGGGGTGAAGGAATAAGGGAAGAATTTTTACACTAAAAGAACAAAATGGTAACGTTATGTCTGATTAGACTAACCTTAAGGATCCCACTCTTATTTCAAATCTATCCTAAGAGAGTCCTTCATTGCCCCTAATTTGCCAGATGAACTAACAAAATCTATCAAAAGTGTTCTTAACCCTTAAACATCCAGTTACTAATTAAGGAAGTAATAACTTAGATATTAAAAATACTATTTTCTCTTTCCATCCAGACAAATCTCCTAGTCCATATGGCTTCAATGCTAAGTCCTTCCATTCTACTTGGGAAATAAATGGCTCAATAGTTATCAAAGTTATCTAGGAATTCTTTTGCTCTGATAAGCTTCTCACTAAGTTTAATAAAACTCAAATTTTCTTATTCCTGAAGTTCCCAATCCATCTTCTCTTAATGAATTTAGAAATATAGCATAGTTTAATAAGATTTACAAAGTGATCTCTAAGTTTATCATTAACAGACTGTTGAAAATATTCCCTGACTTTATCAACCCTTGCCAAAGGGATTTTGTAAAAGGATGGAATATAGGTGACAACATAAGCTGTAGCACCCGACTCCTATCCCACTCTTACACGTACGCCCTTTAGTCGTTCGTGCACATGCCCGAAGAAAATGGCGTGCTAACTTTATCACTTTCACATGTCGCATGGCATCATAAATTAAACCATAAATATCATAATGTCTAAAACCCAAAAATTCCTCATTTCATTTCATAAACCATGATTTACATTGTAGCATTACATATAACTTTCGTGTTTATACAATGAAACCTATTAGAGTTCACAGCTCTGTCTACAAAGTATGCTACATACATGAGAAATTAACAAAAAGATTAACTAAACCCTTCAATCCCAGCTAATCGATCTTTGAGTCGTGATCTCTATCCAAAACTTGTCCTAGATCTCTTCTAAGCGGTCCTAGAAGCTAAGTCATCACTCTCATACCTGAAAAGTCAATGTTACAATTTTGATGAGTTTTGCGAACTCAATGGAGTAACCATCCTCGATGGTTCACTTATATCACACATATCACATCAACACATAAAATCACTTAATTCACAACATTTTATATCTCATATATCATCATAAAACACTTTGTACATATATGTTCACATTTTTCATTCAATTCAATTCCACATTACAATTGCAATCATTTAAATCATATAATTCATGTGTATATGCAATGTTTATGAGACTCACATTCGTTTATTATGTTGTTGTGACCGAGTGCCTTTTTCACTATCCAGTGGATACCGGGCTCAATAATACTATCCCTTATCCGTTGGGGATACAGGGCCCATTTTACATAGCGAGCCAGAGGCTCTTACCACAGTCTGAGCATTAAGCTCTTTTTCATTAGTGACTCCTGTCCAACTGTCTTTATGTTTCATGCATTCATGTAATGAAATGCACCATGCGTTTTCAATCATTATGCTCATTCTGTCACATTCACATTCTTTCTCATTCATATTTGTTATCGAACTTTTAGTCTGGCATTCAACATACTAGTTGAGAATCATTTAGTCAATCACATTCATATTCAAGGAACACTTCTAATGTATTATTCATGCGTCAAACACCTCTGACATTGAATGTCCGAAAATCAGTACATACACATCACATAACACTTCAATATATAATTTAATAAACAAACAATCATAGTGAGACCATCTTAGGTTACTCACAATTGCTCCCTTTAGCTTATTGCCTTAAAGTCCCGGCAATGTCTGGACGTTGTCACTCAACGTGCTCTTCTATATGCAATCACATACATTTTCACATTACTACATTGCACATTCAAATAATTAAACACATTTACAAATGTATCATATATTATGCATGTTCAATGACAAATTCTCGGGTATGTAACTTTCTTCACAAATCTTAATCATTAACACATTATGACTTGTACATCGTTTAGTTTGCAATTAGGCTTATGCCTTAAGAAAAACTAATCACTTTCCATTCATCATTCATAAATTCATCAATCTTTTCCCAGTACTATACATTTACCAAAACTTTTCCAGTAGTATATATTCATACATTCACCCAATTCTTGTTCATAAATATCCTATGTTCTTCAATACCTCATTCATCCATACCTTATACACATTATTCATGTCCTAAAGATCATATTTGCATTAAAAGTACTCATTTATTCCTTTAACAAATCAGAATTTCCATATTTGAACTCAACACATCAAAACAGTCCCTTCTTTAAGTTTTGAATTCAAATAACTACATAAACTTATCAACATATCTTCTAGACAAACTGCTTCACAGAAGCATTAATAAGACATCAATAATCATTTTTCATGTTTTATATTTTGACTAATGCGAGCTCTAAAGTCCCCAAAAATAAGGAAATAATATAAGGTTCCTGCACAGGGGTCTGTCACAGGCATTATTAGGAAAAACAAACATAACTCAAGATCTAGTCACTATTTAATCAGGACACTTTCACAGAGGTCACGATAACACATATATATACAACTTTCATTCTTTGAGTTTCTTCAAATTCATGCCTTAAAGATATGTAAAATAGATCGAATGATACAGCTCTAATTTTCTAGATTTTTTTTAAGACAGATTTTTTGGTCAGTCTTGTATGACTATTTTGACCTAGAAAATGAGGTATTTAGACAACACTGTCTTCTAAAAAAATGTTAATATATGTCTTAATTTTCTAATGAAATCAAATTAATTCATTTTGGTTTAGTTTTATGCAAGTTATACATAAAATACTACAGGCTGTTCTTATACCACGACAGCACACAGTTCTCAACTTCACGCCAAATTTCAAGACCCGTATAAACAGAATTCAAATTCACTTCCTTTATAAAAATTGTAGCCATATATCTCTAGTTTAATATAAATTAAAAATAATCCCATTTGGATATCCAAAGATCAAGATATGGCCCAAAATACAGATGCATGTTCAGAGAATTCACTCCATCTAACATATTCCAACACACATTTAACTTCATTTTCAACTCTACTTTATCTCCAAACTATCATCCTACTTATTCTCATCTCAAGACAATACACTAACCTTTCCTTTGGCTTTAAACTCATGAATTATCATTCATCTTAACACAAGGTAAGACATAACTCTATTTATCTCTTCATCCATACACACATCATCATACTTCAAACTTCCTTGTTCATACTTATTTATCTCTTAATTCATTATCATAATTGATTGATTTACCAAACAGTTCATGAATAACATTAACTCACTACAATTTAGATCATGATCTATTTATTATTACACTACACCCACATTAAAAACACATATATAAAAAATCATGATCAATCATCAAATTTCTCATCATATATGTTCGATTTAACAATACCCATGAAGATTAAAGCATAACTTACTTTACTTAGCTTCAAAATTTTCAAAATTTTCAAGATCTCACTTAACCCTCGCTCTCCATGCTACCCATGTACATCATCCTTCAAGGTGGTAAGGTTAGGTCTTTAGTGAGAAATGAAAGAGAGAGCAAGATGAAAGCAACAATTGATAGATGAAAGTAAGATGTAACGTTGATGAAGGCTTGGAAATTCAAAAATTGTGAAGAAGGAGAATGAAGAAGAAAGTTACAAAGAGAAGAAGAGAAAGCAAGAATGAAACAATTAAATTAGTCTTTCAAGGGTTAAAGAGTGAACAACATGAGTGAGGGATGAGTGGTGAGTGGTAGTGACACTTGTCACTGCCATTTGTCACCTTCCTATAGTCCCATTTGGACTACTTTCATAACTAGTCCATTTTGTCTCCAATTTCTACTCCAATTGTCTGCCAAATTTCAATGACACTTTTCAATAATTCCTAAAGTCATTTATCAAAATTTTTATTGCCATTTGACTCTTAATTCTACTTCCATTTACTAATTGTCCTGCCACTTGGCATTTTTCTCGTTCAAAATTTACCCAAAAATTTAGGAATTTTCTAAATTTCACCAAAATTTCTAAATCAATACCTATACAAACCAATTTAATTTTCAATATATACAAACCACAATTCATATCAAAAATCACATTTATAAATCAATTATACCTAGAAAATGTTAATAAATGCATGTACAATCATTTTAATGTGCAAACATTAATATTCACATGTGTGTGTATGTCATATTATATATGAACATGAAATGCACTTTCTAACTTCTCATTAACCTCTCATGTACCGTATTATAGGGTCCTAACCCTTAACATAGGATAACGGGATGTTTCATAAGCCTTGTTCAGGAGCTACTCAGGGGATATGAATCTAACAAAACCATCATGGGCTATGCAACGTAAATTGATTTCACTAAGGAATTTAATTCACTAAACTCGGACTTCATCCTTAGTTCCCTATAGGTGATTGGTCATACGAACAGTTTCATAACATGTTTTCAAGCTTGTATATTTTCAATTTCCTACTATATGCTAGTCAGTAGAGAAATTTTAAAGTTCTTTAAAACATATCAATGTCTGAGATAAGGTGATCCTTTATCTCTGTATCTACTTACAATAGTTATGGAGATGTTATCGAGACTAATCAACCACAATATTGTTAGAACTTCAGCTTTCAAATACCATTATAGATATGACAAGCTTAAGCTCTCATATGTTGCTTTTAGACATGATCTCTGCTACTTTGTGGGGTTAATTTTATCTCTATAAACATCTTGATGAAATTTTTAGGCTCCTTTAAAAGGCTATATGGTCTTATGTTCAATGCTAACAAGGGTTATATCTTCTTCTCAACTTCTTCATCAAGCTATGCTATTCTAAACTCTTCCTCACTAAGACTATAACTTAAACAACTTCTATTCAAATATTTGGATGTCCCTATTTCACCTAGGGTTGACTACTATAGATTATTATCTTCTTACCAACTCAATTGAAAGAAGACTACATTTTTGGTGCAATTGTTATAAAGGAAGGATCATATTTGTTATTTTTGTTCTCAACAACCTATATATATATTGGTGCTCCCACATTACAACCTAAAGGGGTTATGAAGTCAATTGATAAACTAGTAGGGGATTTTATCTAGAAGGGATACACTAGTACTATCAAAATCCCTAAAATTTAGTGGAGTACTATATGTCTTCCTAAGCAACATAGAATGCTAAGAGTATGCTTAATCAAAAGAATGATAGGTTCTATTGATTAAAATATTATGGAAGATCTGTATGGACTAAGAAAACCTTTGGATGAGATGGATAAAAACCTACCATATTAAAGCCCAAAGTATCTGCATAGTGGGAGTTAACCCAACTTAATCATAAACCTTTCAGTAGATTCTACTCACTAGAAGCTTCATGCAAAACCATGTTAAGGAGAAAATTGGCAATGGAAAAGATAAAAATTTCTAGTTTGACAAATGGAATAGTTTTGGTCCTTTGTACAAGCTTAGAGACTTTAACATGCTCAAAGTAATTATTCTGGTAAATACCAAGGTGAGTGACATATTGGAGAATAATTCCTAGCATTGGTCATTCTATTCAACTAAAGGGATTTAGGAAATTATACAAATGCTTCCTAAATGCTATTTGGAACCCTCTAACTCTAATAGAATAAAATGGACTCTCCATAATCCAATGAAGTTCACCAGTAGCTCATACAGGAAACTTTTAATGGGACCTTAACCATCTTTACAAATATATAGATTGATAAGGAACTCTTCAACCCCTTCACATTCCTTTATTCTCTAGTTAGCTAGCTTCTAAAGACTTTGTACAAGGGATAAGATCAAATTCCCTTTAACTAGTCTTTTATATGCATTATGTTATAGTGAGCTGGAATCTCATAATATTTATTCTTTAAATGTTCTTTCTCTGTCAATTTCTAGCATTTTTTCTCCTTTTACTCAACCTCACTTACCCATGCTTAAATTGGACCAACATCATATTATAGGCTTCTTCTAACAAAATGAACACCAAACCTATAAGCTAGACTATCCTTATAGGTTCACTTACGTCTAGACTTGAGGAATTTTTGTCTTTACAAGTATGCTTTCCAACTTAAGTTATCCTCTAGCAAAATTATTAGGTTGTGAGACCTTACTTTGGTTGTAACTTTGTAAACTAATAATGTTGTTCCTTTTAATATATTTACCTTTTATTTTCTAAAAAAACTACTTTTATAGTCCCATTAAGGAAATTTGAATGGAATGTTATGCCTTATAATTTAAAAGAATATTAAATGAAATTTTTTTCATATTCTGAATTTTACATAGGATATATAGATGATGTATTAATATTGTCTACTACCATAGAATAAAAATTTAAGTATGTTAAAATATTTATCTATATTATTAAGAAAAATGGCCTAATAGTATCTAAAAATAAGTCAAGTCTTTTGCAAACAAGAGTAAGACTTTTAGGACATTATATAAAAAGTGGAATATTAACATTTACAAAAAGAATGTTCGATTTTAGGAACAAATATTTTGATCAAATATTAGATAAAAAACAATTGCAAAGATTCTTAAGAAGCTTAAAATAAATAATGGATTCTCACCCAAACATTAACATAGTATGTAAACCTTGCACAAAAGGTTAAGGAAATAGCCCACACCTTAGGTTAAACAACAAACTAATATAATTAAATGAATCAAGTCCTAATTAAAGAAAATTCCAAATTTACATTTAGCTATCACTAATGCATATAAAATTATAGAAAATGATGTCTTAGATCAAGGGTATGGAGGAATACTATAACAACTTATTGACAATAAAGAAAAGATAGTATAATTTAATTCTAGATATTGGAACCCTCCTCAAGGAAATTATTCTATTGTTAAGAAAGAAATTATTTCTATTGTATTATGCATTACTAAATTTCAAAGTAATTTATTAAATCAAAATTTATTTTATGCGTAGATTATAAATCTACAAAAGAAATTTTACTAAAAGATGATCAAAACATTGCATTAGAATAGATTTTTACTAAATGGCAAGCAATTTTAAGTATTTGTTATTTCGATATTAATTTATGAAAGGTGAAACAAGCTCTATTCCCAATTTCTTAACTTAAAATAGTTTTTGCAATCCACATAATGATCCCAATAGGAAAAAAAATTGAAACTAAAAAAAAGATCTCTTCTACAATTTTAAGAAATTCTCCTTAAAGACTAACCTAAAATACCATTGTTTGCCTAACTGGTAAAATCTTTGAGAGTTTTTTTTTAGAGTTGTTTTAAAAGAAGAATAAACTTTTACATTCATTCTTAAAGCCCAAGGTGAAGCCTTCTCATTTTCATCCTTTGAAGTCAATATTCATAAATGGCTTCACCACTTGTCAACAACTCCTTAGCTAGCAATAACTCTAAGGAACTACTCCATTAGTAAAAGCCTATAAAAAATCCTATAAAAACAGTTGCTAAAAATGCAACCATAAAAGTTGTATTACGAAATAGGGACCCTTTCAAATGATAATTTGCAAGGCCTATAATCACTGAAAAAATTTTCAAGGAATTTACAGATAATACTATCTCAAAAACCTCTTTTCAAAATTATTATTTTTAAGAAAGATTCTTTCAAAACAAATTTAATGATTGAAAATAGTTTTTATTATGCTAACTCTTTTTATGTAATCAATAATTTTTCCCCAATAGTAGCATTACAAACCTTTAGGATTTACCAAAACCTTAAAGCTATTATTTGCACGTTTTAAAAGAAACAAATTCTATAAAAATAAATACCACTCCTACTTCTTCCACCTATAAAATTAATAAAGTCATACACCATATGGACTGGAGATAGGAAACATAAAGAGCAAAAAAGTTTGAAGCTCAATTCTAAACCAATCTCCCATATTGCCCTAATTATAATTACTATGACTACTGTAAGCCTAATTCAACACCATCCTATTAATGAACACTACAAGTTGCTACACATGGCTATTTTCTTCAACACTAGAGCTACTTTTAGCTTCCCCTTTGAGCCCATGAATTAGTGGAAATGGTATAGGTTAATACCCAAAATATTTCTATAACAAATATAACAAGGATATTCCAATTTTAAAGTCAGATACCATAATAAAAATTATAATGGCTAATTTCTTCCTTTCTTATTATTTGTCTTAAAATTCTTAATCCCCTAGGTGGTAATATGGAGGTATGACTACAAGTAAGATCAATGACCAAATTTTCCTATTTTTGATAAGGAGCTTCAAATTCAAATGGTGGGATACATATGTCTGAAGATAAAAAGCTTCACCATAGACTGTGGAAGAATGGCTTGTCCAAAAATCCTAGCCCATTGACAAAAAAAAACAATCCACTATATTTTAACATAAAAATTCAAAAGAAAATGTCCTCCTAGCTGAAGCTAAAACTGAAGAAAAATATTTTGAGATAGTAAAGTAGTTGTTAAAATATCAATCCACTTCAACATTAAAGAAAAATAAAGAGAAAGCAGATATAGGCTAAAATAATAAGGAAATAGAATTAATTTAACGCTATTTTGGGGCATAGAAAAATTCATATTGGATAACACTCTGCAAGATGATAAAGACTTTGAAGATGCCTGATAAAATGCTACAGATTGCAAAGATGGCTCATAAAACACTAAAGTATGCAAAGATGCATTACCAAAGCCTACAAGATGCTAAAGCCTACAAAAAGCTAAAGCTTACAAAGATGCCTTGCTAAAAGATGTTAAAGCTTGTTATATTCTTTGTAATATAATTATTGAAATAGATATCAACATGCCTATCAAAGGGCATTGGATGTAAGAGGATAGGCATTCCTTTCTTCACTATCTTTTATTGTTTGACCTCTTTATCTATCTATCTATTCATCTCTCTCTCTCTCTCTCTCTCTCTCTCTCTCTCTCTCTCTCTCTCTCTCTCTCTCTCTCTCTCTGTACTTTAACTTCCTATCCTTTCCTTTTTTTAGTCTTACATACGAAAACACCCTTCCACGTTGCTAAAATCCCTTGATACTAAAATATGCATACTATATTACTAAAACTTAATAAAAACCCCTTTTTCAAAACCTTCTATCTTAATGCCTCACAAAATTTGAATAAAATAAAAGTGAGTTATTTTATTTCAGTCTCTATTAATTTTAATATTCATATTTTTATGCTTTATTAAACCATCTAATTAAATTTTATTTTATTAATCTCCTAATTTCTATTTTCTTACTATTTTAATATTTTATTGGTTTATTCATATCTTTGCTTATGCTTTCAAAATTTTCTGCTAAACTAAGACATAATAAGACTAAATAAAAAATATTCTTACTTAGAAGAACAACACAAACAATTATTAATATTAAATAATAATAATCAATTACTACAAGAAATTAGAACTGGTAAGATAATACGTAATGTTATTAAGAAAAGGAATAAAATTACTACATGTAAATCAGAAATATTATCTAGGCCTTAAAAGCTCTTTAACCTTAAATATTTTGCATATTTGAAATTCCCAAAAAAAGAAGGTTTTTAAAAAAATTAGTGAAAATTTGAAAAAGAATTATTTCCCTTAAAATATGAATATAAATAATTAAAAGAGTTAGTATCACTTCCTCAACTTGAAAAAATAATAATAATACAAGGTTTAGATAGAGTTGATACTTATGAGAATAATAATAAGTATTGTCAAATAAACTTTTATTTTACATAATTAGAAATATTATCAAGAGCTTAAAGTTTAATATTTTTCTCAATATTTTGTTTTTATTTACCTATTAACATCCACCCATTGGTAGGCCTTATTCATACTTGCTTTTGTATTCCTACATGCATTAATCTTATGTGAACATAGTTGCAATTCTTATCTTTATGTTTATCCATAAAACTGACCTTAATTCTTTCTTGATTTTAAGCAGTTCATATTTTTATTTGTTTGTTGTAGTTAAGTCACTGTTTGTAGTTTTCATTAATAGGAAGATTTTAAATCAAACATACTAGTAGTTATAGTAATTATAAGTGGGGCAATACGAGAGGTTGGTTGAGGATCGAGCTTTATTTTTTTTTAATTTTTCATGGTTGTTATTCCCACTCCATAAGTTATATGATTTATCCATATTTAGTGCTTATACCTCTAGTAATAATGAAATGTTTTTATTAATAATGAAATAACAATAGAAAATTTTGAAAGATCTATTGAAAATTGGAAAATTCCAGTTTCATTGTACTAAAGATGAGTGGTCCCGACATAAGTCTTTTATAGGCAATAAATCTATTTTTAGCCCTACCAACATATCAAATACAATGCTATTTATTAAACTAGAGGAGGTTTCAATTAATGTTTTGATGATAACAAAGCTTAAGTACTAGTAATGGTTTATTATTTTGACAAGAAGTAATATGAGAACAAGATGAATTCATAAACTCAAGATGGAAGCTCATAAAGTTGATAAGAAAAAGATAAAGTTTGCAACTTAAAAAGTGGAGACCAAATCATGAGCAAAAGAAGAAAAGGAACATAAAGGTTGTTCTTTAGTTTTTAATGTTAATTGTAATCTTGTTTAGTTACTTTGATGTTATAAAAGGCTCATGATGTATAAATATTTTATTTCACTTTATTGCATGAGTCTTTTCATTCATCAATAGACATTGAAGCCTTTAGTTTGAATATAAAGCCTCTTAAACTTTTAAACAAACTTTAGGGAACATTTTGGGAAGTGTTTAAATCATAATTAAATTAAACATATTGAGTTTGAGCATTTGAAGTTGTTAAAATCATATTTTTATGGGATTGGTTAATTTCTATGGGTTAGTTGTCGACCAATATAAGTTAAAGTTAATAAATTTGATGTATTAAGAGTTTTTAGTGACATTGGTTAATGTAGTATTGGACTAAATGTCATATTTGTCGATCAATATGCCGACTGGTCAACTAGTGTCCCTTTGATTAATAAATTTGGTACTATTAATACATATTGGTTGACCAATATACTATATTGCTCAACTAGTGGTCTACAGATAGTCATTGTAATGGTTAGTTATTAGCTTAAATGGGTAATAAGGGTCCCAAAACACTATAAATAGGTTTTTCTTAATGGTTTTACTATAAAGAATCATTTGATTATATTTTACACACATTTCTAAGTGTTTTTCAATCATTAAGCACCATTCTCTCATATTTATGTGAGTGAGCCTCTTTGGAATTATCAAGTGATAAAGTAACGTATTTTGAGTTGTAAGATTTAGTTAGGGCATTTTATGATTGTATTTATGGTAATATAAGTGAAATTGAGATTCCTCGGTAACATTGAGACTCCTCTTCACCTTGAAAGAAGATTGTAAAAGGGTTTCTTATAATTGAAAAAGATCGTATAAGGTTATTCTTTGAAAGAATACTTATATTAGAATTCGAAGAAGAGTCTTGGAAGTGGACATAGAAAAGATTTGTTTATCAAACCACTATAAATCAATTTGCATTATCTCTTCCTTATCCTCTTTAAATTATTGTTAAATTATTTGATTAATTTATATTAATCAATTTTCTGATCCTTATTTATATTGAGTGTTGTTAATTAAGTACATTGGTTAGAAAAATTGTTAAATTCTGTAAACAACCTATTCACCCTTACCTTTTGGGTGCTATTAGGGACTAATAAGTGGTATCAAATCAGGTCTCTAGTATTTCTAACAAACTTATATATCAAATATCACAATTGCATACTGAGGAGCATCATCATCATTCAACTAAGAGAGATAAAGCATTAGTAGAGCACCTTTCTTTGATGGTGATGATTAACTTTATTGAAAAACTAATATGAGATTATTTTTAATGACTAAAAGTTTTTAATCTATGGGAAATATTTTTAAATGATCCGTTTATACCTATTAAAATTGTAAATAATAAAGGGTCCCCAAACTAAAGGAAGAATAGGAACCTCAACATAAAAGATTAATTTAAGGCCTCACATATCTTAAATTATGCATTAAGAAATAAATTTAATAGGATCTTTATGTATGAAAAGGCTTATGACATTTGGCATACATTATAAACTACAAATGTGGGCATAAATCAAGTTAAAGAGAGCAAATTAAGCTGGACTAACACATGAGTATGAATTATTTCAAATAAAGCATGATGAAAGCATATCTATCATGTATACTAGATTTATTGATATTATTAATGCTCTTAAAGGTCTTGAAAAGATTGTATTAATGTTCAATTAGTAAGAAAGTTGCTTAGGTCACTTACAAAGACAATGGAAGCTAAAGAGATAGCCATATAAGAAACTAAGGACCTAATAACACTACTATTAGCAGAACTTATTAGATCTTTCCTCACATATGAAATGAAACTCTAAAAGACACAAAAAAGAAATAAATCTTCTAATGAAAAAGAATTAAGCATTCAAAGCCTCAAAGGAAGAATCGAGTAAAGAGGAAACGACATCAACTAATTAATGAAAATGATGAAGAAGAAATTGTCTTATTCACTAGAAAATTCAAAATATTTTAGAAAAATAAATTCTAAAAAAGAAAGGACTTCAAAAAAGGTAAAAGCAATTTAAAACATAAATCCTATAATGTTAGTTAATCTGAATGTAGAAAACACATCCATATAAAGTCATAATGTCCTCTACTCAAAGATAATGAGAAGTATGAAAGAAACTATAAGAAACAAAGGAAGAACAAGAATAAAGCACTTAAAGCATCCACTTATAATGACAAAAGTGAATCCAAAAATTAGCATTTGGAAGAAGAGCAACTTATCAAAGAAGCTGAAGAAGATAGAGACTATTTTTTCTTTCAATGCAGGTAGTCCAGATCAATTTGGGGTAGAATTATGTATATGTTGGAAAAATACTCCCAAAATTATGATTGACATGAAACACTAACCTAGATCACCAACATGGCTAATGTTTAAAAGCAAAATGGAGCAATCTTCAAAGCAACATTTACTACAACAATTTATTCCCTGTGAAAAGAAAGAAACAAGAGAATTTATAGTAGTGAAGAAACAAGCAGAAATCAAATAAATTAAATAATAGATGGCACTTGTAATTATGTAAAAATGACATGATCTTGTCTCTTTTGTTAGATTAGTTAAATGACGTAATATCTTATTATATCATAAATATATAGTAATGTTGGAATAGCTTTGTTATGGTTAATCGAATATATTCATTTTTCAAAGAAAAAAAAAGAAGAGATAGCTTATATGTGCTTTACTGCTATGGAAAATAATAACGTAACATGTAACCCCAATTTGTGTGACAATGATAGTAATTTGACATATGATGACTTAGTCCCAAACTTTAGAAATCATAAGTAAGAAAAGGATGAAGTTATCTTCCAAACTCAAAGAAGTTCAATGAAAGTTAGATGTATGCATAAATGAGAATGAAAAGAAGAAAAGTTAACTGTATAGAATTAAAGCATCAAAAAATGTGATCATTAATGACAATCATGATGTAGACATATTCAAGCATAAAAATAAAGCATTGAAGAAGGAGGTTCCTGCCCTCAAGGATTCATTGTCCAATTTTTCAAAGGAGTGAAAAACTTGAAAACATATTAAGAGCTCAAAATAATTCCAATAATAGGTATATGATTAGATATAATTATGGAGTGTTTTCAATACTAAAACTACTTTTTCCAAAAGAAAGCATTTAAATAATAAGGAACTATTTCATAGAATGACAAATGAATATGAAGCATCTACATCTAAGCATACATATATACATAACATATCCATTAAGGCTCACTCTAAGAGTAAAACTTATACTTTCAAATATGGCTTATCATCTTGGCATAGAGTTTAATATTCTTAAGAGAAGAATAGGCATAATCTCTATGATAATATGCATATCCATTCACCCCCTTTAGACTTTAAAGAATCATGCATCAAGCCTTAATTCATAGCAAGTATAATATCTATAATCATGCTTTTAATATCCAAAGGAAGATTATTCATTATGCTTACATTGATAAAAGACCAAGAAAATACATTTATGCATCATCATTACCTATATAACATGATATGCCATTTTTGTAGTAATTTTGGACATGTTGATAGAGTTTGTTTTACTTAAAAAATGATAAGCAAACCCTTGAAAGTGTGGAGTTGAAAAGAAGAAGAAGCCTAATAATCAAGAAACCAAGATCATTTGAATACCTAAAACACATTGATTATCTTGTTTTGTAGGGATGCTAGAAAAAAAAAGAACAATTAGAGATGGTAGTTATTGAACTAAGTATTATTATTTTGAAGAGTTTATATTTTTTTATTAATGACTAAACTTTTATGTTCAAAAAAGTCTTGAAAATATTTATAGAATATAAAAAAATTATCCCTTAAAGAGAGCAAGAATGATTAAAGACTCCTTCAAAGAAATAATAGTTAAACTAATTGAGGATGATAAGAAGGATGATAGGCCTCCAATAGATTGTAAACTCAAGAAAAATCCTTATTCAAATCATTCATTAGTAATGCTTAATAAGAGGTAATTATGAGTTCATACTTTAGAATTTTGAATTTATCAATTTGAGTATAAATCCTTAGTGTTGCTTATTTAGATGAGTTATGAATAATGTTTTTAATATTTTTTATAGTGTGAACCTTAGTACCTAAAATTTTAATCAATTGGGAAATAACTTATGTAAACCATTAAATAAGGATGGATTTTCGCACAATTAGAAGGGAATGATTTATGTTTAATTGAAATTCTATATGATAAATGACTCTTTTTAATGTCTTCATTGATTTTATCCATATTTCGTTATGTGGTTTTGCTCTAATTTGAGTCTTAAGGCTGTGTTTGATTAATTTTATCCATATTTTGCTTTTATTGATGGAAATTCTAAGATATTAAGACATATTGGTTGACTAATGCCTCGGTGTTGTTGAATACTTTCTTTTAAAACACCAACACCCTTGCTTTCCAATAAGTTTGTTTATTGTCTGGTCATTTGTCTAGTCACCTGTATGGGCATATTGATCAACCTTTTCCTCCTATGGTCACCAATGCACCCGTATTTGACTTTCCCTTATTTCTAGTGAGTTTGTAAGGAGTGTGGGTCACTCTTCTGGTGGATCATCTATGCATATTAGTTGATCAATATCTTCTAATGGTTGACCAATGTCCCTTTATCTAAAAAGCCTTTCTTTCCAGTGAGTTTATAAACAGTTCATTTGTATATCCTAGTCGATTGATTTATATTAAGCAACTTTCTCATTCTTATTTATATTGGTTTTTTGGAAAATCTTATCTATATTGATTATTGTTAATTGAGTAAATTGGTTAGAAATTTTATTGAATTTTATAAGCACTCAATTTACCCCTATCCTCTTAAGTGCCATTAGGGACTAACTTTATATTTATCTGTGAGTGAGAAATAGATAGTATGTCTAAATATAACATAGTAAACACACTACAACAAATGAATATGGCTGTAAATGCTTGGCATAAAAATTTGATTCCCTTTGGCCACTACCATAAATTAAGTTATAGAATTATTAATCATTTAAATTATGATTTATTTATTTAAATAATTAAATTTATGAACATTCAAAGAATATTTTTACTCAATATGATATCAGATATAATAATTAGTTTAAAGAAATACAAAATTTATTTTTGACTATATAATATATGTATTATAATGTATAAATTGAATGGTAAAATACAACTCTTAATTATTAAAATTTTTAGTTATAAATATTTAATTTTATACTAATAAAATAAGGAATATTTTAAAATTTTTATAACTCTTAACATTGTTATAAAAAGATTTTAAACAATAATTTTAAGGATTTTTTAATTCTTGAAAATTGATGTTTAAAACACTTAATTAAATTTTATTTTTCACTAAATCATCTTTTAAATTTGTAATGTTTCACCTCTACACTCCTTAGTATTGATAGCAAATTATATATGTCATTATAACTTAAAAATTAAGATATTTATTTTGGTCTTTACATAACATATGAGAGAGGGTAAATTGTATGTGTTCACTCTTTGTCCTATCTATAAACTAATGAATAAATAACCTACTCCAATTAATGATTAAGAGAAATTCATATATGAAAAATTCAACATAATTATAATGATAACTAAAGAGAGGAGGAAAAAAAACAAAATCAATTTATATTTTAGTCAAATAATCATTAGCCTACATTCATTTTCGATGGTACACTTGATAATTTACTATCTACTTTCTTTAATGGATAAAGAAGAACTCTCTATATAGCATCTTTGTGCATAGGTGAAAAAGAATGTTTACAATCTGCACAGTGAGAGCTTGCGAAGTCTACCCATTCTTAATGAATCCATTTAGGCCTATTAAGAACATGTAGATTCAGGGAACTTGGCTCGAAAACAACTGATTACTAATTGGGGCTAATCTCAGCGTTAACGGAATAAAACACAAACGATCCCCCATACTGAAGTAACATTCCCATCTTACTTAATTCAAGTGCTAGCTTTCTTCAGTAGGTCCAGTTCTTAGGCTACCGGTGACTAGCCAGTAGGCACTCTTTGGGCAGAGCTTTCTAAATCTACTAACTGACTTAGGAGGGTAATAAGAACTCAGAGCCTTCACATCCACCCTTTTCGACGAAACATCTTAGAGCCAGGAATGAAGAGTAACTCTTTATAAATCTTATTCAAGGTTAAGAAAACCTCACAATGCAAATCCTAAGCAATTTCTTCTATTCCAATAATTGCACAACTATACAACCCACCCAAAACATCCATCTCTTGTTGAGACTAACTAAAAAAGGCTCAAAATATATTATGTCATGTCTACACTCTATAACCTCTCATAGTTCTTGTCAACTCTCTAGTGTATACAAGATTCTTTCCACTACTTATGCATGGTCTATTTTATGCTTAAAATAATTTTAAAATAATTAAAAATAAAAACTATTTATTACAGTGACTAATAACAATATGAATGAGGTCATAAACTTATGATATATTCTTTTAAAATATATTGGTCGACCATGCTGCCACAGTGGTTAATCAGTCTATCTAAAGTCCTAATATTTGTTACCTAAATCACCATATTGGTGAACCAAACTTCCTAAAACAAGTTTTTGGAAACTTATCAAGTTCCTTCAAAGGTTCAAACATATTCCTTTGAAAAAACTTGAATAAAATCATTTTAAAAGTTAAACAAAAGCATTTTAATGTCACTACAACAAAAACATACATTTCGCGTCATTTTTAAAGTAGACGTCGCGAATTGTATGTGGCTTTCTGCGACGTTGTATGTAAACATCGCGGATAAACGAAGTGTTTGACGTCGTTTTGTGAGAAAGACGTCGCAAAATACTAAGCGTGACGTTCTGGTGATTTAAACGTCGGGAAAGGCCAGGTCCACATTAACGCTCCCCTCGCCCCTAGCAAAACAACGTCGTGTTGTTGGCCGAACACGACGTCGGTTTTATACCCTTGAAAGTGATTAGTCCCACCCTCCAACCCGATGAGATGGCGTCGTGGGGGGGGGGGGGGGGGGGGGGGGGGGGGGGGGGGGGGGGGGGGGGGGGGGGGGGG
>JAOQMS010000179.1:21231290-21247361 GCA_027563885.1 Erythroxylum longipes
TTAAATTAATCATTAAAATTGATTAATTATTAAATTATTCCTATATTCGGATAAATGAAAACAAAGAAAAAATTTATCATTTATATTGAATCATTAGTAAATAAATTTTTAAAAATTATTATAAATAAATTAATTTCGGTTAAATTAAATTTAATAAATGTATTACAATCCGCAACGTCTGACGAACCAAACGTTGCGGAATATCACTTTTCTGCGACGTCTTTCAAACGTCGTTAAAAACAATCAATTCGTGACGTTCTCGCAAAACGTCGCCAAATATCCTTACCTTTCCTGACGTTTTAAAAAACGTTGCCGAATATCGTTACCTTTCACGACGTTTTCCACTAGACGTCGCAGATACCTATTACCTACCCCACCATCTGCGACGTTTTTTGTGACGTTTTGGTAAACGTCAAAGAAGGTCTTCTACAACATCATATTGCCTTCTGCGACATTTTAAAAACGTCGCAGAAGGGTTCCATTTCTTGTAGTGTGTATTAAGATAGTTTTCTTTAAAAACTTCCCAATTTTCTACTTTGTTCATCTTTTTATTCTTTAATTGTTCAATTGGCTCATTTGTCTAGTTTATAATGCTATTAAGCTTGATCTTTTACATATTAATTTACTAATATCACTAAGTATTAAAACATTAGTAGTAACATATTTTTTATCATCAAAATTATGTGTTAAAACCTTACTTGTTCCAATATTTTATTTGATAAATGTACAAAAGACAGCCCTTAACTTGAAAAGTATTATTATCCATTGCACTTTACTAAAAAATATGCTTAATCCCTAAATGATAAAGGAAACTCAAATGGCTAATCCCCAATTCTAAAACCCATAAACCCACATAATCATTTTGAAGTTGAATCCTTAAACCTACATTATGTTCTGTGTTCTCTCATCATCTACTTTTATATTGGTCCCTAGATGGCATTCGAGAGCATTTTTTCTTATTTGAAAATTAATGAATGAGTTATCTATTTTAATAAGTGATTATTGAAAATTCATATATGATAATCACAATACAATAGCAATAATAATAAAGAGTAAGGAAAGAAAAATCGTTTTATAGTGATTTGACCTAACAACACCTAACCTATTACTTCTTAATCTCCATTTGAGAATTTTGTTTCTTCTTCCTTCAATGGGCGAAGAGGAATCTAATGTATAATATCTTCTTTTCCATGGGTAAAGAAGAACTTTTACAATCGTATTGTTTTGTCACAGATGAAGAGTAACTCTTTACAATTATCTTACTTTGTTATAAGTTAAGAGTAACCATTTACAAATCTTATTTAAGGTAAAAGAACTAATCCTCAAAACGTGTACTTCAAGCAATTTTTTCGATTGCAACAATTTCACAACCATACAACTAGATAAACAAAGACTTAAATCTTAGCCAGCTCTCTATTATACCAAAAATTCTTCTTATAACTCAATTATTGCCAAACAACCGTCGGTTAGTTTATCGACTGGTAAAACCCCTATTAAGACAAAAAGTCCCCTCTTTAAGTAAATTTTTTGATAGACCATCAACTAGTTGGTGAATAGTGCTTTAGTCAATGAATAGTGTAATTAATGAGCAGTTTTCGGATAGTGAATAATTTAGTCTATGTATAGTGTCAAACAATACTTATGCACTTACTAAATCATCAAACCATGATTTTTTAAACTTTCAAGTTCTTTCAAAGATTAAAAACTTTTTTCTTTGATAATTTCAAAATCATTTGAAATTTTTTCTAAGAAGAGTTTTGACGATCAAAAGTTTCTTCTATTTTTCTAAATTTCTTCTTGATTATGAGAAAGTATATGCAGTATGTTCTATATGAAATTGATCATGCAAAGATTAAATTCCCTAATTCATTGAAACAACAGAGACAAGGTACCAAGAAATATTATAATTATTTGTTGCATCTTGAGGTTCTTGATTCATCCTTATTTTGGGTTCTTCACTTGAATTACATATGTGCTTCATTTTGTTTATTTACTTTATCCTTTGATAGCTCAATCAATTCTATTGATTTCTTTACTCACTTCGCCCTTTCACCGAAAATATTTCGCATGTTATTTAATTCTATTATAATAAAGCTGCTAATATCACAAAAAATAATTCATTAATAACAATATGTTTTGTTATCATCAAATTCATAGTTTAGATACATCTTGTATTTCACAATAAGAAAAGTAAAGAAAAATCATTAAACACTTCACCATTCAAGATTAATAAACTTTCTTGATGCTAATTTTGTATACCATAACATGAAAAATCACCAAGTTATAGCAACAAGAAGTTGTGAGTTCTACCTATTTTGAACTCCTGCATACTGAGTTGCAAACAGATGATAGTTACCCAGTTGAAAAATAAGAGTTTTCCTACAATAGTTACCCAATTGAAAAATAAAAAAATTAACAGATAACAAAAGTTGTATTTGAAGAAAAAACTTGTTTCTAAACTTATAACACACAAATTATAGTGTTTAGACTGCCAAATTTACATGTTTGCTCTGGATACTTTTTAAATCATGTATTAGTGTAGGCGTGTGATTCAGTGTCAGTATCAGGACATGAAGGTTAAGAACTGATTTGATTAAAAAGAAAAGAAGGCAGGCTGAATCATGAGTGTTCCAATCACTAAAATTAAAGACTCAAGGCGGTTAAAAGGACATTTTCTTCCTAATTTAAACGGTGAATGCTTTTTTCTTTAAATGTTTTGCACTTGATTTTTTTAATAAAAGGCCGCCGCAGGCCTGAGGCGGCAAGATTACTTGAAATGAAGGGCAGAAACAGTCACGGCAATACTTTTGCCAATTCACGTTAGGTGTTAACAAAATCACTTCTTCACTGTAAGGGGGCCTTTGGTGGTGGTTAGTAGCACACTAGCAGTGTTGTCGTCAATATTATAGGCTTAAAAGTGGAGTTTATCATCTTAAACTCTACTTTTACAATATTCTTAGCAAAACACACGCCTAGTTGTTCCAGACCTGTATTTGTTTGCTGAAACAAAATAATATCTTATTAGATGACAAGAAATTTGCGAAAACACAGGCCTATCAGGTATCAACATACATCTGTACAAATATCTCTCTTTTCTGTCCAAAACCAAAAGATAGAAAAATGTAGACATTGATAATTAGCAGCAGAAAAATTGCAAGCAACTGACACTTGACTTGAAATGTGAAATTCTAATCACAATGTCTTACATGCCATTGCCAATGAGAAACTCTAATCAGATCTTTCACGATGTCTCTTTCGTTATCCACATGAAGACCAACAGCCAACAGATGCTGAGCAAGATAATATTTTGCAATATCTTCATCTACCTCGCTACTAATTTTGTTTGATCAAAGACCGCAATGCCATCTCAACCTCTGCAAATGGTTGACCAGCATAAAGCTTAAGTTGCCCCTTCTTGACAACAATTACCCTCTTGGACTGTGATTTCACTGCCTCCTGAAGTTCCTGCAGAAATTCAATTTTCGAACTCCTTAGTTAGAAACATAACACGTGAGAAACAAGGAAGCTATATACTTCACCCACAAAATTTTCTATTTATACACGTGAAGAACAAAATTACTCACAAATATAGTGTATACTGAAGTCTTTACGTTCCCTCCAGCATATATACCTCTCACATATGCAAAGGCTAGCTTTTGCTTTGCGATTGTTAACTATCAGAATAATGTTAAGATCCAACAGCAGGTCCAGCAGTTAAATGAGCCTAAGAACTAAAGTTAGCTCCTCTATAAGTGAATGAAAAATAGGGATAATTGAGAAAAGCCTCTTATTCCTAACATTTGTAAAAAAATCTTAACTATGCAAAAGACCACTCAATTAGTTGGCCCTCTTCGGAGCATAAGAAGAAAGTCTTATGTAAGGTGCGTAGCCTTGCTAAATTCTCCCTCGGGTATTCAGTGTCTGGTCCGATAGGACTGAACTATCTTAGAATCTGCTGTTAGCGCTTAGTTAGGCACTAATCAGAGTATCTATCACCCAAAAGTAATTCCCTTTGACCAGGTCTACAAGCGTTCTACATGTCGGAAAAAGAAGAAACAAGATTAGCTGTCAGTTCACTAGCTGTCATTTATAATTATCAAATTAATTTGGTTGTCATTTAAATAATAGTGATCAGATTAGATTTGAGTATTTTAGAATTATTTCATCAACTTGGTTTATAATTATTTGAATGTTCCCTAAACAGTAAGTCTGTTGTGCTTGTAATCCAGTATAAAAAGCTAGTTATGCAAGGGAACAAGAAAGCATTTTTCTCCAATCAAATTCCCATTTTTGAGATCCTCTAATGAGCTCTCATTTTCTGGATTTTTCAAAATAGGTCAAAAGGGCAGAAAAACTAACAAACACACTGAGTTTCTTATTTCAAGTTGCAGGGTCCCGTAACTACATCACAGTCAAGGGCTTATCACAGTTTGGTATTAGAGCAAGAAGTTACGGAGGACTCTCAAAACTTCCAATGACAATTTCAGGCTTTTCTAAAAATGTATCAGGACGATCAAGTTCCTGATAAGAGACAACGAGAACAAGACCATGCAGCTATGGAGAACAAACAACAAGAATTGGCAGACTTTGCAAAAGCTTGTTCATGAAATTCCTGCAGCCCAAGAAGATGAAGGTGAGAGCAGTATTATCCGAGGAAAATACTGCATATGTTCTATGTGAAATTGATCGTGCAATGGCTGAACAGTTGTGAACATTTTTTCGCTATCAACGAACAACAGAGGAAGATAAAGTGAGGCTGGCATCCTTCCACTCGGAAGGAGATGCCCAACTATGGTTTCTCAAGTTGGAAAGGGATCGGCCACAACTGCCCTGGGAAGATTTCAAGGCCAATTGCAATATGCTATTTGGCCCACCAGTTGGAAGCGATAAATTGGGAGAACTGTACAAACTTCGTCAAACCAGCACTGTGGAGGAATATCGGCGGCACTCTGAATGACTAGCGGCTCATGCCAGCACTCTTACAAAAGAACAATAGCTTTTCTTCATTGGTGGATTGAAAGAAGCCATAGCAGTAGAAGTTGAGCTGCAACATCCTCAAGATTTAACTAGTGCTATGAGCTTAGCCTTTTGTACAAATGTCAAGGAATTAGACATCGGAAAGAACCAAGTGGCCTACGAAGCAACACAACAAATAATGCGCCACGGACACCTTTTGTGAAGGGGCTAAATAGGGCGGAAATGGAGGAACGGAGAACAAAAGGGCTTTGTTACAACTGTGATAAGCCTTATACAGTAGGATACCAATGTAAATGACTCTTTTGATTAGAGGGAATTGATAATATGCAACCTGAACCAGAAATTATGGCAGAAGAAACGAAGGAGCTGGAAATATCCATTCATGCTACAACAGGAATGCAGAAATCACAGACAATGCAAGTGAAGGGCTTTGTCCACAGGAAGGCCCTACTGATCTTGATTGATTCGGGTAGCACTCACGGCTTTGTGAATGAATCTTTCGTGGATAACATGAAAATACCCACCGAATCAAGGGCTGGACTGCAAGTAACAGTAACAAACGAAGAAAGATTACATAGCCCAGGAGTATCTCAATCACTTTCGGTACAACTAGGTCCCCATACATTTCACTTTCATTTATTTTTACTGCCTCTCTCGGGGTTTGGTGCAGTGTTAGGGATAACTGGCTAAGGATGCTGAGTCCTATTTATTAGGACTTTGCAGCCATAAAGATGCAGTTTTGGAGGCAAGGGCAGAATGTAGAGCTATGTGGAAGTAAAGATTTCAACCCACCTACTACTTCTCTGTTAGCAACACTAGTAGAAGTGGATAAGGAGTTGTAGCTCAAAAGAGTCCTAGCAGAATTCCCATACTTGTTTAGTGCCCCAGCAGGGCTGCCACCTACTCGTCAATGTGATCATCGCATTAATCTGCAACTAGGAACAAGATTTATAGTTGTCCAACCTTATCATTATCCTCATGGGCAAAAAGATGAGATTGAAAGGCAATGTGAGGAGATGCTAAAAAGAGGAATCGTCTAAACTAGCAAGTCTCCCTTTTCTTCTCCAGTCCTCTTTGTTAATTCATGGAGATTTAGTATCAATTATTGCTCCCGAAATGCCCAAATTATCAAAGACAAATTTCCAAATCCAGTAATCGACGAACTATTGGAGGAATACACAGGGCTCACTATTTCTGAAAGCTAGATTTATGCTCGAAGAATCAACAAGTTAGGATTCATAATAAAGATGTGGAGAAAACTTTTTGCACTAATTATGGGCACTCTGAATTTCTATTGATGCCCTTCGGTTTCACTGTCACTTCTTCCACCTTTCAAGCCCTAATAAATGCTGTATTCAAGCAATATCTACGCAACTTTGTCTTGGTATTCTTTGATAACATCCTCATTTATAATCTTACTTGGGAAAAACATATGCATCATTTTCAATTGGTGTTCACCTTGTTAGACAGCACTGCTTGTTCCTAAAACAGTCCAAATGCTTGTTTGCTCAAACTCAAATCATCTCGGGGAGTGGAAGCAAACCCCCAAAAGTCCCCAACCCACTACCATTCGAGCATTACAAGGCTTCCTTGGTCTTACTAGGTACTACAAAAAAGTTGTGAAAAATTATGGGGAAATGAAATGAAAATACCCACCGAATCATTCTGGCATAGGTTTAGTCAGATATTTTTATAGATTTTAGAGATAGGCTTCCACCATCACATGGGAAGACTGTCTTATTGGTTGTAGTTGATTGTTTCTCCAAATATGCACACTTTTGGATTGGTTTATGTTCGTTCCCCCCCTCACTTGCTTTCCTATTGTTCAGGTTTCTCGCGAGTAGAAGTATTGAATTGTATAATAGAAATCTGTTTCTGTAAGAAGTGCAAGAGCATCTCTTACAAACTCAGAATGTCATGAAATCTGCCTATGATGCTAGACATCGAGAAGAAAACTTTGAGGAAGTTGATTTGGTTCTTTTAAAACCACAACCTTATCGCCAACTGCCCCTTGCCTCTAAACCTAATCACAAAATATCTCCTCATTTCCCCTTGAAGACAAGATTGGTTTTGTAGCTTATCGCCTCTCCCTTCCTCCAGCAGCCAAAATAACCCTGCTATGAATTAAGAAAAGGAATGGGAAGAGCTTGCAAAAATCAACATCCCTCGCTCCCTTTACATACGAGAGTGTCTTATTTATATAAGTTACAATTATAATCGTAATCAAATCAAATCATAATCGTAATCCCTAAAGATACATTTTGTATTCCCTAAAGATACTGAATCTGATCTTTATCTCTAACACTCTCCCTCAAGCTGGAGCATAAATATCATAAGCTCCAAGCTTATTACAAAGTTGTGTTACACGACTTTCAACCAAAGACTTGGTAAATAGATCAGCTAACTGGTCCTCAGATTTCACATGAGTGATTTTTATCACATTTTGTTGCACTTTCTCTTTGACAAAGTGACAGTCTACCTCAATATGCTTTGTTCTATCATGAAAAAAGGGATTAGAAGCGATGTAAATGGCCGCTTGATCATCACACATTAGCTCCATAGGTTGTGTTAGTTGAAATTTAAGTTCCTATAATATATGTTTGCCCAGACAAGTTCTTGAGTTGTATATGCCATAGCTCTATATTTTGATTCTACACTTGAACAAGAAACCACTGTTTGCTTCTTGCCTTTTCATGAAAACACGAAATGCCCTACAATAGATCGCCAATCAATTAGAACCAACCCAATCAATATCACTATAGGACTAAATTGAACAATGCCCACGGTTCTTATATAAGAGTCCTTTGTCAGGATTATGCTTGAGGTATTTCAAGATTCGAATAACCACATTCCAATGGTTGGTCTGAGGGGATTGTATAAATTAACTCACCACCCTTGTACTAAATGAAATGTCAAACCTAGTAACTATAAGATAGCTTAATTTTTCAATCACTCTCCTAAGTTTAATTTTTCAGTCAATCTCCTATAGTTTTTTGGATCTTTAAAGAGTTCTCCTTGGTAATTCAAGTTTGAGGTTGGGATCTATTGGAGAATCAACTAGTTTACATCCCAACAAGTCAGCTTCTTCAAGGAGATCAAGAACATAATTGGGTTGGGAGAGACAAATTCCATCTTTAGATCTTGCAACTTTGATTCCCAATACATCCTTCAATCTATGAATTCCATTTTAATCATCATTAGTAATAACTATATAATCAACATATACAATCAATAGAATTTTACCAAATCTGGTGTGTTGATAGAATTTCAAATGGTCTACTACACACTGCTTGAGACCAAATTTCTTCACAACTAATCTAAACCGTCCAAACCATGCTTTAGGAGAATGTTTTAAACCATGTACAGATTTCTTCAACAGGCACACTTTCTCAGACTCCTCCTGAGCAACAAACTCTGGAGGTTGCTCCATATAGATTGTTTCTACTAGATCACCATGGAGGAATGCATTTTTCATGTCAAGTACCAAAAGACCCAAGAATAAGTTGCGGCTAAGGAGATAAACATACGAACTAATGCCATTTTTGCCACAGGAGAAAAAGTTTCAAAATAATCAATGCCATAAACTAGGGTGTATCCCTTTAACAACAAGATGAGCCTTGAGTCGTTCGATAGATCCATCAACAAGTGTCTTAATGGCATATATCCATCGACAACCAACAATTGACGTATCAAGAGGAGTAACAAGCTTCCAGGTGTCATTTGACCATAAAGCTTCTATTTACCTAGGGTTTTGTATAGCCTCTATTTATACTCTTAAGTATAGACACAGAATCTAGATTTGATTGGAAAGAACAAAAAGAGCATGACACATAGTTATAAGAAACAAAATTAGAAATCAGATGATGGGCACAAGATCGTTTACCTTTCTTAAAAGCAATAGGTCAGTCTAGGTCACTGTTTTCTAGTTCTGGAGACAAATTAGACGGTTGGAGGAGAGGGCTCATTTGGATGGCCATCTAACATTTGACGAGATCGTTGGAAAAAAAACTGCAAATCTGCTCAAAACAATTGATGAAGATAAGAAGGACTAGAAATTGTAGGTGAATTATCTGAACTTTTTGGTGAATTATCCACGGAGTTGTCAAAAAGTAGGGATAAACAATGATGGAAGCTTTTGGCATCTTAACTCTAGAAAAGCATGCAATTTTCTTAAAGAATGTCACATAAGCCCACACAAAAAATCTTTTAAGTAAGGGATTGTAACAACAATAACCTTTTTATGACCTCCAGTGATCGAGGAAGAAACAATTGATGGCTGGTGGACATAATTTGTCAACTCCTAGCTAGAGTTGCTGGACAAAACAGACACATCCAAAGATACAAGGTTGAAGAGGAAACAAACGGGTATTAAGAAACATAAGAATAAGAGGGATGATAGCTATACGGGCCATAAGCCCATTTTGACTTATTCCAGAAGAAAGACTAAGAAGGGGCAGAGAATTAGTGACTCAAGGAATGATGAGTCAGCAGTAAAAGAGAGTAGCGGTTAGTGGTGAGTTTGTTAGAGGAGAGAGAAACAAATCTTGGGAAGGGGAGATTATGTAAGGGAATCCGGCAGCTCAGGGAGGGGGGAATTTTCTTTTCTTTTGTCTCAGCTCTTAAGCTTGAGGGGCCATTACTTGGTTGGCAGCTTCGGCTCTTATTGTTTCTACATTTTCCATTTCTGAAATCCAATAAAATTCAATGTTTCCATCCATTTTCTTATCAAGGGATCTGATTTTTTTGAGTAGTGGATGGCATTTTGTTAAAAAGATAGCAAGCTGTGAGGATAGCATCACTCCAAAACTTGGGAACCTTCATCTCAATTAGTAAGGTTCGAGCAACTTTTATGACATGCCCGATTTTTCTTTCAACAACACCATTTTGTTGTGGTGTGTGAGAACAAGAAGATTGGTGAATCATACCACAGCTTTTTATGTAAGACTAAATGGATTCAGAAAAATACTCTTTGATGTTATCACTTCTGAGGATACGAACAGGACAATCAAATTGAAGTTTGATGTCAAAGCAAAAGGATTGAAAAATATAAAACAATTTAGAGCGTTCTTTCTTTAGATATAACCAAGTCATTCTAGACAAATCATCAACAAAAACAACAAAATAACGAAAACCAAGTTTCGAGGTCACACGAGATTAGGGAAGGCAATTTTTGGCCCATGGGCCAAGCCCAGGCCCAGACTGACTTGAAACTCAATTATTCTAAGCAAAACATCGTTTTACTTAAAAGAGTTAGGCCTCGGGTAAGCCTGAGCCTAGGCAGTCCAGACCCAAATTAAATTAAAAGAAATAAGTTGTTCTATATTTTTAATTTTTTTAAAATTATTTTTTTAAAATTGGCGAGGGCTAGCCCTCCCTACACGAGATGGACACCAAACATCATAATAAACTAACACAAAAAGAGCTTTTGGCTCTATTATTATCTCTGGATGGAAAAGCAACACGAAAATGTTTCCTAAGCTGACAAGACTTACAATCTAGATGAAGATTTGAATTCACATTAGGAATCAATTTTTTTAATTTTTGGATAGATGGATGATCAAGACAACTATGGATTTGGAGAGGTGAAGAAACAGCTGAACAGGTGGTGGAACAATTGTCAAAATAGTAGAGACCTCCAGATTCACGCCCTCCTCTAATCATCTTCTTTGTCTTCAAATCCTGGATAACATCAGAATGAGGGAAAAAGGATACAAAATAATTTAATGATTTGTTAGCTTACTAACAAACATTAAGTTGGACGAAAATTTTGGAACATATAGTATTGCTAGTAACATTATTGAAGGAGAGGGAAATGCAGTGCCAACCCCACTTATACTAGTAGTGAAATCATTAGCAACAGTAAGTTGGTAAGACTCTGGTACAAGGTAATTTGGTCAAAAAATTTTGGGTTACTTGTAATATGGTCAGTGGCTCCTGAATCTACAACTCAAGGTTTAATAGAAAACGACATACAAGCTATGTAATTACCTAGGTGAGCAAACGATGCAGCTGGCACAACTGCTTGCTTGGCAGCTTGATACTGAAGAAACACTACATATTCGTCTTCAAATACCAACTTGTTTCCACTTATTGAGGTAGAATCGTTGGAAGCCTCCACAATATTAGCAGATTGAGAGAGCTTCGAAACTTTGGGTATAAGTCCTAGCAATAGTCCTGAACATGCCCATCCTTGCCACAATGATCACATTTCCTTTGGCCTCCTCTACCCCTTCCTCCACGACCACCACGACCACCTTGGTTACTTCAACCTTCGTTAACTCATCCACTATTGTGAACAGTGAGAGTAGACTTGTCACCACTTTTTTGTGTTGGCCCCTTCAAGGATCGAGATATGCGTGAATATATCTCAACAAGTGATGGAAGTCCAATCCCACCGAGTATCTGGGCCTAAATTGGTTCATATTTTGGTCTTAAGCCAGCCAAGTATCCCAACATGAATAACTCTTCTCTTTCCTTCAAAAGTTTATCCTTATTTGTTGTTATCAACTGGGCTACTAAATATTCTACAAGTAGGTTTTTTATTTCTGAAAAATACTTGGTGTGATTTTTCTCTCCCTACTCACACTTGAACAATTCCACAAATAAATCATATATACAAGTAATATTACTGGAAACAAAGTCTCACATACTCCCATAACTCCTTTGCTGAGTTTACATGTTAACACATGTCAGCAATATTTGGCTCCATGGCGTTCCAAAGGCTTGTCATTATTTGATTGTCATGCTGTCCCCACTTCTTATACTCTGGTGACTTAATATCAAGAGCTGGATCCATGAGATGCTCATACCTACTTAGGCCCTTGAGATATAAAATCTCCCAAGCAACATAATTCGTTCCATTCAATTTTCAATTTGTGATTTGTTAAACCATAACAAGTGGTTTTCTATCAATACAATCAGTTTGGAAGTCACTCATGATGTAACCAATACAAAAGGACATTAATGAGAAGACAAACTTCAAATATCAACAACAAAAAAGGTACTACAATTACGACGGAATCAGCAACTATGGTTAAACATACAAACCCAATTTCCAGCAATTAAAGTCAGAAAAACACATCACCGATTATGGCTAAACACACAATCCTAATTTCCAGCAATTAAAAGCAGAAAAATACATCACCAACAAGTTTTTGGAATTGTTGCAACTTAGTCCATGGCAGCATGGTCAACGAAGCGTCACCAGAAGGTGGCGCATGGGCTACACACACCGGGTTGGGGCACGTGGGACACTCGTCGGCATTGTTTCGCCCTTTGCCTTGGTCACCAGTGACTGCTTGAGGTGTTTCTCGGGTTAAATTGTTAAGGTTAGTTTTATTTTTATGAGAAAGGTTTGGGAATGAGTTTTTGGTTGTGAGAAAAAAGGGAATTAGAGGCAACATTAGAAAAACTGCTCTAATACCATGTTGTGAATTGAAAAAGGAATAGGAAAAGCTTGCAAAAATTAGCAACTCTTGCTCCTGCTATATAATAAGAGGGTCTTATCTATAAGGTAACTTACAATTATAATCATAATCAAATCAAACCATAATCGATATCTTAATCCCTAAAGATATATTTCGTAATCCCTAAAGATACTGAATCAGATCATAATTAGATCTTAATCTCCAACAACACCCAATATTTCATGTCTTTAATAAAAAAATTTTATGGTCCCACCACCAGTACACCTCAGTTGCCTGACGTTTACCAAGGTGAAAGACAGCCCACTCCTAAAGCCGTCTTAGACTCATCCACAATTGCAGGAACTTCATAAGTACTAATACATTAGGAAGGTCTTTCTCCAGTTGATGCATCATGGAAGCCAATTTCTACTATTCCAAGTCATTATCCATCTTTTGCACTCGAGGTCAAGCGCATTTTTGATGAGGAGAGCAATGTTAAGATCCAACAGTAGGTCCATCAGTTAAATAAGCCTAAGTCGGTCAAAGTAGTTCCCTTTGACCAAGTCTACAAATGTTTTATATATGAGAAAAAGAAGAAACAAGATTAGCTATCAGTTCTCTAGCTATCATTTATAATTATCATATTAGTTTGGTTGTCATTTAGATAATTGGGATCAAATTAGATAGAGTAGTTTAAAATTATCTGATCAAGTTAGTTTAGAATTATTTGAATGTTTCCAAAATTGTAAGAGTTTGTTGTGTTTGTAATTTAGTATAAAAAGCTAGTTATGCTAGGGAATAAGAAAGCATTTTTCTCATATCAAATTCCCATTTTTGAGATTGAAGAGTTATCTCTAATGAGCTCTTATTTTCTAGATTTTTCAAAATAGGCCAAAAGGGTAGAAAAACTAACAAACACCCTAAGTTACTCTCTGATTTTAGGTTGCAGGATACCATAACTAGATCACAGTCAAAAGCTTATAACAAATAAGCTTAATGATGTTAACGAAACAACTAGAATTTCTTACTGTCACTGAAAGTGGAACAATGTCAGCATTGAAGTCATCCAGCTCGTGAAAGAATGCATCTAGTAAATAGCAAAAGTTGTTTGCATCAACTCGGTCCTCAAAAGCAACAGTATAAGCAGAGTCCTCTCCATCTAGCAACGAAGGCATCTTTAGAGCAAAAAGTCCTTGTGCTTCATGAATAGGACCTCTTCGCATAAGGACACCCTGAGTGGATCACATCCAGATATTGATTAGAATTCAGAAAGACAAACAATAACTTTTGAGTTAAGAATGTAAAACAAAGGTATTATAGACTTGGAACAATTAAGCAGATACTGAACTTGAAACTTGAAACTTAGTCGAAAAAGGAAGATTTACTGTGGAAGAATTTCAATGAAAGCCTTTGACGGCAAGTTTAGAGGGTATAGCAATTACAATAGAACAACTATTAAGAGGAAAAAATAGATAAACTATGCTGATTAAAAATCAATTAACAGAAAAAGATGAGGTATCATATATTAAACTGCATATTTGCATACAAGTATAATCCACAAAACCATTTCACTAGGAAAAGATTAAACAGTAAAAGAATCACTAGCTTCTGATACATACTAGAACATATTGAAGATTTGACCACCACAAATCTGTCTTTTCATCTGAATGTTTCTTGGCCACTGTTCTCTTCCTAGTTTCTCTGCTTCTATTCCTACTGAATGAAACAGGCTTTTTTTCTAAGGAGGCACTTCCTTGACTTTTTTGGGTCAAGTGTTGCAAATACTGTTTCTTGAAATCTTGAGGTTTCCAGCCCTTCACATCTTCTTCTGAAGACCTTTCTTGACTGGTCTCGTGGGCATCACCTACAAATTTCTGTTAACACCCCAGAAGTGAAGGAGGCTCTCAAAACAAACCAGGACATAATTAAACTAAAGAGAGCGTTCAGCATTAGACTTTTACACGCATGAACAACAGATTTAAGAAACCAAGGAAACAAACTGGAAAAAAAAAACAAAAATAGCCAAATTCATGGAATTGACATTTGAAGAAAAACAACAGT
This sequence comes from Erythroxylum longipes, assembly GCA_027563885.1. Lineage (NCBI taxonomy): Eukaryota > Viridiplantae > Streptophyta > Magnoliopsida > Malpighiales > Erythroxylaceae > Erythroxylum > Erythroxylum longipes. The sequence goes on from JAOQMS010000179.1 coordinate 21,245,735, forward strand.
TAAATCATGAATCCATAAACATTACCAGGTCCCATTCCCCTAGCCAAATTACTCCTTTCCTTTTCCAACTTTCTCTCCTCATTCTGGCTGGCAGTAGCGTGCATTCCAACATTAGTTCCCTTAGAATGATTATCACTTTGTTCAGAGTCATCACTGAGATATCTCCCAATCAAACCTGAAAAACCCTCTGGACTGCTACTCATGTTCTTTGGAGGGCTTCTAAACTTAAGCTTCTTTTTGAACATCAACATCTCCTTTTCATCCTTCAAATCCACACCATCCTCTCCAATTCGATTCCCTTCATCCCCAAACAAACCCAAATAGTCCATAAAGGACACAGGCAACTTCTCTCTCTTGGAATTCAACTTCTTCTCCAACTTAACCAATCTAGCATCAATCTCCTTCTCAATTTCACTATCTTCATCACCCATCATCCTCTCACTACTTTCTCTCTCCCTAGCCTCCCTAGCCATTGCCCTTATCTCATGTATTCTCTCTTCCACTTCACTCTCACTAAAATCACTCACATTACTTAAATTAGAAACCAATCTTCCATTGCCATTAAGCAAGGCGCTATCTTCCTGACCCAAGTCCCTGAAGTTCCCGTTTTTGTCCCGAGAATTGGCACTGCCCAGTACCCAGACAGTACATATCGTCTGAAACACAAAAAGACCGACCAAATAACTACCATATTTCAAGACACAGCGTGCAGACAATCTACCAACAAGCCCCTTATGCGCTTCACTATTATTCACAGTCTCCGTACCGACAAAGTCATCAACTTTATTAGTTTTTATCTCGCCAGTGCCAAAACCAGCGATTTCCTCGTCTCCGTTAAGAGGTGAGTGGGCCACTACCGGCTCGGGAGCTTCTATGTGGGGAACAGGAGTGGTGGGGGAGGTTTTGGTGATGATTTTGGGACGCAAATGGTTTGTTCTCTTGATGGGTCTTCGTGGGCGCGCACTCGAAACAGAATATACGATGAATGGTCTCAGTCGACGCCGGTGATTGGTAGTGCTGCCGGTGAAAAGAGAAGGTACGATGAATGGAGGTCGGAGAAAAGAGAAGGTGGCGCTTCCCAGAGCACCAGCCATGGCTAGCCGGAGAGGACGGTGAGGTTCGACAGCGGTTTAGCTTTCACTCTTTTAGCTTGGACTGGTTGACGCCATGACTGCTAAACGAAGGGCCGAGCGAGAGATTGCTGTAAGGTACAAGCTTTCTTGTTGAGTAGACAAGCAGCATAAGCAAATTGGGGTTTATAGGATTTGACCCGTTGGGCGTTCCATGTTTGCATTAGCCTCGGACTCTCTTTTATTTTGGGCTGAGACACACGACAATTGTTGCATACAGCTGAAGTTTTGGGCAGATAATAAAAACCTTCCTTAAATCGTTGATTCTTTATAATTATATTAGCTCAACCAATGTTTCGAATACCGTATCAGATTTAGTACCAGATTAAGTTCTGGTACGATACTATATCGATATTGATCAATACCAAATACTGTTTTGAGTAAATTTTTAAATTTATGAAATAGTTCTTGAATTTTTTAAAAAATTACAAAATAGTTCATTATCATATTATACAGTTGTACTCTGTCTCCAAAAATCATAATAATAAATAATAATC
>JAOQMS010000179.1:21247461-21262013 GCA_027563885.1 Erythroxylum longipes
AAGTTTTATTTAATTTATAATTATTATTAGTAATAAGAATATTTATTATTATTTAAAAACAAAAATTAAAAATTCACCATAATTATAAAAGTTGAAATAAATAAAATAACTAATTAAAAAACTTTGAAAAAAGGAGGGGAAAGAGAGGTAGGAGGGAGGGAGAGAGATTTTAAAAAATTTTGAAATTTTTGCAAAAAAGTCCCCCAATTTTTTAAAATTTCCGGTACTGGCTGATATTTGACTGATATTTTGAATACTGCTAGTACCATCTGGTACCGACCAGTATTGGCCAATATCAACCGGTATTTACATCCGATACCATAACTTATAATTCGGTACTGATTTTAGTCCAGTACTAACCGGTACATACCGATATTCATAACAATGCATATGACAAAAGAAGAATAAAGTTAGTACCACTCTGAAATCATAAAAGGGTAGAATTGGAGTAGCCGTGTTGTTGTTTTTTTTCAGTTTTTTAATTTTTTATAATTTTTATTAAAATTAATATATTAAATAATTAAGTAATATATATTTAGTTGACAGTAAAGCAGACTATAAAAAACCATAAATAGAAAAAAAATACTTTTATGATTTTTATAATTTTTGAAAATTAGAAGAAATCAAAAACTCAAATAAACTAATTTTTATAATTTTTTATGGAATTTAAAATCAAGAACAGAAAATCAAAAATAAAAATAGAAACAAATAGCAACTTGTCTTTTTAGAAACTATCGTTACAAAGGTTGTCAATTTGATTGGTCCTTACTAGTCAAAATTACTTATAAATTTTTATTTAAAATAAAAGGCTAATTATTAAAATTTTAAAATTTTATTAAATTTTGTAATTATATTTTAAAATTTTAATAATAGAAATAAATACTTAACCAACTGATAGACCTTTTATTAAAAATGCTAACATATTTAATATATTTTTCACGTGAATGACAGGTGAAATATAAATTCTATGTGAGAATTATTAATTAAAAATCAAAGATCAAAAGGTCTCTTTACATTGTCTTTACACTTCTCAACACTGCTTTTTTTAAATTAAAATGGATTAAAAAGAATAAGAGTTTAGTACAACTATTATCCTACTAACAAGATATAAAAAATATAGATCAAACGACTTCGTAGACAAAAGAAGCATCACTGTGTAGTAACCACCCTCTAATGTATTCTTGGAGCTTCCAAAACGAGTTAAGTCTCTAGATGGTTGTGGAGGTAAGATCTTTTTGATTTGATCCTCGTAACTTCTACTTCTCTTTCTGTCTTCACTCACTTCCCCTTCTTAGGAAACACAAAGGGTCTTCTTGTGCGTTTGCGCTCCGACTACCATCTCTCCTCTCCCGACTGCAAGTCTTCAGCACCTACGAAGGATCTGACGTAACAATCTCACAGAGGAGGGCTTTGTAAGGTAAGAACTCAACTTTAGACTCCTTTAGAACTATTGTGCATATTATAACTGACTAGATTAGGTTGTGGAAATATTGCTCTATGTACTGGGTATTCTTGGCTTCTCGTTAGAGTCTCCAAGAAATAGTTAGTCTCTCATTGCATTTCTTCTCTAACTGGTTTATGATCAGTTGTTCTCTAATATTATTAGAGATAATTTCTGTGAGGGCAAGTATGCCTCTTTCCCTTTCCGCAAATCTTCTATTATTCCTCCCCCTCCAGATCTCCTGAATACATGTTGTAAAGGCTACCATGTAAACATCCTTGTCGTGTTTGGGTGCATGGTTCCATAGTATCTATTATTCAGATTGTTGTGATGGCTATTGAGTGCACATAAAGATGCAACTTGCCTCCATACTCTCAACTCTCTTTATTGCCATTACTCCCATAAAAGTTGTAAGGCTATGTTTGCTTGAGTGATTATTAATGGAATCAAATGAAATGTAATATTATTTCATCATTTAGGAAGGGGTTTATAATAGAATGGAATGGAAAGATGATGAAAAGGGAATGTTTCACATTACATCCCATTCTATCATAAACAGTAAAAATAAATCACCTCCAATTTGGAAAGTTTAAGATGAAATATAAAATGATAAACAACATTTCAATATATTACATTATAAACCCTTCTATTCCTTCCAAAAAATAATTTTCTAATATTACATCTATTTACATTCCATTCTATTATAAACCATTCCATTCCATTAAAAACCTTACATCCAACCAAACATAGCCTGAGAAATCCAAAACCTGTCAGATTGTCAAGAGAACTCCTTTATCAAAAAATCAAAGTGGAGTTTAACTTACCAATTCATTAGAGATTGGGGCCTTTTTTAACCTAGTACTAATATAGACACCTTTTTTCACTTGGTTAATCATAGTCTTTAGCTTTGGTTCTTAGATCACAAATGTTTCCACTCTCACCTAAAATATTTCATTACATTTCTTAAAAAGTCAAGAGAACTAAGGAACATATGAAGCACAGGGAGAAGATAAGTTTTCTTTGTCTAATAGGGGAACCATTACACAATGAAAATATAAAAGAAAACAAAAACATGGTTAGTGTAGAAAGGACTTTAAAACTCTTCTGGGACTTGCTTTTCTTAGTCCACAAATCTTGCAACCAAAAAGCTAAAAGATTTTTAAAATAAACTTCAACTAAATATGAACAACTATATTTCAAGTTTTGACACCTTGTAAAGTGAACTAAGAGTCTTGACAAGATATAGACAACAAGAATTAGGACTAGAAAGCCCTTTACTGTCGTTGGAATAATAAGGGATGATGTGAATGAAGCACAATAAGCAAGTCACCTTCAATGGTCACTACCCTTGTTTCATTCTCTCACTCAGTGTGTATTTATAGACATAAAATAAAAACTAGCATATCAACATTTTGAAATGAACAATTATAGTAAGCTACAACTCTAGAGAGATAGAGACAAGGGATAGAGAGGGATAAGCAACGAGAAAGGGACAAGAACTATAGAGGTGCTCTCTCTTTACCCTCTCATTACAAGGTAAAGTAGCACTTTTTATTTTTAATTAACAATTTTATTACTTGGAATTTGTATTCCATTATTCATTCGTGTGAAAAATGTATTAGTTGATGTGGCTTGCTATATTAGCTTCATTAAAAGAGGATTTAAAGACAAATTAATTTTAAATTGATCATTTTATTGTCACTTTTGAAAGTTTGGGATATAATGCAAAATTTAATAAAATTGAAGATTTTTCAGTAATTAATAGAAAAATAATTATATATGTATATATTAAGAGAGTATCATTGATGAAAAAAAACATTACATTAAAGATAATAAAGTGAATAAATCCTCTAGTCTTGAATGTTTAACAACTTGAGAAATAATATAAATTGACATCTTTAGCTAAAGAAACAAAGTTATATCTTATTCTACTTTATACAGGATATCATTTGATCCCTTTATCACTCTTCAACAAAAAGAAGAACAATTATAATTATTGGATAGTATCATAATATGTGCAATAAGCATCAAAATTTTGGTATTGATAAAATAAAAAGTTTTAATTCTCTTATAACAATTTTTGTTATCCTTAGAGAATTTTTGTAGTATTTATTATTAATTTAAACTCTTGTTAAGGTTAGACATTACTAATATATAAATATTTGTTATACGTAACTCTAGCAACTTTTGAACCTTTAAATGCAATTATACAATATTTCTCTCTATTGTAAGTTTACATTTTCGTACTTATTAAATTCTAAAGGCATAATTGAGTGCTAGCCTCATCAAAGATTATTATAAACATTTGTTGACAACTTGACATGAGTTTTTTATCTACACTTATGGACTAGTGAGGGCATTTATGTGTCTCAACTTAACTATAACTTACCTAAAGTTGATAAGAAATCATTTACACTAGCTATGCTTATTACTATGTATTGATTTAAGGTATCTAAAGACAAATATTGGTAGTACGACATTTCTACAATAAGAGCATTATAAGGATTCCAATCAAGGTTAGTTATGTTTAAACTTCCTGAACCTTGAGAAACATACTGCTTATCTTATTGAGTGGTATTGAATTTATTCTAGTTTTAAGCACTTTAATGTTTTAAAAATTGCAGGGAGGATCTTGGAAGAATTTATATCATGATATTCCAATAGTGTGCATATGAATCACCTAATTTTAAATAACAAAACCAACTACAAATAAAGTCATATATTATGAGTGTATAAAAGTATTAAATCTAGAAACATCATTAACTGAAAGAAACATACTAATGTGCAACAGTATCATTCGAACAAATTTTATAAGTATAACCAATATAAACCATCTCAATAAGAGCAAGTCCTTTAACCTTGAACGTTTTAACAACTTAGGAAACAATAAATCTTAGAGATAGGAAAGTGGTATCTTTAACTAAAGAAAAAAGGAATATTTTTTTCAAGTTTTTATTTATTACCACCTCATCCCTCTATTACTTTGTGATAGGAAGAATAAACATGATTATTCAAGATAATATCATAATGAGTGTAATAAATATCAAGATTTAAACATTAGTAAAGTTAAAAGTTTTACATCTTCAATAGTAGTTTTCATAGTTAGATTAAAAGGTATGTTCTAGAAAGAAAAGCTTTAGCTTCTCCCAAGAAATCTTATAGTTCCATAGGATGATCCTTTTGCTTATGACAATCCTCCCTACCTTCCTCGTTGCCTCTACCTCTTTTGCTTCCTTGCTTCTTTAATCCTTTACTACTTCCCTTTTTCCTCTTTCTTTCCTCCTTTCTGATTTCCATTTTCTCCTCCCCCTTCTCTAGTTACTTTGTTTTGGAAGTCTTTAGCCTACAATGGTCGTCATATCATTATGATTTTCATGCCTTTGGTTATTCTATTTCTAAAGCTAACTTATAAATTTCCTTAGCAGGTGGAGCTTTATTTCCTCTTTAAGCTATGGCCATTACTACTCTAGACTTAAGATAATCCAACCTTCTTCAATTTCCTCCTTTACCCTCATCTGTTCTAATTCCTCCAGATAAGTCTAAAAGGCTCCCTTTTTTTGATCCATTTCATCCCTAGCTCTAGGCGCTTCCTCTTGCAAACTTTGGATATGTAACATCCCGTTATCCCATGTTAAGGGTTAGGACCCTAGAATACGGTATATGAGAGATTAATAAGAAGTTAGAAAGTGCATTTCATGTTCATGCATAATATGACTTATGCACATATGTGAATATTAATTTTTACATATTAAAATGATTGTACATGCATTCACTGACATTTTCTGGATATAATTGATTTATAAATGTGATTTTTCATATGAATTGTGGTTCATATATATTAAAAATTGAATTGGTGTGTATAGGTATTGATTTAGAAATTTAGGTAAAATTTAGAAAATTCTTGAATTTTTGGGTAAATTATGAACTAGAAAAAATGCCAAGTGGCAAGACAATTGATAAATGGAAGTAGAATTAAGAGTCAAATGGTAGTGGAATTTTTTATAATTGACATTTGGATTTAATGACATATGTCATTAAAATTTGGAGACAATTGAAGTAGAAATTAGAGTTGATTAGACTAGTTAAATAAGAGAACCTAGTTTATACCTATAGGGATTGGACATGTGACAAGTGACAAGTGTCACTTGTCAAGCCATGTCTTAAACCCACGGTTCTTTTAACTTCTTCAAGACCGTTTAATTGTTTGTATTGTTCTTTCTTCTTATTTTTTGTGGCTTTCTTCTCTTCCTTCACAAAATTTTCTCACCAATCTCCATTCACGTTGAACCTAGCCCTTTCATCTTTCATTTACTACTCTCATCTTGCTCTCTCTTTCATTTCTCATTAAAGAACCAACCCTACCACCTTGAAGGATGATGTACGTGGGTAGTATGGAGAGTTAAGGTTAAGCGAGATGTTGAAGAGTTTGAAGATTTTGAAGCTAAATCAAGTAAGTTATGCTTTAATCTTCATAGGTATTGTTAAATGGAACTTATAAGATGAGAAATTTGATGATTGATCATGAATTTTTATATATGTGTTTTTAACGTGGGTGTAGTGTAATATTAAAGAGATCATGCTCTAAATTGTACTGAGTTAATGTTATTCACGGATTTTTTGGTAAATGAATCAATTATGATAATGAATTAAGAGATGAATGAGCATGAACAAGGAAGTTTAAAGTATGATGATGTTTATGTCGATGAAGAGATAAATAGAGTTATGTCTTACTTTGTGTTAAGATGAATGATAATTCATGAGTTTAAAGCAAAAGGAAAGGCTAGTGTATTGTCTTGAAATGAGAAGAAGTAGGATGATAGTTTGGAGATAAAGTAGAGTTGAAAATGAATTTAAATGTGTGCTGGAATATGTTAGATGGAGTGCTTTCTCTAAACATACATCTGTATTTTGGGACATATCTTGATCTGTGGATATCCAAATGGGATGATTTTTAACTTAGATTAAACTAGAGACATATGGCTACAATTTTCACGAAGGAAGTGAATTTTATTTTTATCCTTAAGGGTCTTGAAATTTGTCTTGAATTTGAGAACTGTGTACTATTTTGGTATGAGAACAGCCTGTAGTATTTTGGGTATAAACATGCAGATTACTGAACCAAATTGCATGAATTTTATGTCATTAGAAACTTAATACATAGATATTTAGAGGTCGGTGTTGTCTAAATAACTCATTTTCTACGTCAAAATGGTCATACAAAACTGACCTAAAAATTTGTCTTAAGAAAAAAATATGGAAAATTAGAGTTGTATCATTTGACCTATTTTACATATCTTTAGGGCATGAATTTGAAGAAACTTAAAGAATGAAAGTTGTATATATATGTGTTAGCTTGACCTCTGTGAAAGTGGAGTGATTAAATAGTTACTAGAGCTTGATTTATGCTTGTTTTCCTAATACTGCCTGTGATAAACCCCTGTGCAAGAACCTTATATTATTTCCTTATTTATGGGGACTTTAGAGCTCGAATTAGTCAAAGTATAAAACATGAAAATGATTATTGATGGCTTATTAACGCTTCTGTGAAACAGTTTGGCCAAAAGATATCTTGATAAGTTTATGTAGTTATTTGAAGTCAAAACTTAAAGAAGGGACTGTTTTGATGTGTTGAGTTCAAATCTGGAAATTCTGGTTTGTTAAAGGAATAAATGAGTTCTTTTAATGCAAATATGATATTTAGGACATGAACAATGTGTATAAGGTATGGATGAATGAGTATTAAAGAACATATGGTATTTATGAATGAGAATTGGGTGAATGTATGAGTTTATGTTGCTAGAAAAATTTTGGTGAATGTATAATCCTAAGAAAAGAATGATGAATTTATGAATGATGAATGGAAAGTGATTAGGTTTTCTTAAGTCATAAACCTAATTGCAAACTAAATGATGTACAAGACATGATGTGTTAATGATTAAGATTGGTAAATAAAGTTACATACCTGAGAATTTGTCACTAAACATGCATAATGCATGATACATTTATAAATGTGCTTATTCATTCGAATGTGCAATGTAGTAATGTGAAAATGTATGTGATTGCATATAAAAGAGCACATTGAGTGACCACTTCCAGACATTGTCAGGACTTCAAGGCAATAAGCTAAAAGGAGCAATTGTGAGTAACCTAATATGGTCTCACCTTGAATATTTGTTTGTTAAATTATGTACTAAATTATTGTGATGTGTATGTACTGAATTTCAGACATCCAATGTCCGAGACGTTTGATGCATAAATAAAACATTGGAATTGCTACTTGAATGTGAATGTGATTTGCTAAATGATTCTCAACTAGTATGTTGAATGCCGGACCAAATTCCGATGGCAAATGTGAATGTGACAGAATGAGCATAATGATTGAAAACACATGGTGCATTTCATTACATAAACGCATGAAACATAAAGGCAGTTATGACCGAAGTCGCCAGTGAAAAAGAGCTTAAAGCTCAGACTGTGGTAAGAGCCTTTGGCTCACTATGTATAATGAGCCCTACATCCCCAACAGATAAGTGACAGTATTAATGAGCTCGATATCCACGACGGATACGGGATAGTGAGAAACGCATTCAGTCACAACAATGTAATAAACAAATGTGAGTCTCATGAATATTGCATATATACATGAATTATATGATTTGAATGATTGTAATTGAAATATGGAATTGAATTGAATGAAAAATGTGAACATATATGTACAAAGTGTTTTATGATGATACATGAAAAATTAAATGTTGTAAATTATGTGATTGTATATGTTGGTGTGATATGTATGATATGAGTGAACCATCGAGGATGGTTACTCAACTGAGTTCGCAAAACTCATCAAAATTGCAACCTTGACTTTTCAGGTACGAGAGTGATGACTTAGCTTCTAAGACCGCTTAGAAGAGATCTAGTACAACTTTTGGATAGAGATTATGGCTCAAGGGTCGGTCAGCTGGGATTGAAGGATTTAGCTAATCTTTTTGTTAATTCCTCATGTATGTAGCATACTTTGTAAACAGAGCTATGAACTCTAATAGTTTGTCATTGTATAAACATAAAAGTTATATGTAATGATACATTGTAAATCATTGTTTTATGAAATGAAATGAGGAATTTTTGGGCTTTAGACATTATGATATTTATTTTTAATTTATGATGCCATGTGATATATGAAAGTGATAAAGTTAGCATGCCATTTCCGTCGGGCACGTGCACAGACGTCTAAAGGGCATACGTGTACGCGTCGGATAGGAGTGGGGTGCTACAAGATACCTGAACTAAAGTTAAATTAGAAGTGTGTTTCAGGAGAACCTACTAACTCTCTATTGCAATATTTCCTCCAACCATGAAAGAGGGTCCCTTCTTTGTCTCTTCCTTCTTAAACCTCTTAAAAGAGGGTGCATCATCATGGTCTACTATAATGGTTGGCTTTTTCCTAAGAAAGGACTCTTCTTTTCCTAGTTATCAAACATTGATCTATGAAAATATAGAAAGGGAAAGGTTTGCAGGAGGTGAGTTGAATGATGACCAACTTTTCCTCTTTATATTCTCCTATAAGAGTAATGCACTTGAGGTTATTGAGGCTAGTCCTTGACACTTCAATGGCTTGCCTTTTTTTCAAATATGAAAACTAGGGATTAAATTAGAAGAGGTAAAGTAGAAACAAGTGCATATATAGGTCAATTTCCATCGCATTCCCCTGGAAAACTAGTCTATAATATGTCTGAGCCATTTGACAAGTTTCTTAGGTAGACCACTATGCATGGATGATGCTACAACATCATAAAGAAGAGTAAGGAAATGCTCACGTATGCGTAAGTGTGGATTTGAAACAAGAGTTACTTAATAAGAATTCACTTCTCAAATTATGAGTAGAGGACAGTGTGGTTAAGGACTCCATAAAGGTAATATACCATTTAAGACCTTCCCTCATGTAGTAAGATAAAGATTAGAGACCAACAGAACTAATAGAGGTGAATGTTGAAGACCAATCCAACTTTTAGTTGTTTTATAGGGAGGTTATTTAAGCGGCCTCAAGTGAAATCCCTCAAGATTCCAAAAGGTCTAATCATGAATCTAATTTAGCTTCTAAGGTTTAAGACTCCTCTTAAACTATTTCCTGAGAGTTAATTCCGTGTGAAGAATTCAAAGGACCTTATAATCCTCTCTCAATAGTTCCACAAAATTATAGTGATCGTCATCATGATGAAGCTAATGTTTTAGCTAAATTAGAGCCTGTTAATAATGATTCCATTAAGATAGTGCTATCATCCTCTAGAGAAATAATAGCTCTAAAGCTAGATATCTCTCAAGGGATTAAAGGATTCAGTTAAGATAAAAGGAGATCAAGTCACAAGGAAAAATGTAAACCATCTACTCATTAATCCAAATACATTTATTTCTATTTTTGCATGGAATAAAATGGGAAGTAATGATCCTAAGAAGTAGTTAGTAGTAGCTAGCTATATTTAGTCTCTCAAGCCAATGTTGGACTTTTAGAGACAAAATTGAGAGATGATAAATGAAAGAACTTATGGTTCCTAAAAAATAAGCAGTGCTTACTAACTAACCTTGATAAACATCACCTAGAAAGAATAAGGGTTGCATATAACTCTTTGCTTATCAAAGTCTTAAGTTACTCCTTTTCCTTATAATGTTTGCATTTATTAGTTGAAGTAATGGGTCTAGGTAAAGCCTATAACAACTTTATATATGGGAAGAACATCTCTTTCTAAAGGAATGAATTACAGAAAGAGTTATTAAGGTTTAGGAATTCAATTTTGGATCCTTAGCTTGTTATAGGAGATTTTAATGCTAATACTTTATCTCTGAAGATAAAGGCATCAGGTCTCTTAATAACCCCTATAAAGAGCTCATCTCATGCATGTCCTAATTAGAAGTCACTAAACTTAAAGCTAAAGGGAATTAATTTACATAGAGTAATAGGCAGGAGGGCTCTTGACTAATTAGGAAGAAACTTAATTGGGCTATAGTGAATTGTAAATAGATGATGAAATTATAGGATAGTTATGCTAGATTCTTTAACAACCTTCAACCAGTCTCTAATTTAAATACATGCACTTACAAAGAACTAGAAAAGAGCCTCTTCTTTTAGATTTTCTAACTTATTATGTCACTTTAATGGCTTGTAGGATGCAATTTAACGGGATTAAGCTAAAAGGTTTAGGGGTTTGCCTCATTTGTGCTTTTTAAAAAGCTAAAAGAAATAAGGAAGCAGCTAAAAAGGGGTAAATACTGACTTTATCAGATACAGAAGCCACTCTTTCCAAAGCTAGAGATAATTTTTTTAAGAAAGGAAGAAGAGAGAGCTACCTATATCCGGAATATAATTATATAAGGACAACTAAAAGGGATTCAATAAAAGAGCATATCAAAGCCTTGGAAGATCAAAACTCAGAGATTTTATAGAAATTAATGGTGTAGTGGTTCAAAGAAGTTGACAACAATACAAGTTTCTTTCAAAAGTCTCTCCTCCTTAAGTCAAGACGTTAATTCATAAGTTGAGCTTATATCACATTTTAGAAAGTACTTCTAGAATATAATGGGAACCTAGCTTACCCCTCTCCCTCTCACCTAGACATATCTTTTCTAATGCCCAAGCTGATCACAAATGATTAAATTGGCTTCCTTACAAAGCCAGTTCCCATTAAGAAAATTGAGCGTGTAGTTTTTAGTTTTAATCTTAACAAGTCTCGTAATCTGGATAGATTCAAAGCATGTTTCTACGAAGAATTTTTAATAATTTGGGGCTATTTTTGTAACAAAAACAAATGAAGAAACCTTAGAAAGAGCCCTAAAAATTGAGAAGTATAAAAGGAAAAGAGAAACACTAAAAGAGGCAGCTAGAACATCCAAAAAGGAGAACAAGGAGACAAAATACTAGAAGAACAAAAGCTACATAATTTTCCAGCTCAAGGACAACAAAAAGAAGACATCCAGAATTTAAACTTCTTTTCTTTCCTTATTATTGAATATTGATTATGAAAAATTGTGGACATATTTTGACTATGGATTGCTTAATTATTTTAGGAATCACTCTTGTATTGTTTTGTTAAACCTTTTTGTTCTTAATTTAATAGATATCTACTTTGTGGTGTTTATTGTTTTATATTTGATCTGAATCGAGAGATTAGGTTGAAATATATGTTATGTTAAACAACCATAATATACCTATAAATGTCATATTAATAGGAAATTGAAAAGTGATCTTAATTATTTGTTAGTTACCTATATGATTGCTTCAAAACCAATTAAGTTGTTAGTAAGAGTTTTGAGAGATTGAGAGGTTGCAATTTAATTCTTATCTATTTTAATTGAGATTACTTCATTATTATATATCTAGGTTCGAGTATTATTAAATCAATAAGGTGAAATGAAGAAGAAGAAAAACAACGACAGAGGCAATTCCTAAATTGTTATCATTGATTAATCAACAAATTAACTACTATTTGTTAAAGATTCAACTATCAGTTTTCTTTAGTTTAGTTTATTTTCTAGTTATATTATCATAATGCTTACCTCAAACAAAGTGTTACAAATTTTTTAAGGATCTAGAACAATCCTTATAAGAATGATATTATTTTTATTATAACGACATGACCTGTATACATGTGGTCTAAATAGATTTAAAAATCAAATCAACAAGAATGATGATGTATCAATTGTTCAAACAAAACTTGGTTATTCAATCTATAGCTTCTAGAGAGGAAGGAATTAGAGAGTATTCTATAATAGGAGCTTATATGTTAGTTAAGTGATCCAAAAGAATCTAACTTTGATTAAAGAACTAATTATTGCCAGAGGTACTGAATTGGTGTTATCAAAGGCATCAAGGACAAATGAAACCTCTAAAATGTCTTCCATCCACTATTTTACTATTATTTTCATTAACATATAATATAGGCATTCTATGATATTGTTTGATAGCCCATGTATGGATTGTAACGTTATTTTGGAATTGCTTCAGGGTCTATTTGCCTTGTAATTATTTTGGATTTTGCCTTATACTTCTTTTGAATTTTCCTATTAAAAATCTTTATTTTTTTTACAAAAAAAGTCTTTTAAAATAGTTCTTAGTTCTAATTAAGGGTATTTTTAATATTTTTCTTTATCAGTTAAGACTATTGTTAGGTAAGGTAGTGTAACCTGTAAATATTTGTGTTGTACATCTTTATGACCCTTATTGAATGTATAAATATAATTATAAATATTTTATCTCAATTGTGAGTTTATTTTTATTAAACCCTAAAAATATAGTAAATAGTTAAACTCATCAAAGATTTTGGTTACACTGCTAATAACCTAACCTAAGTTCTTAATATTCCTTCTTTTTAATGAGGACATCTACACATCCTAAGTTAATCATAGCTTCTTCAAATTGTACAGAGAAGTCAATGTTACTTTTGATACTTGACACTACGGATTGAGATAAGAACAAAATCCAAGTTTTAATCAACATGGAGAATTCCATTTATGCATTTACATTTGGTGCTGGTATAAGAGCACCAAAAAGATTCAAATTAAAGTTAGTTTTTTTAATCATCTAAACCATAAGGACACCTACTCTTTAACATAGTGTATGCTATTAAATTCTTATTAGGTCTAATAATCCAATATTTTGTAAATTATAGGAGTGATCTTAAAAGAATTTACAATTCAGTATTACAATAGGATGACTATCATAAGTATATGTTTATATAATAAAAAATATTTATATGTCACATAAAAAGAGTACAAATTTGTTGATATTGGAAAATGCTATCAACTAAAACAAGTAGACCAGCGTATAGTGATATCATTGGAATAAAGTTTGCAATTAGTATTAATAAGATACCATGTGTTGTTTTTGCAAATTTCATAGCCCAAACATTTCAACAACTTAAGAAATAATAGATAATAGGTTTATATTTTACATACTTTTTACAATAAAGTTACTAGGTATTTAGCACTTTTATAACATTTTAATACAGATTATATTATATTTTCTATATTTAGCTCATTATCTTATAGGTGATAACTATAATGAGTAAATACAAAATTTAGTGCAACTTCCTCCATATATGTCAAATTAAAGAGATTTTAGAGTCACGTGAAAGATAATAAGATAGACAACAACTTATTAGAAGCCATGAGAAGCTAATTCTAGCTCTAAAATGTTAAAAAGTGGAGAAGTTAGTAGAACAAGACAAAAAAAGTGTCGAGCATGTATGGTAATAAGCATCTATCTTTTTTCAAAGGCCTGAAGCTGAAAAGAACAAAAAAAGCACTAATTTCAAAGTTAATCCTAGATCGACGTCAAGTTTATCTTGAATTTACAAAGAGAAATATTATAAAACTAATGTTGTTTACAAGTTGGTGTCAGGTGCTGGTTACTTATGGCTTTATGATTGCAAAAATTCCATAACAATACCAACGATGGTGTTGGTGCTGATATGTCATTGGTTGTCAATGATTTCTCTAGTTTAAGCCATCTAAAACTCTATTTTCGTAACTTTGACTATAAATACTTGTATTAAAATTAACCTGGGTTCTTCTGGCATACTTTTGTTGGACTTCTTATTTTTTAATATTTTTGTTCTTTCTTAATATTGGAGGACCTTGTGGCATCTTCTCTTACTCTTTTCTTCTACTTTTTTTTAATATGTTAAGAATTGTTTGTTTATGTTTTATTTTATTATGCTTAGTGGCTTGCAATCTTAGTTAAGATTAGGGATGTATTATTTATATATGATTTGTTTATTTAATTGGTTGAATGTATTCTCTTTGTTCTTAATATTGGATTTGTGATCAACTATCATAAATTCAATCTTAGGAATTATATAAAGGACTAACAACTGAAGTAGAGTCTACACATTAGGAGAATAAATATTCTAATGCTAGAAAATGATAGTATCCTAGACTTTAGTGATAACCAATATATTAACTGTTGGGAAATCAGGTCGGGATCTGATTCCGACCGCAGCGGAATAATCACAAAATTTTTTCGTAACTTTTGATTTCCCGAAAACCAAGATCTATTTAATTCTATAAAATGATTAACACGAATCAAAATAAAGTGGAAATTTAATTCGTACCTTATTCCGAA
>JAOQMS010000179.1:21278514-21314825 GCA_027563885.1 Erythroxylum longipes
CTAGTGACTGAATTGCTGCCAGATTTGGATTTTCGGATTTTCTTCATTTCTTTTTCACCTTTTTGATTCAATTTCGTGTCTAAGGTGTTGAAAATCAGCTGCAAACAATTATAAGACAATTCCATAAATTTTGAGCAATAATTTCAACACATTAAAGAGAATTAAATACAAAATAAGCGCAAATTGATAACTTAACAATAAGTATCGATTTTGTTCCTCCCCAATAACAACCAGATCAATCAAATCCTAGCCAATAATAACAATTGACTTAATTCACTAATGAAGCCAGTCAACAATAACCCCCATCTACCTCAACTACCAAAGAGAGATTTATAGGTTTGTTAATTTTAACACCTACAAATAGACTTATGCTTAAATATATGTTTACATGTTTAATGCATATTTTCTTATCATTATTCATTTGTTGGTAGGTTCTAATATTAATGTCAGAAAAAGAGGTTGAGGTATAACTAAAGATTATGAGTTGCAACAAATGAATGTTGCAATGAACAACAAGTTTTCTGTATATATTGATACCTCGCAAGGTTATCCTTTAGACAATATTCAATTAGTAAAATTGTCTAGTGAATTAGGGGTAATTGCCAAAACTGAATTGCCTTGCTTAAAGCATGCAAGCATTTGAAGGAAAACAACTTGCTAGAGAATGCTTTGGATAAAGTTTCGATAAATTTTCAATTTATCTAATTATACGCAATATTGTTTTACTTATTTAAAGATTAGTTTCATTTTTACTTATTGTTCACAGATGAAGCTGAATATTGTTAATCACGAGAACCCTATTGTTTTAAAATGTGTGACTTAACTATTGAAACAAAAGACTAGGGATCATCGTTATTGACTACATCAATATTACAAATCTTTTCCTTCGAGTGAGGAGGCAAAGAGACATGTTCCTGAACGAATTTCTCCAAAAAAAAATTAGAGCAATTGGTGTGATTATTAGGCCTCTCCCAATATTCATGTTTGTATTCTTTCTCTTTACATTTGCTTCCATTAATCTTGTTACACTCTTTAATGACTATTTCTTTTCTTTATTTAGGAAAGTGTGAGAAAGTCAAGGTAAATAGAGGAAAAATGAAAACTCCTCATAACCAAAAATCCAAATCATTTGTTGTCCTACAAAATAAATATGTAAGTTCTTTGTTTACAAGTTATAATTATATCATAAAACACAATAATATTGTGTTTTGTATTTTTTTTTCACAATACAGAGTTAGAAGGAATTATATGGAGAAGATTGTGATAGGATCATATGCTATAAACTGACACACTATAAAAAAAAAGTGAAAGGTGGATGTCTTAAGAAGAGCAAAATAACTATGTAAGTATAAAATTTTGTTATTTTAAGTTTATTTATTTATGTAGTATTAACTAATAATATTTGAATTGAATATTGATTTTATTTTTTAAATTTTAAAATAAGATATAGGAGTTGTTGCGAACATCAATATCAGACAAAAATGAGTCAAATGTAGTTGACATTTGCCACAAGGTACTTGGTACACGATCTGGATACATCAAAGAGCTTGGGTTTGGCCCTAAGTTAACTGCTCCATCCTCATTAAGACTAGCATATATTCAACATCTTGAAAAGGAAAACAAATTGTTTAAAAAAAGTTAGCCACGTATGGAAAGTACCTAAGAAAGTTACTTGGCCTGGATTATGTAAGTAGTGAAGATGAAAGCGAGTTTGAGTGATTAAACTAATCTTTGAATTTTTTATTTTGTATATAATTATTTTTAAGTGTTAACTAAAATCTTGTACACGATTGAATTTAATGATATTTTATTTTGTATATACAATGCTTAAAATTTTCAATTATTTTTATTATATTTTTGTATAATAAATCAACAACAACAAAAAGCTAAATATCATATACAATAATATAGATGAAAAATTTCACAAATAATTATAACTAACATGGTATAACATTTAGGTAAAATGTATATTAAAATTTTTACTACATTTTAGAAAACGTAGCTAAAAACTTATGCCTAAATTTCTAGATACGTGGCTAAAAACCTATGACTAGCTAAAAATAATTTGCTACTTTTTGGAAATGTAGCTAAAAACTTTTAGCTACTTTTCCGAAAATGTAGCTAATTATCTTTATTTACGAAACGTAAACATAGCAAAATTGTATTGACGAAGAATTTTCAAAACATCGCCTATACTTTTTCTCTTCTAAAATAACGCGTAGGAAAAAAATATTAGCGACGATTAGGAAAAAACGTCACCTATAGGTTTTTTGTTATGAGGATTTGGCAACGTTTTCAGTGATAAATAAAAATTGTCGCTAATGACTATTAGCGACGATTTTGTAACTTTTACCAAAGAAATATATCGTTGCTAAGAGTCTCTTTTATTGTAGTGTTATTAGAGAATAAGTTTATTGAATTGACCCCATATGAGAATTACATTTGGAACATTACTTGTAAGTCTATGAAAATTCTCATTGTGATGATTGTATAAGTTATTCTTTAACTTGAGATCTCCAAAGTTATCTCATATAAAGATTGCTATATTTGATACTACTTATGACCTATTCTTGTCAAGGCTAACTCATTCGGTAGTTATTGGATATAACATGAACTATATAGAGATAGTCAAGTGATTAATAAAATATTTATCACTCTAAACTGATTAAGGATAAAGTTCCATTATTAGTATTAATTTGGAAAATCTTTAGCCAAGATGGAATAACTATTTAAAAAATAGTTTTCAAATAACAATAATTGAATCAATTATTAATGATAGAGAACTGACATGCTTAGATTTAAATAGAGTAGACATTAATTATGTGCTTTATATCTAATCGAAACGTTATATAATAAAATGAATGAATTGTATGAAAAAATTATATACAGAAGGTTTATTAAAACTACTTTGACATTCTTAAATATTTAAGTGGTCATAATGCATTGTTGGATGTCAATCTTGATATGTGGATATAACTATTTTAATTAGAGAATTCAAGATAAACTAAAGGAGCTGAATTTATCTAATCCTAAATATAATTTAGAGTTATAACATATTTAATAACCTAATAGATCACACACAAAGAACGAGTAGCAAAGAGAAAAGTATTTTAATTAAGTTGTTTTTTATTATAAAATTTGAGAAATTGTACGATTAAATTTGATATATTTAATAAATAAGGATCAATATTGAATCTTATTTGAGCATAATTGTTATTAGATAATTCTAATTAAATTTCAATTAAAATTAGAATTTAATTTCGCTTAACTTACTATAATGTTAGAAAACCTATTATAAATAGACTTAAATTCTAAAAGAGATAACACTCTTTCCCTAATTCTGTCTGTAATAATTACACAGTTTTCTCAAAACTATCTAAGAATATTGTTAGAGGCTAAATATCTATATAACTATGGTAGTTGAGATTAGCTGATTTTAGAAACAGCCCAAAATAGATAATAAGAAAAAAGTTAAGTTTTGGAATAAGATACGAATTAATATTCATATTTTATTATGATTTATGTGTTTTTTATTTTGTTGAATTTAAAGTAATATTAGATTTCAAAAAATAATATAGAAAAGTTTGTAATTATTTAGTTGCATGCGAGATGCCATTGAATTTTTGAATATTTACTTGCATAAAATAGAATACGGAAACACTAACTTGTCTCATAGAATGTACTAAATGAGAATGAAATAACAGTTTTGTTTCTTTAGTTGCTGTCCGCCTGATGAGATGAGCAGCAGGACAGATGCGTTGGAGCATAGCGTTGATGATCCTTAAGCTGAGATAGGGGTGGAGGGCTCTCCTTCTCTCCGAGTTCCTCCATGTCGGCAGGCAGTGATTAAGCCGCGTAGACTCTTGTATTTGTTACAAGATGGCTGTTGATATGTATGAATGCGCATCTTTCAGTTTGATATTTTTGTTTCTTCTGCGGCTCCTGCTAATTAGTCCCATATGATTTCTTTCTTTTTAGGGTATGTAACAAATGGCATTGCATTTTTTCTAGAAAGCATGGACAAGGTTTATATATGAGGAAACACTTATTACCACCCCTTTTCATTCTTGGACATCCACGAGATGTACTTATTGGCGTTTGTCAGGCCATCTGGACACCACCATCCTACATAAGTAGGTTTCCAGAGGAAAATTAAATAGCTTAAAGAGAATCGGAGCTAACGGTGGTCCAGTTGTGCAATCGTGGTTAAAATTAAATAGCTTAAAGAGAATCGGAGCTAACGGTGGTCCAGTTCTGCAATCGTGGTTACTATTCTGACAAGGATTTAGTGTCAGATCACAATCGCCAAATCTGTCTTTCATTTTGTTGCTGTTGTCGTGGAAGGAAAGCGTGTGATAGCGTTGCTAGTAGTGGCACGTGAACATGATTAAGGTTAACAGCATTAGCATTAAAGGTGTTCCTAATGAGCATGAGCATTGAGCAGACCGTCTACATCCACCCATATTACAACTCACAACCCAAAGTTCATCGCTCGACTCGTTTTCCTTCCTTTCACATCCGTCTACATCTTTTTGTCCTATATATGGGCCCTCACCAGATGTTGCTAACACACACACACACACACGAAATCATCATTTAACTAGTAAACTACCATATGCATTATCCTTTTCTGACCAATCTCATTGTGATTAAATTTTATTCATTTACATTTTAATTCTGAAATCTTATTTAATTTTGTAACACTTACAAATTATATCAATTTAATACTCATAATTTCAATTTATTACTATTAATATATAAAGTATGACAATATACACACGAATTACAATAAATTAAGTATAATTTAAAAAATACATGCGTTGAAACTTTCTAAAAACATACTTCTTAAAATCATTTTGTTTATTTATTAGTGAATTTAACATAAGTTATGCATAAGTTAATGTGATGATCTTATTTGACGTTTTTTGTGTAATAGTAAGGATAAAATTTTAAATATTAAATAAATATAATTTATAATTTCAGTAAATATTGTCAAGTTTAATTTATCTTTTTCCTTATAATTTCGAATATTATTAGAACGTTTAATTTAGTATTTAGAAGAACTTGTCTTGTCCTCCATACTAATTTGATCAAAACATAACTTTTAAAATAGAATTCAATGCAATCGCCGATTTGAGAAACTGATAATAAGTACACAAATTAACGTACACAAAAACATATAAACAAACTCAATAAGTATCTATAGTCGAGAAATTAAATAGAAAAAGAAAATCAGCGGCGGCAGCGAGTAATGCGACTGCAACCGCGAGAGTAGGGGTTGGCCTGAGCTCCGGGGCGGCAGTTATAGTAGGAAGCGCCGCGTCGTGAGCATGGCACGGTGTTCCTCCTCAGCGCACCGTAGCTTATGTACCTCCTCGTCGCTAAAATGCGCCTGCTGCTTTCAGAGTCCACTGCAAACTCCTGCTCCTCCTCGTTCCAACCCGTTAAACACTCCGCGATCGATCCCCTGCAGCCCGATTCCATAGAGAACATGAAGTCGACGGCTGAGGAAGAGGAGGAAATCGCCACGTGAACGGCCATGATTGCGAGGACCATGATAAGGCCGTTAGACTTCGAAGCTCCTACCATTTTCGTTCTCTATCTTTTCGCTCTGGTTCACAGAAGGAGCCAGGACCAGGAGGTGAGGGTAAGGGTCTCTGTGGTATTTATATTGTAGTGGGAAACATGGATGTGCCCTTAATCTGAGGGCATATTACTAAAATGCCAGCCGTCGGTTCCTTATTTATTCATCGGCCTCCCTTCAGATCTAAGCATGTGAAAGTAGACACCTGCTCATTGTTGAATTTTAAAAGTGAAGGAGCGCTTCAAATTTTTTTTTTGGAAAATAATGTATCAAACCAACTTCATGTGTTTTAAATTTTTTTTTTTGGAAAATAATGTATGAAACCAACTTCATGTGTTTTACTTTTTATAAACATAAATAGGAAAAAGAAAGATAAAGAAGGTGGAGTTGTGATCTGTAAATGAATCATGATGGTGTGCAATTGATGGAAAGAGAGGATTATAATTATTAAGTTTAAAAATATATTAGTGCAAAGTATAGTCAAGGTCGTACTTGATACGAAAATTGACATTCTTGGCGTGTTTTGTGGCGTAATTGAGTTCAACAATGACACGCCACATGTCCAGCTCAAACACAAAAATAGGAAGAAAAAAAAAAGGTAAGCAAAAATGAAGAAGAGTTTAACCCTGCAATGCAATATTTAACTTAATTGAAGCTGTTTTAAAATTACGCAGGTATCTGGCTAATTTTAGAAAGTTATAAAGCCATTATTAGAAGATAATAAGTTTGGGTGTGTGAACAGATTTCATGTGCATTTGAGGAATTTGCAGCATCAGAATTCAAAAGTTATCGACATTTCTTTTCTTCATTAATTAATTAATTACCTTACTATTTATTAACAATATCCCTCACATTTTTATTTCTTTGCACTATGCTTCATTATACCATGCATCTCTTTTGCCAAGAGCCGCTTCTCGTGATGGTTTTTTTTTTTTTCATGTTTTTGTTGTTGAATATGAGTTCTTATTATCATAACTTATGCCAAATAACACAAATATGTTAGAGCAACTGGAATAGACCTTTCCTTTGATACAGTGAACTGCAGAAAATGGATTTCGTAAATATAAATATATCATTTGATATGAACCATTAAAGGAAAAAGAGTTAATTTTATACTTCTGCCAGCAATGATCAAAGCGTAAGCAAGAACGATAATTGTCTGTCTCATACATTTCAAACACTGAACCCTTGGAAAATTATTTGAGCTTGCAAATAATTCATTAAGGTTGATAGGAGTATGTGAAGAAACATAAAGCATGTTTAAATTTGATCCTCTTACTCATTATTGCCTTATCAATTAGAATTTGGACCATCAATCGTCAACTTTTTGGCATAACCATTCATATATTGGAGGAGAATACCTATATAAAACTTTCAAAGGATTATTTGTATGGCTGAATAGAAATTGAAATTGTGCCACTATTAAGTCAAGGGTAACCATTTGCTCATGTTAGAAGGAGAATCTCTTATGATCGATATGTCTAAGGTAAATTTGGATAAGTAACACACAACTGCAATGTGACTCCTCAGGTATTTCTTTTTAAAATGAACTTGTAAAAGTTGGATTCTTGTCACTTGCATGTTATTGTTTGCGATATTCCATGCAATTTGAAGATATGAGCGATAAAGCTCCTAACAACTGATCGGTTATTGTAGGGATGTTACAATGCTATAAATGAGTGTATTTAGTTAGTCTATCCACCACCACCAAAACAATTGATTTGCTGTATAACATAGGTAATTATTTAATAAAATTAAGAGTGATATCAATCCAGATGTATTGAAGAACTAGTAAAGATTACAACAATTGCCTGAACTCTTTTATAAATGTCATGATGTGCTTCTGCATGTCTACCCATAATAGTATCATGGAAATGAGACTAGATTTTATCCTACAATACTTTGTCATTGCCTACCATTAATATAACTTTCCAACTCAAAAGATCTTCGCTCCATATATAAGCAAATAGCTCAAGAATGATCGCTTAAGTTATGATATTAGTCGAATCACAGTATCTTGACGCCAATAATGTTTCACATCTTAAAATAATGAAGATTGTATTCTAGACATTATGCAGCACAAGCAAGAATTGATATGAGAGAAAGTGCATCTGAAAAAAATGTTTTCAGTTCCTTTTTATGAACAATTCCAAAGTCAAAGTCTCACAATTTATGTAACCAAAATTATTGGAAGGGTGTAATAATCTTTTGTTTCATCAAAACTTTCAAATTTTTATGAAATGGTGACTCCAATGCATTATTATCATAATCAAAGCCAAAAAATCCTTTTAGTATAGAGATAAATCAACATAGAAGGTGATAAAAATTTACTAATATATATTATTGGGTGTTTATCATGCATAATCTCAATCCTTCTATATTCACGTCAACATTTATTATCACAAATATCTTTTAAAAAAATCAGGTAGTGACAATACTAAAAATGACAATGTCATCAATACTAAAATGAAGTTAGAGCCTACTTTAGTTTAGGAATGATTATTATACTTTATTTAAAACCATCATTCTTTAGTAAATTAGTCAACAATTTACTCATTCTGTCAAACTCTTTATAAACCTTCTAACAATATTTTTCTAAAACCAAAATCCTCTCAAATGTTCCAAAGACATAAGTACAGGCCACTTAATCACTGCACCAATCTTTTTTCGATCAATGACTACTCCTATTGAAGTGATAATGTGTCCTAAATTAATGTGAACATGATAATTAGCTAAAATAAGAGATTCATTTATATCAGGTGAAACACTCATTTTTAATTAGACATAGCCTTGTATAGGAGCATTTCTCATTCCATGCCTATCCCTGGATGTAGGAGTTGAAGTTTTAAGGAAGGACTCATTTTTAATTAGACACAACCTTGTATACTAGCATTTCTCGTACCATGCCTCTCCCTAGATGTAGGAGTTGAAGTTTTAAGGAAGGACATGACTTGATACACAGTTATATATTTGCTCATGTAACTCTCGGAAAAATAAGTTACAAAAATTTGGTTGCGTTTAATACTGTATCCATCTTCACAAAAATTACAGAAGAATTCACAATTTCAGAAATAGATGCCCCTCAAATCATGTTTATAATGTTAAGTTGTTTTATAGAAAACACACTCTAAAACATGTTCATATCTTAAGCTGTGTTTATTTGAAATCTTCCTTGTTTCTTAATACTTACTCGATATTTCTTTTCAGATTTAAAGAGTTTTTGGACATCTTTTTTATTGAAATTCATAAGCACTTCTTTTCTTTTTTTAACCGAATTGCAAAATTATAAAAGAGATATTTTTTGTGGGCATTCAATTGTTTAATAAACTTTGTTCTTGATTCCTCAAAATCAACAGGTCAATTCTCTTCGTAAATATGATTTTAGCTTTCTTAAGTTTGGTTTCAACTTGTTCATAGGTTTTCTAGGATTTTAATCCTAGGTGGATTAGTATTAGTTGGTAATAGAGCTTAGCTCTAAAGCAAGTTTGATTGCCCTTTCATCTTTGTCTTTATATCTTTTAAATTCCAATCTATATCTTTTTTGACCAAAAAAAGGAAATATTCTTTCATGATCTTGTTTAGGGTTTATCTGATCCACTTATTATGTTAGGGATTTTCTGATCCAATTCTTTGTTATATTACATTTCATATTAGATTGTTTCTAGCCCTATTATTTATATCAAAAAGAAAAAGAAAAGAAAAGAAAAGATGTGTAGGTACAGTAGCATTAGAAAATTTTCAAACACAGCTTTACATTCTTTCAATTATTTCCATGATTTATTTGAATTTCTTACTTCTTTTAACCTATGTTTATTTTTTTTCATTGATAATAGGTCACTAGGTTTCTTAGGTTCTATTAGGTTAAAGTCTTTGCTTGAGTTTGTTTAGTTCTTTAAAGAACTTGTTAAGGAAGCAAAGAGGGAAAAAGGACATGAGAGTGTGATATTAGCATTAAAAAAGCTAGGTAAAGAGGATACGTGAGTTATTTTTGTCTTTAAGAATAAATATGTGAGAAAGTATATGAGAAATTCTTTTAACTAAATTTTCTTACAACTTTGAAATATGAGAAATTCTTTTAACTAAATTTTCTTACAACTTTGAAATATGTCTAATAAAGGTGTTTTAACAACAAAGGAGGACAGAGACAACTCATAATTTATGTAGGCCAATTAATAGAAGTTTGGGAGGATGAGTATGACATTACAACAAAAACAGGAATTAGCGACGAAAAATTATCGACGGAACAGAAACTGTTGCAAATTACCGATGAAAACTAATATTCCGTTGGTAATTTTGAAGCCAAAATTTTTTTTAGCGGCATTCGTAATATCCGTTGTTAAATATGGAGGGAAATCGGCCGGGTAAAATTTGCGACCGACATTAGCAACGATATAACATGGCCGTCGGTAAATAAGGCAAAAACTTTTGAGTTTACCAACGAAAAGTCATCCATCAATGAGGTCCGTCGATAGTTATGGTGGGAAATCATCCCGGCAAAATTTGCGACGGAAATTACTGACGGTATGGCTTTATCGTCTGTAAAAAAGCGGTAAATTACCGACGGAAGTTGTTACTTCCGTCGGTAATTTCTGTCACTAAATTTAAAACGTAGATGTCGTCGTCTGCTTCTCCTTCAGCTTTTTTAAGTAAAACCAAACGACGTCTTTTCATTTTTATTTAACTCAACCAACTCTCCCCGATTCTCTCCCACACCGTCAGCTGCCATTTTCTTCTCTCCGTCAACCCTCTACCGTCGTCATGTCTCCGGCTACCGTCATCTCTGCTTCGGTTGAGGTATTTTTTCCACTGTATTGGATAAAAGTTTATCATATATTGGATGAAAGTTTAGTCGGGTATTTTGTTTATTTTTGTATTATTTGATTGAAAAACGAAGTTAAGGTATAAATGTTAATGATAGAAGAAACAAGACGTTATTTTGGTTGTGATATTGGGATAAATTTCTAATGCATGTAAGGTGTTCGATGAAATATCTGTTCTTTGAAAATTTGATTTTAGTTCTTTAGATAAAGTTTAGGGTTAAAGGGTTAGGGTTAAAGAGTATTGCTTGATAAAATGTCTGCTAAAATGTTTAGGGTTTAGGGTTAGAGTTAAGGTGTTTGATGAAATGTCTCTTACAACAAAACTTAATTGTGTTGAGTTATTTTGTAATGAAAAGATTATTCATGTAATTGTTAACATATTGTATTACATAAAATTAACTATAATTAAGTTACGTCGATAACTATAATAGAATATGTGAGAGCAAGTATGCATGAAAACTCTAAATCACTTGATATATACTCATTAGATCCCAAAATATATGTTAATTTAATAACTAAATATATGAATAAATGAATAAACAAAAATTTGCATAGGGAATAAAATGTTAACAAAAACAATGCCAAAGTGGGGATAAAAATTTGCATAGGGAATAAAAACATATATTGCCAAGTAACATAAGTCATTTGATATTATTAACTACGTTAGCAACTTGCAATTATTAGCACAAAGATGTCCCATCCCTTTACCAATAAAACAACCCATAGGCAAGATTTAGTTCTTCTTCTTCTTCTTCTTCTTCTTCTTATTATTATTATTATTATTATTATTGTCAAAAAAATTTATTATTTTTATTATTTTTTTATTAATCTTATTATTCGTATTATTAGTAATAATAATCATTGTTAATTTTTTACTAAGTACTAATTTTTTTAATAATAATAATAATAATTATTATTATTAATTTATTGTTTTTATCAATTATATTTATCATTAATATTAATATTAAATTTATTATTCTTATTAAATTTATTATTATTTTACTTTTCTACTAATTATTATTCATATTATAATTATTTTTTATTATTATTATTATTATTATTATTGTCAAAAAAAATTTATTATTTTTATTAATTTTATTATTCGTATTATTAGTAATAATAATCATTGTTAATTTTTTACTAAGTAATAATTTATTATTATTATTATTATTGTTGTTGTTGTTGTTGTTGTTAATTATTTGTATTATTATTAGTGTTAATTTTCTACTAATTATTAATTTTATTATCATTAATTTATTATTATTATTATTAGTAGTATTAGTATTATTATTATTATTATTATTTATTTGTATTATTATTATTAGTGTCATTAATATTTATTTGTATTATTATTATTAGTGTCATTAATATTTACCGACGGAAATATGCTTTTTCGTCGATAATTATGACTCCATTACCGACAGATTACTAAAAACCTTCGGTGATGTTTCATCAAATTTACCAACAAAAATTGATATTCCGTAGGTAAATTTATCGACAGTGATCCGCAAAATAAACCGTTGATATATTTACCAACCGACGGTTGATTTCCTTCAGTAAGTATTAGCTACGGCCGATTCTCCGGCGCCGTTGTCTGTCGGTAAATTCTGTCGCTAATCTTATAAACTGACATAATTTTACCATTTTCTGTTGGTAATTTCCTTCACAAAATGTCATTTTTCTTGTAGTGCAATGTATTAAGGTTAAGGATGTAAAAAAGGCGACAACTCTAAGTTCCTAATAAAGGGGGGAATAGGTGTAATCCAATATCTCCAATGGAGGTTAATAATGGGAATGATGAACTTAGTATTGATGATATTGATCTAGTATTTGAGGCTAAAGGGGACATGTTTAAGACTAAGAGAGGAGCTAGGCATGATTGGAAGAAAAAGAGGGAGTTTAGAGTTCAAGAAAGGGTAGATAGAAATCTTGATAGCATCACGATGACTATAAATTCCTTTAAGTGTAGGAATAACACTAAATATTATTTTGAGTAAAAAATAAATATAGAATTGATCCTTGACTACCATCATTATTATGAGTAAAAGAAAGAAAAATTGACAAGTTTACTTATTATGCCATTATTTGGTAGGTAAAATGGCTAATAATAAGAGAAGAAATTATGCATCTCATAACTACTTAGATGAATTGATAACTCTTGTAAGCAAGAGATTTATGTCAAACTAGTCTTATAGAGATTTGTATTATAGGATGTAAATTCTTACTTAAGCATCAAAGAGTATGGAAGACTATCATAAAAAGATGGAAATCTTTATTGTTTGAGCTAATGAAGAGGAGATAGAAAAGTTATAATGGCAAGGTTCTTGAATAGGTTGAATAGAAATATAGTCAATATGGTGTAGTTATAACAATATGTGGGGTTGAAAGAGATTGAGCTTATGACTACAGAGGGGGAAAGATAAACTAAAGTGAGTATCAAAGTATCAAACTAATCTTAGTGATTCTTGGAGGTCTAATTAGGAAAAGGATGATAAGAGTTTTATGAAGCAAAGTACTAAGCCATCCAAAATTAAAGAGGATGTCTATAGTTAAAAAAAAGGTAAATTCGATTCTCAACTCTCTCGAAATAGAGATATTAAATATTTTCAGTATTTAGGATTATAATATAATGCATGTAGACATAAAATAAGAGGGTTATTATTATAAAGGATGGTGGAGATAGAGAGGGCGAGTGATTCATATGAAAATGAAGTCATACCACCACTTGAAGATTCCAGTAATGACATTGTTGACTATATTATTGAAGGTGATATGTTTGTTATTATACAGACAATAAGTCTTTAAATTAAGGAGGATGAGTTAAAGCAGTAGAGGGAGAACATCTTTCAGACTAAATGCCATGTTCATAATAAGGATGTAGTATGATTATTAATAGAGGAAGTTGTATTAATGTTTCTAACACTACCCTTCTAGAAAAGTTGAGTTTGCCCACTATTAATCATAAAACTCAAACAAGTTTCAATGATTTATTAGATGTGGGGAGATCAAGGAGAACCAATATCCAATTTCCTTTTGTATTAGAAGATATTAAGATGAGGTACTATATGATGTCATACTTATGCAAGCCAGTTTATGTAAAACCTTGAACTTTTCCTTTCATTGAATATAAATTTTATTTTCGATGAATAGTATTTTTGAATAAATGGTGAATTTGGGTGAATAGTGATATTCTGAGGACTCAACACCAAAATATTCAAAAACATCCAAAGTAAGTATTAGAGTCTAATGATACTGATATGAATAAAAAATAAGTCCGATTGGATGGATTTCGAGAGTTTCGAAAGTTTAGGACTAAAATGCCCTTTTGGAAAAAATGTGTATTAATGATTTTAAACCCATTTGAATTTTTTTAAAGCATCCAATCAATAAGTATTAACCCTAGTTAGAGTATTTCATGGTCAATTTAATAATACTACAGTTATGAAATATTTCGGAACTTAATTCGGTTAGTTGGTGAGTTAAATTCATTAAGGACAATTTAGTCTTTCTACAAGATGTTAGTGGATTGATGAGTCATTAGAAGAGGACCAATCAGAGAGTGACATGTATAGCATTAATAGGGAGTATAAAAAGAAAAAAGTTAGACAAATTAACTTCATTGGTGATAAACGTGACAGACCAAAAAGCAAAAGAAAAGAAGAGAAAAAGCAAAGTGACTTTCAGACAAGAAGAAAGAAGAAGAATAGTGTAGCCATTTTGGTGGAATTGGAGCATGATTTGGAGAGATCTTGATGAAGACTCAATACTTACCAATTACCCAACAGATTGGAAGAAAAAGTGGTAAGTTTTCCTAGCTTAAATTTCTAATTTTTGTGGGTCTTTGTATGGGATGGATGTGTTTAAGATCAATGGTGATTTTTGACTTGCCATGGAGTAGGTAATAAGCTTAAAAGCATGTCAGGGTTGAAAACAAGAAAGGATGGATGTGTTTATGATCAATGGTGATTTTTGATTTGCCATTGAGTAGGTAATAAGCTGGTTGAAAATAAGAAAGGTTTCTAATGTGATTTAGTCCAAAAATTTTATTTTGATGTTTTATGATGTTCATAACATCGTTTTGATGCTAATGAAGTAAAGAAACGAGAAGGAATTGATTTGGAATTGAATTGGAAAAGTTTGATGTAAAATATGTTAAGTTTAGCCTTAAGGGCATCTTTGGTATAAAGTATGGTTATGATGACCATGTGAATGTGATTATGGATGGTCATTAAGTGTATTTGTGACTAGGAATTATTAAAAGAAGTGTTATGTTATTATTTGGAAAAAATTTTATACGAAGTGTATATGGAAAGTGATGAAGTTGAAATGGTTTATGATGTGTTTGGATGATGCTTGACATGGATCTTAGGTGAATTGTGATGAAAAATTGGAAAGAAAATGAATTGAATATATATATAGTGTGTGTGTGTGTGTAGTGAGGACAATTTGGCCTTAAAAAGAGGAAATGTAGTTATTAGTGTGAGTTGATGAAGTTTGATTATGGTATAGTAAATTAATTGGGTGAGATAGTGTTTTCAAGAAATTGATAAGTCAGAATGGGTAAAGATGGTTTTTAGGTGATTTTTAAAGTTAGATTTTGAAACAGAGAACAATAGGTTAGATTACAGAAGTAAGTGGAAATACGATTAGCATAAGTGTTACGGGATTAAAAACTAATATTAAATTTGGTTAAACCAAATATATAGTTTTAAGCCTTATTTCAAATTTGGAAATAAATATCTAAGTAAAATGCGATTTGTGTATGTAAAGGAGAGGCACAGAATGTGTGAGTGTGTTTGCCAATAAGTTTGCAAAAATATTAGTGCATTTTTATTGTTTTTATATGAATAAATTCTTTTCAAAAGAATTGATGACATGTGATTTTAAGTTGTATGATTATTAGTTTTATGTTAATGATACATTACAAGTGAATATTGTTAGTATAAGTTTATGTTTTAGCAATATATGAATTGAAGTTTGAAAGTTGAATTTTGTACAATTTGATGTTACATTGAAATCATGTTATTGATTGATAAAAAAGAAGATTTTTTTGGGCCTATGGTACACCGTTAGGTTTTTTAGATGTTATTATAATTATGTATAGCAGTTAACCTAGTACAGGTAAGCGATGTAGAACCAAATCCATAACTACTAGTGTATAGCGGTTAATCTAGTATGGGTAAACGATGTAGAACTAACTCCGTAACTACTAGTGTATATCTGTTAACCTACTGCAAGTAAGCGATGTAAAACTAACTCCGCAACTAGTGGTTAACCAATCGTGGGTAGGTAATGTAAAACCGACTCCTTGACCTTGTGCCTAAGGGTACCATATGGAAAAAAAGTTAGTGGTGGGCTATGTTGTGTAAGAAAGTTCATGACAATAATGATATCGTTACAATGAAAATTTTGATTTTAGAAAGCATACATATTTTATATTGGTATTATATCATAAGAAATGAAGTGAATTTGTTTTAGGGAGGTTTAAATTGTTAAATAAGGTCTGTATAGAAAAGTTAACACTCATTAAGCTTGTTTAGCTCATACTTTACTTTCTGTTTTCAAAATAAAGCCTTGTAGGTGCATGCTCAAGGGCCTCAGTAGTAGGGAGTTTAAGGTTATGTATCGACTACAGACAACTAAACAGAGTGAACGTTTGTGACTAATATCCGCTTCTAAGGATTAATGATTTGTGCGATCAGCTACAAGGATCCAAGGTTTATTCAAAGATTGATTTAAGATCAGGTTATTATCAGTTGAAAGTCTGCAGAGATGATATTCCAAAAACTGCATTTAAGACTAGGTAATGACATTATGAATTCTTAGTTATGCCCTTTGGATTAACGAATGTTAAAGCTGCTTTTATGGATTTGATGAATAAGGTGTTTCGAGAGTACCTAGATAAGTTTGTGATCGTTTTTATTGATAACATATTGTTGTACTCAAATAGTTATGAGGAGAATGTAGAACACCTTCAGATAGTATTACAGACCCAACAAGAGAACCAATTGTAGTTAAGCTCAATAAGTGCCATTTTTGGTTAAACAAGGTTGCTTTCTTGGTTCATGTCATCTCAACTGAGGGATTTAGTGTGGATGCCCAAAAGATTGAGGATGTTACTAATTAGAGATCTCCTACCACTGTGATAGAATTCATAAGCTTCCTTAGATTGGTAGGCTATTATAGGAAATTCGTTGAAGGATTTTCTAGAATAGCAACCCCATTGATCAAGTTGACATGAAAAGAGGAGAAGTTTGAGTGGTTAGATACTTGTCAACGAAGTTTTGATGAATTGGAAAAAAGACCGACGACAGTTCTCATAATCATATTACCGACAAGGACTAATGGATTTACAATGTATAGTGATTCCTCGAGACAAAGGTTATGGTGTGTTCTTAAATAGAATGATAAGGTTATAGCCATGCTTCTAGGCAATTAAAGAAGCATGAGCAGAACTACCCCATTCACGATCTAGAGTTAGCAGCAGTGATTTTTTCAATGAAAATTTAGAGGCATTACTTGTATGGTGCTCCTTGTAGGATTTTCACTAATTATAAGAGTTTGAACTATTTGTTCACTTAGAAAGAACTAAACATGAGGCAGAGGGTGTGGTTAGAGTTAATAAAAGATTATGATTGTAGGAGACTTGCCAGTTTGATAGCACAACTGAAGATGATATATCTTCCACTTCTAGTGGAAATGAGGTCTCTAGGAGTGAGATTGGATATGGTAGACTCAGGGGCATTAATTGTTACTTTTCATGTTTGCCCCATTTTGGTGGATCAGGTTAGAGAAGGATAAAAACAAGATGCACAGCTGATGGAAATAATAGATCTTACAATCAAGGAAGTTGGTACAGTAATGAGGGGCAACAATTATCTGTACCAGATATAGGAGACTTAAAGAAATATATCTTAGAAGAAGCTCATACCTCAACTTACGTTATACATCCGAGCAGCACGAAAATGTACCACACTCTTAAAGGACACTATTGGTGGAGATGGATGAAGAAGGAAATAGTATAGTTCATTTCTAAGTGTTTAACCTGTCAATAGCTAAAATTAAAACATCAGAAGATTACTATGGACTTCATAGTAGGACATCCAAGGAGGTAAAGTGGGCACGATGCTATATAGGTGATAGTGGACAGGTTAATAAAGTCCACACATTTCCTTCCAATCAAGAATGACTATCCTTTAAACAAATTAGCCCAGCTTTATGTGGATGAGATAGTGAGACTCCATGGTATGCCAAATTTTATTGTCTTAAATCGTGACCTTAGGTTTACATAGAGATTTTGGCCCAGCTTATAGAAAACCTTAGGTACATGCTTGAAGTTTAACACTACTTTACCCCTAGATGGATGGATAGTCAGAGACGACTATCCAAACACTTGAGGATAAGCTTAGGTCCTGTGTTATGGAGTTTAGGGGGGAGTTGGGATAGGCACCTATCACTAATAGTGTTCACGTACAATAACAATTATCAGGTCAGTATTGGCATGGACCCAAATGAGGCACTTTATAGGGAAAACGCAGAACTTCAATATGTTGGGATGAAGTAGGTGAAAGGAAATTGATAGGTCCTGAGCTTGTACAGGTGACAACAAATAAAATTCAAGTAATTTGGGACAAATTAAAGATAGCCCAAGATAGGCAGAAAATCTATGTAGATAATTGTTGTAGGGATCTTGAATTTGAAATTGGAGATAAAATATTTCTCAAGATTTCCCCTTGGAAAGGTGTACCTAGATTTGGGAAATGTCGTAAGTTAAGTCCGCATTACATGGGACTGTATGAGATCACAGAAAGAATTAGGCTAGTGGCATATCGATTGAAGCTAAATGAGCTCACGAGGACTCAAAATGTCTTCCATATATTTATACTTCGCAAGTACCTAGTGGACGCTTCGCATGTAATCACAAAACAAATGGTGAACTTAAAGAAAGATTTGACTTTTGAGGGGGAACCCATACAAATCCTCGACCACAGAGAATAAGTTTTGCGTACTAAGATCATTCCTTTGGTTAAGGTACTATGGAGGAATCAAGCGGTAGCAAATGCGTACATTGCATCCCCACCTGTTTTGAATAGATATACTTAGTTAAATTTCGAGGATGAAGTTTGTATAAAGAGGGGTGATTGTAAAATCCAGAACCTTTCCTTTCATTAAATATATATTTTTATTTTTAGTGAATAGTATTTTTGGATGAATAGTAAATCTAGGCGAATAGTGATTTTTGGGAGACCCAACCTCGAAATATTGAAAAACATCTATGATAAGTATTAGAGTCTAATGATACTAAAACAGATAAAAAAATAAGTCCAATAGGATGGATTTTGGGAGTTCCAAAAGTTTAGGACTAAAATGCCCTTTTTAGAAAACAATGGGTATTAATGATTTTAAACCCATCTAAAAATTTTTTAAAGCATCTAATCAATAAGTATTGACCATAATTAGAGTATTTCATGGAGAATTTGATAATAACATGGTTACGAAATATTTTTCAGAACTTAATTTGGTTAGTCAGTGAATTAAATTCATTAAAGGGCATTTTGGTCTTTTTACAAGAAGATAATGGATTGATGAGTCATTAAAAGAAGAACAATTAGAGAGTGACATGCATAGCATTAATGGGAGTATAAAAAGCTAAAATTAAGACAAATTAGCTTCATTTTGTGATAAACGTAAGAGACCAAAAAACAAAAGAAAAGAAGAGAGAAGCAAAGTGAATTTCGACCAAGAAGCAAGAAGAAGAAGAGTGCAATCATTTTTTACAAAATTAGAGCATGATTTGGAGAGATTTTGATAAATACTAAGTGCTTACCAATTACCCAAAAGATTGGAGAAAAAAGTGGTAAGTTTTCCTAACTTAAATTTCTAATTTTTATAGGTTTTTGTGTGGGATGGATGTGTTTAACATCAATGATAATTTTTGACTTCCCATGAAGTAGATAATAAGTTTAGAAGAATTTAAGATTTGAAAACAAGACCAAGAAATAAAGAATGAGAGGATCAGCCATGGAAAGTGATTCTTGTGTGATTTGATCCAAAAATTTTATTTTGATGTTTCATGATGTTCATAGCATGGTTTTGATGCTAATGAAGAAAATAAATGAAAAAGAATTGATTTGGAAAAGTTTGATGTAAAATATGTTTAGCCTTGAGGGCATTTTTGGTATAAAAATATAGTTATGATGTAATGACCATGTGAATTTGATTATGGATGATCATTAAGCCTATTTGTGACATTGGAATTATTAAATGAAGTGTTTTGTTATTATTTGGAAAATTTTGTATATGAAGTGTATGTGGAAAGTGATGAAGTTAAAATGGTTTATGATGTATTTGGATGATGCTTGGAATGGACCTTAAGTGAATTGTTTTGAAAAATTGGAAAGAAAATGAAATGATGTGTATGTGTGTGTGTGTGTGTGTGTGTGTGTGTGTGTTTAGTGAGGACAATTTGGCCTTAAGAGTAAATGTAGTTATTAGTGTGTGGTATGTGCTTAATTGATTATACATTTATTCCATAATACTTATTAATTAATGATATGAAATGCTCAAGACATTTACTTTAGTTCATATTTGGTTTTAGTTATAATTCAAAAGAGAAAAAGCTAAAGTGAATCGAAAGCACTATATTTGAGTTGCCTTCTTAAGAATCACACACATTTGTCTTTATAGAGTAAGAAGGAGTAGGATTAGAGCAAGGGAAGATAAGAAAATGCCAAAATAATTGAAGAAGCATGTTTTCACAGCCATAAGATGTGTCTCACTGCTATGATAAATTAGCCATGACAAATTAGTCATGATTATGAGAGTCATGTCATATCCATGACAAGTTTTTCATGGGCGTGGGAAACTTCTCACACCCTCATGGCCATGACATACATACTCACCGGCGTGATACTTCAAGTCACGCCCATGATTGCTATACAATTGTCCCAAAACCCTAGTTTGTAGTATAAATACATCGTTTGATGGCAGAAACATTATGAAAAGTTGGAGGAAATGTTTAAAGGTTTCATGAAACAAGAGAGGGGCGACAAAAGAGATATTTGGGAGACCCATTGAGGTTTAAGATTTTTGACGCCAATTTAGAGGTGATATTGACGCCAAAGAACCCAGTTAAACATTCTCTCCATAGTATTTATTGTTCTTTCTCTCTAAAGGATATTGATTATGTTATCCTATGCTTATGGATTTGGGTTTTCATGTACGAAAAATCTTTATTCTCATTATCAGTAGATTGTTTATATATGAACCCATTATTAGAATCTTGAACACAATCCGTAATTGTTGTGTTTGGATATTGCTAGAATCTTCAATATCATTCGTAATTGCTATATTGAGATTCATTTGTAGCAATTAATGGTTTTTAATCATTAAGGATAACATAGGTTAGGTTAAATTACCTGAGCTTGTGTAGTTGTTGCCTTAATTAATCTGTTTTCCTAATTCATAATACGACTATCTAATTAAATCTAGAGAGCTTGTTTTAGGTTGTTTAATATCTAGGTTTAATTAACGAGCATCTCTTAATTAAATATGACTTAAAGGAAAACCGAGGTTAACAAAGGTTATTGTTAACCTACAATTAATAGTTGCTAGGAGAGGTAAGAGAACAACAATTCAATAAAATATGTTTAACAGTGTGTAGGTCAAGATTGAACCAATGCTAAGTCCCTAACGTACTTAGCACCTTTCATCATGTTAAAATTGTTTTCTTTAATTTGCTTTATTAGTTTAATTTTACTTTATCTTGTTATTTAAACAAACACCTCCCAAACCCGATCACCAATTCTTTTCAAAGCAAAAGATAACCAAACACTCTCTGCGTGATTGATTTAGACTCACCACTGCCATAGTTATAGGTCTAGTTCTTTTGAATAGTGTTATGACACGTTACATCAATTTTGGCGTCGTTTCCAGGGAGCGTGGTGCTTTATATTTTGTTTTTTATTTTAATTATTTTTTTATATATTCTTTTATAATTAATTTCTTTTCAGTTATTTCTTAATCTTTTCACTTTTTGTTTAGTGTTTGTGTGTTAAGAGAAACAAATTTACATAGACGGAAGGAATTTTTTCTATAACTCATATTCTCAATCCTATAATCATATTTTGAGTGATCATACAAACTTTAGTTATGGATGATATAATCAACATAATCACTTCCTTGATAGTAAGCATGACACGCAACAATTCCCGTATATACTAAAAGCTTCTTATCACGACTCAAGGTATATCTCTGGAAGACTTGCTTAATATTATGACTGCTAACAATATTCAACTTCAACAGAGTGTACAACAGTTCCAAGAGGATATGATGTAACTTCAACAGAATATGATGCAATTTCACCAAGATACAATGTCTAGACTCCAGAACATGGCAAGCAATATGGGTCATATGATGGAAGCTCTTGACCGCCTAGCATCACAAAGTGAGGAGGAGTAACCATATCAAACCGAGGTGTACCTAAGCAATGTTAGTGCAGAGACCTTACAGAGTGAAGAGGAGTTTGAGAATCTTGAGAGAACTACTTAAGGAATTTCTTGTGTCGAAGAAGTGGAGGAGGAGTTAAAAAGACATATCATTTAGCTCAAAGGTAAATACTAGGTTCCTAATTATTGTTGAAACTAATCCTTCAACTTTACCTAACAGATTGAAGAAAGTAAATGAGCAAAAGAAGGGTGAAGAGATATTCCAAGAGTGTTACGACTCAGTAGAGATTGGAAATTTGAATATAGGGAAGCCAATGTATATGAATGATCATCAACTGAGGCCCTATCCTAAAGAACCTCAAGTGGAGCAAGCACATGTGATACTCGAAGATCATAATTTTGTCACATGATGAGAAAAACGAAGAGTTAAGCCAGCAATAACAAACAAAGGTGCTATTTGGGAGGCAACCCAAGGGAAGTTAATTTCTTTTCCTTTACATTTTTGCATTTCTTTCTTATATGCATATGTGTTTTTAAGTTTGTTTGTTCTGACTTGTTTGTAAGTTTTTAATGAAATGAGAGAGAGAATAAAACAAATAAATAAACATTTTTTCTTTTTCTATTACTTCTAGGATTATATAATCATGATTAGAGAGTGAATTGACTAGAAGAATTTGTGGCAATTTTAGCATGTACTTTTGCTTTTGTGATTAGTCAATAAGCATTATCTTTAGAAGAGTAGTGACTAGTGGTAGACATAAGCAAGTGAGATTTTGAGCCTATATAGACTGACACATCCATATCAGTCTCATTGTCTTTTATTTGTGTGTGATCTTCATGACATGTACATCTTGACTTTGCTTTGATTTTCTATTCAAGACCACATTTTTATCACATGCATTAACATGGAAATGATATAGACATTCTTTCTTTTTAAAAACTACATTAGCTAAATAGCCTATCCCTTAATGTGAATTTTCCCGTTGTTAAGCCCCTTCGAGCTTTATTAGCCTTTCTTTTTTGGGTTAACCACATTATATGCTTTGAACCTAACCAAATGTCCTATCAAATCCTTAAAACTAGTGGATCATTTGTTGATTGTTGATGATTATGGATGTACAAGAGTATAAGTGTGGGATGGTTATAATTATTGGGATGTTATTTTATGTCTTATCAATGAAATTTCCATATTTTTATAGCTTATTTCAATTTTCAAATAAAAAGAAAAAGAAAGAGAAAAGCAAAAGAAAAGGAAAAGAAAAGGAAAAGGAAAAGGAAAAGAAAGAAAAATGTTTCAATAAAAATATCAAGGAGGAAATAAATTTGTTTTAAAAAGTTATTCATCATTATTTCTCCTCCTAAAGTTGTATTGAATGAGTGATTTGTTTATAGTGTATATAAGGTAGATATGGTTTTGAAGGATCACTCATCATAGTTTCAATGTATTAATATCACCGATTTTTATGACTGATCCCTTCTGATTAGTTGTGCTTCATATAGTTTGTGGTTTGAGAGCTTGAATTTGAGATGTGAAACGTAGTTTTTGCATTCATCATAACTAATGGTACCTAGTGTTGAATGGATGTTAATTTTTGCACTTGATGTTATATTGAGTGTTTTTCTTATTTCACTAGCTTTAATGGCTTTTATGCTACACTATACAAATACATCTCACCTTAGCCTTGCCCATATTATAATCTTAAAATTCCTTTGATTCATGATTATGCATATGAATCCTAGTGCTGGAGAAATGAAATGATAAACAAAGTTGTAGAATGTCATGATCATGAATGGTTTTTTAGAGTACCTATGAATCTGCCTTATTTAAACACATTTTCTCAAGTATACCTCTAGATTGCTCAATTTCAAAAGGTGATGAGTGTTAATTAATCATAAGTAGAAGCACTGAATGTTGAGTTCTTGCTATGGTTTTTGAAAGTTATTCGTCTTTGCTTATGACTATATATTCTTATGAAATATAGGAAATGAGTAAATGTTTTTGGGTCTATGATTTTGTTATGATGTTTTGCCTGAGGAAGGTTAAAAGCTAAGTCTGGGGAAAAATAGATATATGCTTAATTGATTATATATTTATTCCATAATACTTAGTGATTAATGATATGAAATACTTAAGACATTCACTTTAGTTCATATTTGGTTTTAGGTACAAATTCGAAAAAGAAAGAGCTAAAGTGAGTCAAAAGCACTATATTTGATTCGTCTTCTTGAGAATGACACTCACTTGTCTTCATGGAATAAGAAGGAGAAGGATTAGATCAAGAGAAGATAAGAAAATGCTAAAAGAATTAAAGAAGCATGTTGTCATGGCTGTGAGATGTGTTTCATGGCCATGACAAATTAGTCATGCCGTGAGACTCACGTCACGCCCATGACAAGTTTGTTATGGGCGTGACATATTATTCTCACACCCATGACACACACCAAGTCACTCCCATGACACATATACTCACGGGCTTGACACTTCAAGTCTCGTCTGTGATTGTTATACAGCTATCCCGAAACCTTAGTTTTTAGTATAAATTCATCGTTTGGTGGCAGAAACATTACCAAAAGTTAGAGGAAACGTTTGAAGGTTTCGGGAAACAAGAGGGGTGATAAAGGAGATATTTGGGAGATCTATGGAGGGCTAAGCTTCCTAAAGCCAGTTTGGAGAACCTGGTTAAGCATTCTCTCCTTTGTATTTGTTGTTCTTTCCCTCTTAGGGATTGATTATGTTGTCATTTGCTTATAGATTTGGGATTTCATGTATGAATGAAATTAGAATTAGCAGGGACAAGTTCATGTTTTGGCTAAGCTATGAATTGGAATTAGTATTCTAATTCTAGGGATTGATAATATTCCTGGTTTTGGCTAAGCTGTAAATTAGAATTAGTAGGGACAAGTTCATGTTTTGTAGGGGTAAGATCTTTGGTGTCTACTTTAGTGGATTGGCTTTAAGTCTAAATTTTCATATTTTGTGTTGACTAAAAAACTGGTATGAGGTTACAAATAAATTTAGTAAATCAGCTTGTTGTGAAAAAATTTTATTAGTTCTCCATTCCTTAATTTAAGTGGGTTCAGTAGGTCTTGTTGATATCTCAAGAAAATTTCTACTTAGATAAATCTACCTTCATCATCTAGTTGAGCATTCTCATGGTTCATAGCAGTACCTTCTTTAATTCAACTTTAATATATATTTTGGCATAGTCTATCCTCCTCATTGAGGTTGTATTATCTTCCAATTAAATTAGTCTCACTACTGCATTTAAAAGATAACTTAGATCTTTTGTTAACCAGTATTCTAAGGTATATTATTAAAGTTTATCTATATTAGTGGGTTTTTTCTTTAGTCTTTCCAACTCTAAACCTATCCACCATTTTTTTGTAAGAATAGGGATTTGATTATAATGTGGCATAGCCTCGATTCAAAGATCTTCATCATGCTAGATTCACTATTAACTTTAAATAAAAGTAAGTATATTTTGTTTTTTAGTGTATTCTCCATACCAAGTTTATTCCAATTTGCAATAATCCACTCTACACCACAGAAAATTCAAAACACTTATCAATGAAATAATCCACCAAAGTAGTATGCCATTAGAAGCTTTTGTTATAATCACCTTAATTGGACAAGAAACTGTGGACAAACTTTGGCAAGCATTGGGGAAGAAAAAACTTGAGGGACTAATAGAAAATATTGGTGATGACACAACTTTAGACAATTACAAACAAAGATACCACTTTTGATTAAGAGTGCTTCAAGGCCTAATAAGAAGAAAAGGAAGTAACCAGAGGTGCTAAAGTGGAGGAAGAG
Organism: Erythroxylum longipes; assembly: GCA_027563885.1. NCBI lineage: Eukaryota > Viridiplantae > Streptophyta > Magnoliopsida > Malpighiales > Erythroxylaceae > Erythroxylum > Erythroxylum longipes. Next base: position 21,304,180 of record JAOQMS010000179.1, read on the forward strand.
ATGGTTGGCCAAGAACAAGTGATCTATAAAGCAGTCCAAGTAGTAGTGTAGCATCCTGTTTTCCCATGATAAGGGTTAGAACCCTAGAATACTATACATGAGAAATATTATTAAGAAATTGGGAAATGCATTTCATGCTCATACATATCATCAGCATACACACGTGAATTTGATATTGTGCACTTGCACATATGGTATATGCACTCATTTGACATGATCTGGTGTACAAATGATTATTTTCTAAAGTGAATATATGTGAATGGTGAGTTTTAAGTCTTGATCTTTAATTTGGTGATTATATTTATTGATTTAGATTTTTCGATAAAAATTTAGGAATTTTAGATAAAATTTTGGGTATTTTTGGACTAGAAAAAATGTCAAGTGGCAAGACAAATTGATAAATAGTAGTAGAAATAAGTGACAATTGATAGTAGAAATAAATTAACAAATGGCATTAGGATTTAATGACAAGTATCATAGAAAATTGGGTGACAATTGGTTTTGAAATTAGGGGATAAATGGACTAGTTATTAAAAGAGCCAAGTGGATATCACAAGGAGGTGACAAGTGGCAAGTGATACTACCACTCACCACTCATCACTCACGACATGTATATTGAAAGACCAATTTTTATTATCTTTCACTCTTATTTTTTGCTACATGCTTTCTTCTTCTTCTCTTCTTCTTTTTCGCTCTCTTCTCATCTTCTTGACTCGCGATTTTCTCACCAACCCTGATCACATTGATTTTGCCCAACTCCTTCACTTTGTTTCTTCAAGACCATGTTATTCTCTTCATCTAGTTACAAAGAAAACATAATCTTTCCTCTTTAAATGATGATGATCATGTCAAGCTTAAAAGCTAGGGTTTCATGGTGATTGAAGAAGCTTTGAGTTTAATCAAGTAAGTAGCATATTATTCTTCATGGGTTGTTAAATAGAAGCATGTATGATAATCATTAAGGATGGATTGATGGATTAAAAGAGTTGGATATACATTGAAACGTTGATGAATGTATGGACATTTAGAGCAATTGAGGTTAATCTTACAAATAATAAGACAGAAGCAATTGTATGTCAAGTTTAGTAAGCATGAATTTGGTTCGAGCAAGTAGTATCAATGAGTTACATAGTATTTGGACGAGGCATACCGTAGACCCAAAGAAAGTCGAAGTAGTGATGAAATGTGATGCTCCGAGAAATGTGTTTGAAATTTGGAGTTTTCTTGGATTAGTAGGGTACTACCAAAAGTTAACGAGGGGTTTTCTTTAAGTTTATCCCCTTTGATAAAACTTTTGAGGAGGAATATGCCATTCAGATAGACTGATAGATGTAAAAAGAGTTTTGAGGAATTAAAACACCGATTAATTATAGCATCAGTGTTATCTATTCCATCTGGATATAGAGGTTATGTACTATATAGTGATGTTTCACACTAGAGATTAGAATAAATTCTGATGCATCATAGAAAAGTGATTACATATACATTGAGAAAATTAAGGTCTCATGAGTTAATTATTTGGTACATGATTTAAAACTTGTTGCAATATTAATGGTTTTGAAAATTTGGAGACATTATATGTAGGGTCAAATATTTTGGATTTATATAGATCATTAAAGTTTAAAGTAATTATTGAGTTAGAAAGAGCTAATTATGAGACAAAGACAATGGATAGAGTTACTTAAAGATTTTGATTGTACAATTGAGTATTATCTAATAAAGCTAGTGTTGTATCTGATGCATTGAGCAGAAAATCCAATAGCAGGATAACACAAATTTAGATATCGAGGTTACCCAATCTAGTTCAATTACAAGTATTGAATGTGTGAGTTGAATTTAGGGTAAAATGAAGTATTATTAGTTATATTGAATTTAAGACTAGTTTTGCACGAAAGAATTAGAAAAGCCCAAGGCAAGGATTCAAAATTTGTGAATCTTCTTAAGAAATTGAAAGTGAATCCGAATTCTGAGTTTGAATTGGAAAGTGATTTATTGTGGTTGAAGCAAGAAATATATGTAACCGATGTAGATAATTTGAGAAAAGAAATTTTAGAGGAAGCACACATATTAGTCTATCTTATGCATCCTGTTACTACCAAAAGGTATAATACGTCGAAAAAACATTTTTGGTGGCCAGGAATGAAGAAGCAATTGGATGAATGTATAGCTAAATGTTTGATTTGCCAACAACCTTAACTGTTGGGGATATGTTTAGAGCTCATATTTTGGAGTTCTTATAAGCATGGGATCAATATACAGCTCTTGTTGAATTTGTATATAATAATAATTATCACAATAGTATCAACACAATACCATGTGAGGTATTATACGACAGAAGTGTCGTTCGCCTTTGTGTTGGAATGAAGAGGGTCTAAAAATTATTAAAGGCCCGAACTGATTCAAGACACTGTTGATAAGATTGAACTAATATGAGATAGAATTAGAGTGACTCAATATAGACAGAAGAGTTATGTGGATTTGTACCGTAGAGATTTGGAGTACTGAGTAGAAGATAACGTGTTTCTGAGAGTATCACCCTAGGTGAGGTGTACTAAGATTCAGTAAAAAAGGGTAAATTAAACCTTAGATAAATTGGTCCATAAAAGGTTATAAAGAGAATTGTACCATTGGCTTATAAGTTAATATTACTACAAGAGATATCTCGGATCCACGGTGAGTTTGATATTAGTATACTCAGAAGATATCGGTCATATCCGATATATGTATTACAGGTACAGAAAGTGGAAATTTCAAGTAATTTGAGTTGTAGTGAAAAACTGATTAAGGTTGTGGATTATCTGACTAAACAGTTGAGAAACCGAATGATCTCATTGGTTAAAGTCATTTGGAAGAAATCATTCGAGTAAAGAAGTTACATGGAAAAAATGGAGGACAATATGAGAAAACAATACCTCCATCAATTTGATAAATCAGGCAAGAATTTCAAGGACGAAATTTCTTAAGGGAGGAGAATTGTAGCATCCTATTTTCTCATAATAAGGGTTAGAACCCCAGAATAATGTACATGAGAGATATTATTGAAAAATTAGGAAATGCATTTCATGCTCATGCATATCTTTAGCATACACAAGTGAATTTGATATTGTGCACATTGCACATATGGTATATGCACTCATTTGACATATTCTGGGATATAAATGATTATTTTCTAATGTGAACATGATGCGAATAGTGAGTTTTAAGTCTTGGTCTTTGATTTGGTGATTATATTTATTGATTTAGAATTTTCAGTGAAAATTTGGAAAATTTTTGAAATTTTTTGTATTTTGGACTAGGAAAAATGCCAAGTGGCAAGACAAATTGATAAATTGTAGTAAAAATAAGTGACAATTGATAGTAGAAATAATTGACAAATGGTATTAAAATCTAATGACAAGTGTCATAAAAAATTGGGTGACAATTGGTTTAGAAATTGAGGGACAAATAGACTAGTTATTAAAAGAGCCATGTGGAGACCACAAGGAGGTGACAAGTGGCAAGTGATACTACCACTCACCACTCATCACTTATGACATGTATATTGAAAGACCAATTTTTATTGTCTTTCACTCTTATTTTTTGCTACATGCTTTCTTCTTCTTCTCTTCTTCATTTTCATTCTCTTCTCATCTTCTTCACTCACTATTTTCTCACCAACCCTCATCACATTGATTTTGCCCAACTCCTTCACTTTGTTTCTTCAAGACCATGTTATCCTCTTCACCTAGTTACAAAGAAAACCTAATCTTTCTTCCTTAAATGATGATGATCGTTTAAAGCCTAAAAGCTAGGGTTTTATGGTGATTGAAGAAGCTTTAAGTTTAATTAAGTAAGTAGCATATTATTCTTTATGGGTTGTTAAATAGAAGAATGTATGATAATCATTAGGGATGGATTAATGGGTTAAAAGAGTAGGATATACACTGAAACATTGATGAATGTATGGACATGTTTTGGTGTTTTGTTTTGCGTATATGATGAGTAATAAATAATGAAATCTTATAGGGATGATTTTTTAGATGGATTGATAGTAGAAATGGTGATGAAAATAAGTGTTTGTGTTCTGTTTTGATAGTATGAAAACCATAAGTTATAAGTTGTTAGGTAAATGAAATACAATGGAAGTTAAGGTATAATAAAGGTGAAATTTTGTTAAAGAATAGACTAATATAGTGTTCTTGATATGAGAAGAACTAAGATGATAGTGAATGATAAAGAATGATGATGATATGTTCTGTTCTCATATGATGGATAAACAATGATTTATGATTCGTTTTATATACGATTTGGAGTTAAAATTGAAGTGAGAACAAAGAGGAAATGACGTGGAAAATGATGATATGAAGTTCAAATGATAAGCTATGTATATGAAGTGTTAGATATGGGATGAAAAGATTTAAAAATCTATAAAAATTAGGAATGCATGTATAATGGGATTAAGTAAATGAAAATAAATCAATTGAGTAAAGTTTTGTGAGTTTTAATGCAACTAATATGGTAGTTAGACTATCATGAAATGAAGTTGCATAAATGGACATGAATTCTGGAAAAATTGGAGTGTTAATGATGTTTCTATGTTCGTTAAATTGTGGAAAATAATGAAGGAAGAACAGCAGGGCATGATTATGGCATAGTCCCCACAATCGTGGCCTGATTAAATGGGTTCTGTCATGATCGTGGCAGAATCTCCATAATCATGGCCAGTTACACGATCATGGGAAGGTTCACCACAATTGTGGGCAGATATAAAAGGGTGAAATGCGTCTGTTACACGATGTTTGAGACAATACATGCTAAGGTACTTCCCTGTGGTGTATTTAGGCTTGAATGAAGCTTGAAATGAACTTAGTTTGATGTGAAATATGTCGATAAAATGTTGGATATGTATAGGTTGTAATTAAGGATATAACATAGTTAAGGGATTGTTGATATCAAGTGTTTAAAATATGGAAATTTAGATAGGATTAAGGAATAAAAGTGTTCTTAGAAATGCTAATGTGATTCAAAGGAAATGAGCAAAGTATAGAAAGTAAGAAAGAATGAGAATTTGGAGATTATATGATCGTTATAATGCTAAAAAAAAAGATTGGAGACTATGTGATTGATGAATGTATGAATTGTGAAATTAGCATAATAAAGTATATTTGAGCTATGATCTTAAGTGCAAGCTAGACATACACAAACTATGATGTTTAAATGATCAAAAGAAGTGAATAAAGGAAACATATTCGGAATAGTCAAATTGAGCATGCATTATACATTACACATATACATATGTGTATGGTTAAATGCTTATGTGATTGTGCAAATTAGTAATGTGTATAAATGTGTGTATTGCATGAAGTTAGATACGCAAGAGTGAATCACAGCATCCAGATGTTTCCGGATTATGAAGGCAATTTCTAATCTAGAGCATACTGTGAGTCAACTTAGATGTTACTCACTAAGATTTGATTTGTTCTATTTATATTCTGTTATTTAACTATGAATGATCTTAATGTTCTAATTCTGGACTTTAATAGTCCGAGGATTTTGATAATTGAGATTGTATTGGAAGTGCTTTATTGAATGTGAATGAGAAAGAAATAAGCATTCTCAATGTATCATTGAATGCCGAACTTAGGTCTGATGAAAATGTGAAAGTGACTGTGCACAATGAATGAATGTGATTGAATGCATATAATGTGAATTGGTGCATCTCATAATATTGAAATGCATGATCAGATAAAGGCAGTTGTGATCTGAGTAACCAATGAAAAAGAGCTTAAAGCTTAAAATGTGGTAAAAGTCTCAGGCTCGCTATATAAAATGAGCCCGGTATCCCCAAAAGATACAAGATAGTTATCAATGAGCCCGGTATCCATAATAGATATGGGACAGTTATCAATGAGCCCGATATTCACAATAAATATGGGAAAGCTAAAAAGGCACTCGGTCATAACAAATAACAACGAAAGTGGAGTCACATAAGCATTGACATATGTCAATTGATATATGTTATATGAATGTTTGAAACGAAATAATTGAACTATTCTAATCGTGAAAATGTGAAATGATATATATAGACAATATGATTGAATGAAATGAATTAATTGTACTGCTCTGAACTGGAAATGTGGAATAATAGATACAATGGTATTTGTTTAATATGTGGTATAACTTATCTATGAATTGAAGTGAATTGTGAATTGTTCTGTGATTAATATGAGTGAGCACATCGAGGATGGTTCACTCATTGAGTTCGCAAAACTCACCAAAATTGCAACGTTGTCTTTTAGGTTCAGAGGAGATATCTAGTTAGATTAATTAGAGTATAGCCATTGAAATCAGACATGAGCTAGGGGTCGAGATCAGTTTGTACCTGCATACTTCTTCAGTCATTTTTGTATTAAGAATTGTATTCCACAACTACTACATAATGTGTATGTGAATGATTCTCCTTTGTAATGACTTTTATGACTGGTCCTGTTGGAAATGAATTGGATTAATAATTGTAATGACTTTTGTGACTGATGGTGTTTACAAATGAAATGGGCCTAAATGATTATTGGTTTTCTAAAAATGCATGTGATGCGTGAAAAAAAATTATAATGAGTTGATATGATTGTCCTAACATGTTGCTCCCACATGGCATGTGCTTGAATATCCTCAGAATGTACGGGCACGTGCTAGGTGGAAGTGGAATGCTACAAATAAGAGGGGTGGAAAGGAGAGAAAGAAGAGAGGAAAGGGAAATAAGTAAGGTCAATTTTGAAATACCCTATGAAAAGTAGGGTAAGGTGAAAGAAAGACTAAGGAGGAATGAATAAATAGCAACATCAAAAAAGGGATTTGGCGTGATAACATACAAAGAAATAGGGGAAATAAAGAAATACCAATAAGTTATGGTTATTGGGACCATGCTCATTTCTAACATTTTATAGGCCAGGAGAAAAGTAAAAAGAAGGAACCTAATAAATTAACAATATACAATATGTAAATTTTAAATGCATAATTTTCTTATTAAAATTTAATATCTATACTTAAGTGATTCAAGTCATAAGTCCACATACTCAACAAAATATTAAATGATTATAACAACAACTAACATCTTGTTAAGTTGTCATTTTGCACATATTTGATATATAAATCTCTCTCATATATTGAAATTATTATCCAAAATTTATGGATTTGTGTCTTAATTGTTTTCAGATGATTTCCAACACTTGGGAGATGAAATTGAGTTAAAAAGATGCAAAAGAAACAAAGAAATCTGAAATTCCAAATTAGCAGCAAATTCATGACTAAACGTGGCCAAGGAATTGGATTATATGTGTGTGCGTGCGCCTTTGTTTTTGATTTTTGTGTGTGACTTTTTTTTTAGTTCTTGCATGTTGGTTATGCATGTTAAGCCATCAAGCTTTATCATATTAATTTGGATGAGATTGAATGTATGCATGAAATTAAATTAGGCTATATGAGTCTAAAGTGAATCATGTGGATTGATTACAATAACCGATCTTGTAAACTTAGTCAAAATTTTGACATTTGAGTGATGAGGTGGTTGTGGAATTAAGGTAAATTCTTGAATTAAACCTGTGAGCGAATTTGAGCCTTAATGACATCATCTTTATGTCATTCTATTTCTTTGTATTGTGTGATGCTCCTCTAATCAGGTTTGCCTTTAGAACTTGCACTGAACAGGATTGAAATTGTTTGAATACGTGGTTTATAGAAATGATTAAGGCCTTCTTTGTTTTTACACCCTTTAGCTTAAAAATGACTCACCTAGTTATTTTCCCTTGCAAACACTTTTGAGCCTTTACCCTTGTTTTTCAATTAATCACCTTACATTGAAACCCCAAAAACCCCATTAGCCTGACCCTATCACAAGTTGAATGAAGTATTGAGTAATTTGGGACTTTTGTTCTATATTATGTTCTGATTATCTGCTAATGATCACAAAAAGTGAAGGGAAGAAATCAAAAAATAGCATAAAAAGAAAAAAAAAGTGTATTGTTCATATCAGTCTTAGTTTTAGTTTTTTGGTTTTTACGTTTTCTCTGCTGCAGGGAGTTTGTGTCAGGTTTTTCTTGTTTTAGACTAGAATTTTCGTATTTTTCAGAAAGGACTAGGGATGGAGACTTTATGTTTTATTATTTCTTTGATTTTCATTTTCATCATGAGTAGCTAAATTCCTTTTCTTGGTTGAGGAAAACCATGTTACCATCTATTATGTGTGAGATGTTTTAATAAAGTTTGTTTTTTTAATGAATATTGAGTGTCTTCTGAATTATTTTTCTAATTGAATTGATTGATTTCTAGGTGGGCAACTAAGGATTGATTCGTTCAACAGCTAGATTAATAAAATATGACGTTCAGTTTTATTAATCACAAGTAGCAATTAGGATTACCTTCTTTAGGTTAGAGTTGGAAATTCTAATAAGACGTTCAGCTAGATTAATTGCATGTCGTACATGTATTATCTTGTTCATTGGTTTCTTAATTCTTAATGCTATCAATCAATTGAACTTACGATCGTATCTAGATTATTGGTTGATAAGAATGTGTAGAATAAATGTTTCTATTCATTCACACTTAAGAGAAAACATCCCCTAATGAATGTTTATTGATGAATTAAATTTTATATCAAGGATCCATTTTAGTGTGATAGCATCGGTGACCCAAAACCAAGGTTTGTCTATTAAATTTTTAGATCTAATTACTTTTTGTCAATTTCCAATTTTGTTATTTCTACATTCTTAATTTTACGTGAATTGAAACCCCCCTTCGTTACTTTATTTTAGTTTTGAACTTGTAAACTCTTTGCCGCTAAAAATTCCTTGTGGGAACGCTATCCACTTACCACTACTACATTAATTTGTATTAACGGAAGTTGGTTTCTTTTTGAATTTGGTTGCAGGCGACAGTAGTACCAAATTTTGGCACCGTTGCTGGGAAATTTTTGACGATGTATGTACGTTATGCATTCGAATCAATTTGAAATTTTGCAGTACAATCCTGAAATTGAGAAGACAACCAAAAGGCCACGGAAACAGATGAAACAGCAGTGACAAGTGTAGAAAATGGAAAGGATTGCAGAAAACCACACCCTTCGCGAACTAGCCGCGCCCACAGGTGCTCAATAGCCCCACTACATTAATTTTCCAAATTTAGGTGATAATAATACTTTCGAATTAAAATCTGGGCTAATTCATTTATTACCTATTTTCAGGGGTCTACCCGGAGAAGATCCGTACAAACACTTGGAGGAATTCGATGTAGTTTGTATGGGAATGAAGCCAACGAATGTGATGAAAGAGCAGATTAAGCTAAGAGCCTTCCCATTTTCCTTCAAGGATGATGCCTAAGATTGGTTGTACTATTTAGCCAGAGAAAACGTGCAAACATGGGCTAAAATGAAGAGGCTTTTCTTCAAGAAATATTTTCCAGCATCAAGAGCAGCCAACATCTAAAAGGAAATTTCTAGAATTCGACAACATATGGGAGAAACACTCTACGAATATTGAGAAAGATTTATCAAACTTTGTACTAGTTTTCCCCATCACCAAATAACTGACCAATTGCTAATTCAATATTTTTATAAAGGTCTTTCGCTCACGGATAGGAGTATGATTAACGTTGCAAACGGTGGCGCCTTAGTTGACAAAACACCGACAGCCGCAAAGGACTTGATCGCAAACATAGCTTCCAATACCCAACAATTCGGCATATGTACTAGGCATGGATCAAAAAGCGTGAATGAAATGAACGTGGTCACGTTAGAGAAAAGATTGGATGACCTTACTTTTTTAGTGCGACAAATCGTGGTTACGAAGAAAGAAGAAGCAAAGGTATGTAGAATATATTCAATGTTCGGACATTCTACTGATGCATGTTTGGTTTTGCAGGATGAAAACGCAGAACATGTCAATACCGTGGGAGGTTTTGCTGGACCGAGTTAAAGGAATTACGACCCATTTTCCAACACCTACAATCCGGGATGGCGCAATCACCTGAATTTGCATTATAGAAATCCTCAAGGGCAGCAAGCAACCACGAATTTCCAATAGTATAGACAACCATATATGCCTCGGTAAAATCAAAATATAACATCCAGTTTCGAAGGTGAGTCTTCTTTGGAAGATATAGTGCAGACTTTGGCTACTAACACTTTGACGTTTTAGCGGAGTACTGAAGCAAGTATTCGAAATATTGAGAATCAATAACAGAACATCGAAAATCAAATAAGCCAAATGGCAACTGCCATAAATTGGTTGGAAGTGCGAACCTCTGGAAATTTTCCAGCACAACCGAAGATTAATCCTAAACAAAGTGCGAAGGCTATGACGCTACGGAATGGTAAGGAATTGCAGGACTCACTTCCAAAGAATTATAGAAGAGAGGTAGAAGAAGAAATCAAGCAAAAGGAACCTTCACAACTCGAAACGATGCAAAACAAGCTGAAGAATATGCTGATTCCGCCTCCTTTTCCAAGTCGTTTTGCCAAAGCAAAGAAGGAAGAGCAAGAGAAGGAAATTTGGGAGACTTTCCAGAAAGTTTAGGTAAATATATTCCTCTTCTTGATGCAATTAAACAGATTCCACGGTATGCCAAATTCCTTAAGGAGCTTTGCACTTCAAAGAGGAAATTAAAATTTGATGAGA
>JAOQMS010000179.1:21323968-21337194 GCA_027563885.1 Erythroxylum longipes
AATTTTAAATTTATATGACTAATAATATTTTTTAATTATTTATACAACAATTAATAGTTTATTAAATCAATAAATTTTTTGTCATTTTATCTATTTTTAACAACTACAACCGCTTTTTATCTCATTTCATTAAAATTTTAAATTTCACATTTTTTAATTCCTTATTTATAGATACAATTAAAAAATACTAATACATATTATTCATTCTAAGATAATTAAAGAATTACATATTACAATCATATTATACTGTAATGATACTTTGGTCATTAACACTATTTTTATGTTCTGTTAACTGCAACTAAACATATTTCTATTTTCAAGATGCACATTATTTTATCTGTTTTATCTATTATAATCAAATACTTCATTATCTTTAATTTTTATTTTATTCTATCTCTAAATTTTTCTTTGGCGATCACAGCAGAGTGTTATATCTGAACTAGAGCTTGTTTCTCATACTCTGTGGTCTGGAACTTTGATTGAAGCTGGATCTAGAAGTACAGGTTGACGGGTAGGAAACAGTCTTGAAGTGCGAAGTGAGATGTGGTCCAGGTGACAAATAGGCAAAAGATATGAAAGGACAATTTGGTTCTGGTCCTCTGCCTGTGCCTTACAATTCATGGTCAGAGGCACACATGACACGCCAAAGGATCTACTCGTACAAAAATTGTGTGTGGTCCACAAAACAGCAGAGTGTATGTATATCTGTTCATTTGAGTTGTCAAGCTCTCATGTATAAGTGGCCCTACCATGTGTCCTTGTTATGCCTATTTGGAATCTTAATCAAGCAATGAGAGGCTGAAAAAATGGCACTCCGCTTTACATAGCCCAATCCAGCCGAAAAAACATATTTGATTAGTTTAGGAATGAGATTTAAAATATTAATCATATTTTTTTTTCTGTTTCGTATCGTGTTAATTCAAACTTAAACGTGAAGGTATTCAAATTAAAAGGGTAAAATTTTGCTAATGTATTGTTTGTTATTAACAGAGTTGAAGCCAAAGCATTTTGCTTAAAGCAATATGCTCGGTTGCTACGTGCCTTGATGTCCTTAATGTTCCAGGGGGCACACCTAAAAGAATAGTTAATTTGTTAAAGTATTAATTGGATGGGATGAGCTCACCGATAATGAAATTGCATTAACTCTTGGTTGAAGGAAGAGACAGCGTTGCAATGAATAGCTTATAATCCCTCGTCACTTCACTAGCATAATTGCAATTTTTATATGGCAAATTGATTGGTTTATGTTATGTGTCTGTTAATTACCAAAATAGGATTTGATATAATTATTAAATAATAACTTTGTATTCCAAATTAATTGTTTAATTATTTTTATGCAAGAAAAGTGAGTTGATAAGATATTCAAGAGATTTTCAAGTGATTGTTTTGTTGCATAATCTAATTTTGTATGACAAATCTAAACAAATAAAGACGTAATATTTTAAAATGCTCAAGTCCTCTCAAGGCAGGCAAGAGGCAATCTTTAGAGAAAGAATACAACCAAGTATTTAAGAACATAACCTAAAGACCACTCATAACGAAAAAAGGTACTTGTGTTTGTTCACGCAACTAACACACGCCTAGTTCGGAGAGATTTTACAAGGGGAAAAAAAAAAAAAAAGAGAGAGTGAAAGCTTCCGCTTCTACAAAGGAGGAGGAGGAGGAGGGGCATAGTTGAAATGCAACTCCATCAACAACGGCATTACCGGTGTCAGTGAATCATGCAAAACACACGGACCAAAATCTTAACCAAACAAAAAAGTTCTCTAATTTTAGCAAAGACCATTCTCCACCATCCAAATTTCCTTCTCTGGACAAAAGCCCCCCTCTTTCATACAGATTCTCCTCAGTCCTCAACTCACTCGCTCTGTATCTATCTCTCCCTAATCCCTTTTCTTTGTTTGATGTTCTATGGCTTTTAGTCCTTGAAGACCTCACTTCTTTCTGGGCTCCTTCATTTCCTTCTTCTGTCTACTCTTCACTCACACTTGCTCCACTGTCAGCTTTCCAGTTCGTAGCTTTTTCCTTTCTGGACTCCTTCCTGTTGTCGAGGATTAAAGCGGAGGTGGGTCTGGACTTCAATAGCTTTTTAGCATCTGGGTGTAATTTGATATGATGCTTATGGTTGATTTTCGTAGTCTGATGGCTTATACTGGTGGAAATTGTCAATACAACACCATGATTTGTTCCTGACGTATAGTTAAAAGAGAAAAGATAAATTGCATTGTTTCTGTAGGATATGTTCCTTCCCTTGATCATATTTATGTCTAGCCAACTAACTTTACTTGATTGGCTCATTTTAATTTCTCTCTTTCGTCGTCAAGGTGCATCAGTAGTTACTTCTTAGGAACGCTGTAGAGATTAATTCATTCTAAACAAAGTTCATATGATTGGACACTATCCCTTTTTGCAATTGTTTGAGCACGTATGGTCTTTCTTAGTCTAAAGATTTTTAATTGAGCAGGTTTCTTAATATGAGAGGATGAAGTTCATTTCTTCACATTTACTTGCGATATTTGAATCTTCCCATGGCTTATACCATTGTAAAGGATTTCTTTTCACAATAGGAGTTCTAAAATCTTTGGGATATTGTTAAATTCCTATGAAGAAAAAATGAATTCAATACTTTGTACCGCAACCTTTGATATATATCATGAAAGTAAATATTACCCGTTGGTGTTTTCAACAAGTAAATGAAGCTATTTTTTCTAGCTACTCTTGACTAACTAAGGATCTTGGTTGTCTGGAGGAGGAAAAGCTTTTCAGCCGACAGTATTTGTAGCTGTATCTTTATCCTTGCTTTTGTATTATACTGCTCTTTAGCTCCAAATTCCTCACTCAAGACTAAAGTCAACATTAGTTTGACTTTTTTCAATTTGAACTTCGATTCTTCTCGTCTGTGAACTCCTAGTTACGCATGACTAAAATCTGTAAAATGTTTGTGCTCAGCACTGTAACTAGTAGACTTGTGCTGCTACTGCTGCCCCAACGTGTAATTTCAGTTTGTTGTTCTCTTCAAAACCCCATTACTCTGTTTAATTCATCCTCTCCTCTAGTTGGGTTCAAATCTTGCTGCTTTCATGTGGCTGGAATCGAAGGTATTGACCATTGATCTTTCCATTCTATCACATTAGGTCAAGTTATGGTTAACTCGTGCATTTGAGTGAAGTAATTTTCAGGATAGAGCTCTATGGAGAATAGTTTCAGCATGAAGAGAATGTCACTGCCGATTTTCATATTTCTTAGAGAGCTTTTAATGATCAAATCCCTTACTAAAATTTGGCTTCTGGTGCACTTTTAGTAAAAAGTCTGTAAATGAAAGGCAATTGAAATCAATCAACTATGCCTCCAAATATGTCCATTCTTGTTTATTGCACTAAAGTCAATAAATCACATAGCGCCTTAGATGCTGGAATAAACTTTGAACCTGACTTTAAAAGATAAGTGTTATGTGTAGGGAAATTTCAAATGACCATTTTCTTTAGTAGATTATTCTGTACATATTGCAATTTAATCAATCAAAACTGGATATTGACTTCTAAATTAGTGGAGGAAAGTTTTGGTAGATTTGATTGGATTCATAATTGATTGATTATAGTGATTCTATGATTTGAAATGTATAAGCTTTGTTTCATATATTTAGGATGTTAATACTGGAGATGTCATAATTTCAGAAACAAAAAATGCAAGGAGAAAGTACATTCAGTCCTGAAGGAGAACTCAAGGTAAGTTTTGGCTATCAATGCAATAGCCAGGGTGGTAGCACTTGTAAGGTTTTGAATGGATATGAATACCTGCACAGAACCAAACTCCATAGGAACAGCAGCTTCTCTTGTTTATCTGGTGCTGCTCTGAGTGCTAATGCGACATTGGCTAACACAAATATCTGCAATGGTGTTATTGGATCAGAAATTCTTCCAAGTTGGGATTCTCCTAATTCATTTCGTAAAGTTCCTTCATCGCCAAATCTTTCAAGGTTGGATATATTGTCATCTTCTCTCCAAAGCAGTATGTCCAACTTAAGTTGCAGCCCCTCGTCTCCAAGTCCACTTGATTGTGATTTCTATTCATTAAAATCGATGAGTGCTCCTTCCAAGAGCGAAGGTTGTCTCAGTAACATGGAAGTTCAGGTGGCAGGTGGAGCGGCTGGCGAAGACAGGGTTCAAGCTGTCTGCTCTGAAGAAAATGGATGGCTTTTTTGTGGAATATATGATGGATTCAATGGAAGGGATGCAGCTGATTTTCTTGCTGGTACATTATATGAAACAATCATAGTCCATACTAATCCACTTGAATGGGAACAAGAGGAGGAAAACTTTATTGATTTAAATCCACTTCACTCAAATGGATTTCTCCAATATGTGGATGATGGTGTCAATAATCCTAGAGAAACACCTCCTTCAGGATCTTACAATGCAAAGGATTTGATCACTAGGAATCATGAAAACTGTGGTCATGATTCATTTAGACAAAAGGTGCTCAATAGTCTCCAACGTGCTCTTAGTCAGGCTGAGAATGATTTCTTGTACATGGTAGAGCAAGAAATGGAGGACCGCCCTGATCTGGTTTCAGTGGGATCTTGTGTCTTGGTTGGTCTTCTTCATGGGATGGATTTGTACACACTTAATTTAGGTGATAGCAGAGCTGTATTGGCGACTTATGATGAAGGCAATGAGATGAATAATTGTAGGAAGCTAAAAGCTGTCCAGCTCACTGATTGTCACACTGTTGACAACGAACTTGAAAAATCTAGACTACTAAGTGAGCATCCTGATGACCCATCAGTAATTGTAGGTGGAAAAGTGAAGGGAAAATTGAAGGTCACTCGAGCTTTTGGAGTTGGTTACTTGAAAAAGGTTGGCAACATCTATTTGTACAACATAACATTATGTGAAGGAACACTCTAACCTTGAGTTTGATTTCAGAATACAATGATTCAGTTGATATTCTGATGGTCTTTCTTTCATGCAGGAAAACCTAAATGATGCACTAATGGGTATTCTTCGAGTTCGTAACCTTATAAGCCCTCCTTATATCTCTACTCGGCCATCTGTGCATGTGCATAACATTTCAAAATCTGATCACTTCGTCATATTTGCAAGTGATGGTTTGTTTGATTTCTTTTCCAATGACGAGGCAGTACAGCTTGTCTGTTATTACATCTCAAAGAATCCTACTGGTGATCCAGCCAAATTCCTATTAGAACAGCTTGTAGAGAGAGCTGCTGATTCTGCAGGTGAGCTTTTTTAGTGAAAGGGCATACTAAAGTTGTCAGCAAAAGTTTTCTAAAATAGTCTTTAAGCACATGATGACTATGATGACATGCAGTTTGGTCATTACATAATTTAGATATGTCCTGGAAACTAGATAGACGTGGTATCTTATGAGATCAGATGCAGTCCACACAAAAAGATGATCCCAACTACACTGATGCAATTTGTGTGCAAAGAAAAATAAAGGAGTGCCTTGATATATATGATTTGTTCTGCTTATCGGAAAAAGTTAAAAGGTGAAAACGAAAAAGAAAAGCAAGTTGCTAGACTATATAATTAGTGAATAAGAGTTTTTGTTGGTCACTATGTCTGGTTGTCTATGAAGAACCGGTTTATGTTTGTATATTTGATGTGAAAGGTCCTTTAATAATGCAATTGCAGGTTTCACTAGGGAAGAATTGATGAACATTCCAGCTGGCAGGAGAAGGAAGTATCATGATGATGTAACTGTGATCGTGATTATCCTAGGAACAAATCAGCGCACTTCGAAGGCATCAACATGTGTGTAATTTTGTGTGATTGTTTTGTTTCTTGTGATGAGATGCGATGTTGTCTCAATAGTTGAGGTTTCAAATTGTAAATATCTGGTGTCAGATGCTGTTGGGCTGTAGAAAGCTCATAGTTACCAATTTTCATGCAACTCTTGAATCAGCATCACATGGCAGTCTTTGGGTGTAAATAAAGAGAACTTTAGTTTCCTTTTGATATTATACCATTGTTAGAAAGAGCAAAAGAAACAGTGAAGTGTCCTTGATAGGGCAGTGCTTTACATTATACGGTCGAAGAAGCTAAGTAAGCTCTCCTAGTTGGCTTTCAAGGAAAAAGAATCACATTCTTTCTAAGGGATGGTCCTGGAGTTTCTGATAGCTTTTTATGCCAACAATGATCCCACTACTTTCTGATCACATCACATTTGTGTTCTGATTTACTCAGCCTTCAAGCTTCTGAAAGTGGGATTACTATTTAAATAGCATTGTGCCTTTTCTGTTTTTGCATCTTTATTTGACTGGTTTCAGAAAACTTTTAGACCCACAAACAATATTTATGTTTTGTGGATCTTGAAATTTGGAGATTATCAATCATTATGGGAGCCTCAACAAAGCGCACCATCAAGTTGTTTTTGTTGAGGTTTGCATAGAGGATAACCATTTATCCGTCAACCAAGTGAACCAGCGGTTGTTTTTGTTGGGGTTCGCATAGAGGAGAACCGGTTCTCTATCTGTAGTAACATGCACTCTGGTTATCGAATAATGACATGTGAGAGGGATTTCTTGCAAAACAAGCGTTAGCCACAAACCGTGAACGTGTGGCATAACCCGACATCACTTGTTTCTTAACAAGCAAACTGCATCTGATTTATCTTGTGTCCAATAGACCACATTCGTGCAGGGAACACATCCAAATGTCAAAAAGATATTTCTCATGGCAACCTTATGATGCCAATCTAATGTAAGAGCAAAAACATGGAATATGCATCGACTTACATACAGGGCTTTTCTATTTCTTGGCTCGTGATACATCATCCCTAAGTAGACCGATTAAAACTTGAGAAGTTTTCTATTCACAACACATTGAGCAATCGTTGACATCCTCAGGGACCAAAAATGAACGGCAGGCGACCGTGTAAGGAAAAGCTAAATGCAGCATTATAAAGCCTAAAATCCTTGCCTACTTCACTCTGCATGCCTAGCTTACTCTCTTCTCTTGCATTCTAGTCTCTATCCCTCACCGTTCAAGTGCAAGATTGCCCACCGCCAGAGTTCACTGGTCACATAATACAACACCCGTTAACATTTTCATCACTGAAAATGTTGAACGAGTCCATTGGTGCATTTACACGTGCATGCAGGTAGGGTGAAGGTAGGACATGATCGAAAGCAGGAGTTCCTATAGGAAATGCACTACTATGGCTTGAAGCAGACATTTGAGGGATGTATAGAACTTGTGGATATGGAGTTGAATACTGATGTGTGGTGTTGAGATGAATTGGTCCGGCGGGATGATCTATGCCCCAACCATGAGGCTGATTGCCAATACCTACAGTAGCAGAAGGCAGTGAGGCGGAGCTGGAACTGTCATTGCCTTCATGCCCCTCTTGACTATTTTTTGTCTTCCTTGAGCACCCATACTTTCATTTCCCTCCTTCTTAGCTGCAAGAAACTCAATGCCAGAGGAGGAAATTTCTGCTGATTTGCCATCATTTTTTGTCTCTTCTGTTGGTTCCTCCTCATTACCTACAGTAGTGCTTCTGCTTGGAAGATCACCCCAATTCTGGTTAGTTCTGGCGTCCTTTTGCTGCTTTCTGTTCTTGGCTCTGCCTCGTTCTTTTTCTGGTTTAGCTTCATTCTGGGGCCAAATAGCTGCACATTTACCTTTGTAATTGAGTTTCTTGATCAAAGTCTCTACTCCAACGATACCAGTGACCGTTACTCGTTGTTGCTGTGGATCTATGGCTGTTGAATAAACACCTAAAAGCAGTATAAAAAAAAAAAATTGTATCAGCAGGAGCTGAAGAACAAATAAAATTTAGGAATCTGGAGTTGACTCCATGATATTCAAAAGGCTGAAGTCATCATTCTCACTTTCTTTCTTTGAATATAGCGATTAAACTTAATACAAACTAGAAGGTTGAGAAGTTTGCATCTTTTATCCTTCCTCCCACAAATTATTAGCAATGATCATCAAAGAATATACCATCACTGCCTTGAAGAACCTTCTTGAGTTTCCTCGAGCAACCTTGGCAGTGAATGGATTCCTTGAGAACCAATGTCTGAAAAACAAAGACAATCATTTTCCTGTGAGAGTCTAAAGGAACTTGTACACAAAAGAAGTGGGGTTTCTTTAGTGATAAAACCTGCCATCTTGGTGCTTTGGAAGCCTGCTCAACTGAGGTGGTAGCCATTAGATGTAAAGAAAAATGGGCTGAGATGGTAGAGAAAGTGGTGATTGAAAGACTTAAATTGATTAGCAGAAGAAGAAGTGAAGGGGCAAGAAAAGGTTCTGAAGAGATGAGGGAGCAGATTCATCGTGTCCGTACATCAATAGCCCTAGTTCTACCTCAAATATTGTACAGCTATTCTCTCTCAGCTGAAGCTATGGTCTTGTATTTAATTTTCCTTGCTCATGAACTATATATTATACTGAATGATCAGTTGATAGGCCTTGGAGTTATCCATAATTTATTTATTTTTCCATTAGACTTCTTCCAACGTTTTGGCAATTGGCATCAACTTCTGCAGATGGGTTAACGAGTCCTTTTTCGTTTATATATCAATTACTACTATACCATCGCCATCTCCTTCTCCTCAAACAAAAATTGATCAGCTATGGTTCAAGTCAACCCAATAAACACGTAACACTCATGGAAGACAAGACATGGCAAAATCTACCACAATTCTCTCTCCAACAAGTGCATCCGGATTAGACAATCAATCTGCAGAACAGCTAGAAGGAACACATATTTGGCATTCAAGTCTTTCACGGTTATGGTACCTGTGCGAAAATTTAAAACAAGCAAAGCCAGGATCATTGAAATAATAGATATGGCGTGTCATTGTTGGAGACGAGGCTAACTTGCTTATTCCTTTGTTTCACATATTTGGTATCGTAATGGTCAGACTGAGAGTTGAGCATCCTAATAAATTTCTCGGAACCATGAGAGTATTAATGTGATTGATGATCG
Organism: Erythroxylum longipes; assembly: GCA_027563885.1. Classification (NCBI taxonomy): domain Eukaryota; kingdom Viridiplantae; phylum Streptophyta; class Magnoliopsida; order Malpighiales; family Erythroxylaceae; genus Erythroxylum; species Erythroxylum longipes. The sequence goes on from JAOQMS010000179.1 coordinate 21,332,924, forward strand.
CAGTTAATAATTTATTGCCTCTTATTGCACACTCATATCCGCCATTAAGGTTCCTACCTAGGTTATAAGCATCATATGACCCGTAATCCTTTTAATATGTTGCTGTAAATAACACGACAGCATTTGCAGCCATCACAAAAGGTTTGGTGCCCTTTGATTCATTTCAACCCTAAGGCACAAAGTCATGACACATAATATTAATATCAAGGATCAAGAGCACTACTAAGAGATGCCCTCCTTGTTGGATATTTTTGAATTTTCCTATAAAGTTAGACAATATTTAATTGTATTTTTCAGTTTTTCAATAACTTATTGATTAAGTTACGTAATTTGATCCAGATAAGGATAATAAAGTGACCCGCTAAACAATTTAAATCAATAGGTCGAAGTTCAGGTAGAAAATAGATCCCGATCAGTGTGGACCGAACCCCATATTGGGTCTGTGATGGGAAAGCTCGATACGAATGCTATATATAAAAGTTAAGGTCTCCTGCAGTTGCTCATATCATTCGTAAGCATAAGGATTCTCTAACCCGTTAAGAGAGCTTACGATTTGAGAAAATTGTAGAAAGATGTTGGCCGCGTTCCGGTAAGGAGTTCCCGTGAAGATGGCGGTGGATTCGCGCTCGTTTCAGCTTCAAAAAACTCGTTTTAAGTTATGAAACCGAAATTAGGTATTTTTCGCATTTATGCATTTATTGTCCTTTTACGTTCGATCCGGGATACGTAACTAAGGTGTTGTTACGTGTTACATATGATAGCAAAGCAGTGACGTGATCGGGTGGTTAAAAACGAAGATTTTTCAATTTTTTACCATAGTTAACTTCTGTTTCTCGATTTTTTTCTTGCTTTTTATTGCATGAAAGTAATATACATGTGTTTAGATAGGGTTGAGAGATTGATTAAAGAAAGTATTTTCTCAATTCTAGATTATGATGATCTAGAAACATGTGCTGACTGTTGCAGGGATAAGTTGACTAATAAGGAATATAGGTCAACATGTGCTTCTGAATTGTTGATTTTGATACATAAAGATATCAGTAGACCTTATATAGTTGCATTATGCAATTCTAAATGTATTCTGATATTTGTTGATGATTATTCCTGTTAAAGTTATGTGTTCATACTTAAAGATTAAAGGTTGAGAACCAACTGGAAAAATCCATCCAGAGTGTCAGATCTAATTGTGAAGGAGAATATCATGGCAAATATGGTGTTTCAGGACTTGAAAAGGTCCACTAGCAAGATATATGAAATCAGTTGGAATAGTGACTTAGTTCACTATGTCGGGTAGTTATGAGCAAAATGATGTCTTTCTGAAAGGCAAAATCTCACCTTAAAGGACTTGAAGAGGTCGATGTAGAACATGACTAATCTACCTGATTATTTAAGAGTGTGGAAACTCAGCCTTGCACACATTCGTGTATGGGGCAACCCTACTGAGGTAATATAATCCTTATAAAGATAAATTGTATGCTTGTTATGCTCATTGCTATTTGGTAAGATATCCTGACCACTTTAAAGCTGTAAATCTTGCTGTAGAGAAGGAGGGAACAGAAGTGTGGAATCATAAACAGCTAGGTTTCTAGAATACGTTGTATATGATGATGGTGGGCCTGTTGAACCTAAAATGATAGCAAGGTGGATACTACAGTTATCATGTACCCGCTATTCTTATAGTTAGATTCAGTGGATCTAGGTCTTTGTATCGTGCCTATATAGGAACAGGAACCCATACATGTACACACAGAGGTTCCTGGGGGTACAAGATCTAATGCAATTATGTAAATCCACCAGAGTGAGAGGACCTGCTATCCCATCTGATTACATAGTCTATTAGGTGAATAGGACTATGATATTAGACATTTTACGAATTCAGTTACTTTTACAAAAGTTGTTTCTGGGCCCAATGCAAATTTATGGTGGGATGCAATAACTGATGAGATGCAAACCATTAAGCATAGTAAGGTTTAAGAGCTAGTTGATTTATAGCGGAACTATAAACTCATCAGTTGTAAATGGTTTTAAGACTTAAAGGATTTCAGGATAAAGTTCAGCGGTTTGTGGGATCGCTCAATTACCTGATCGTTCACTCAGGAAGAAAGGTTCATTTTAATGTTACCTCTTCTCTTGTATCCTTGTAGGATACATTTTGAGTGATTATGACAATTGTTGCTCATGATGATATAGAGTTACATCAGATGGCTTTCAAAACTGCTTTCCTGAATAAAGACCTTTATGAAGAGGTCTATATGGTACAACCTGAAAAATTTTAGGATCAAGATGGAACTGACATGGTTTGCACGTTAAGCAAATCAATATATAGTTTACATCAAACCTCTCGAAAGTGATACCTTACATTTGATGAGGTTATGACTTCTTTCAACTTCATAGAAAATAAAGTTAAAAAGATACTTGTTCAATGAGGTCAGGAGGAGCAAGTTTATCTTCCTATCATTGCATGTGGATGATATATTGCTTACGCCAAATTACTTGACCATGTTGTATGAGGTTAAGAAACTTTTGTCAAGAACCTTGACATGAAGGACCTTGGTGTAGCATCTTCTGTCCTAGGTATTCAGATTCACTGAGTTAGATCTTAACACTCATCAAACCTCTCACAAGATGCTTACAACGAGTATGTATTACAAAGGTTTAATACGGTTAACTGTAAGCCTGTTGTAACACCTATCTCTCATAGTGAGAGATAATCTTTGGTACAGTATTAAAAGAATAAAGTAAAGAGAGAGGTTATAAGGAATGTTCCTGAAACTGGTATGGTTGATAGCCTAACATATGCTCGGGTAAGTACTAAGCGGGACATTGCAGTTATTGTTAGACTGTTTGGTTAATGTCAGGTTAACCCAGGTATAGACCATTGAAATGCAGTCAAGCTAATGTTGACATACTTAAAGGGAATCAAGGAGTATAATTTTTCATATAAAAAAGTCAACATACTAAACCTCATAGGAAATTCATATTCAAATTTAAGCTATGTGTTCGGATGATCGAAAGTCCACTTAAGGTTAAATTTTTATGTTTACAGATGGTACAGTATAATGGAAGAGTGTCAAGTAGACATGGGTGACTTCCTTGACCATGCATGTAGAATGTATGCTATAGGGCTGCTTCACAGACGATTTAGCTCAGAAACTTGATTTCTGAGTTGTCTATGGTTAATTCAGTGGCTGGACCCATTCAGTTATAATGTGATAATCAAGCTGCTGAGTTGTTTAATAACAACAAAGAATATAAATCTTAGCATTTGAAGGTCAATTATTTAACCATGAAGGAGTTGATACGAAAAGGTGACATTAAGGTTTGAAGCATTTAAGGACTGAGGAACTGTAAGTCGATCCTTTAACTAAAGTTCTTCGCCCACTTGTGTTTGTGATACAAGTATACAGAATGGGTGTTTTGATGTCTTTAGACATTGTTAGTTAGGGGATCGTTATGTTTGGCCCATGTACATTTATACATTTGATGTATTATGACAGTAAGGTCGTTCATCAATAAAGATGATCATCGTTTAGCCTCAGTAATACATGTTATCGTACATTGTCATAATACATATGGAAGTCTTACGATTTGTGTTGATCTTAAGCATTTAAAGCATATATAAAGATTGACCTTGAGCCTATATTATTTAAACGCATACATTTTGATACATATGTCCATAAAGTTTGACATGACATAGGGGGGATATAAATTTTTTTGTCTCATAAAGGTTCTCTAATGCAATTTAGCATTCAGTTAGAGAACATAAAGGTTTTCTCTGATGCTATTTAGCATTTGGTGAAAGGAAACAAGTTTTCTCTGATACTGTTTAGCATTCGGTAAGAAAAAACATGATTTCTCTAATTCAATTTAGCATATGCCGTTTAGCATAAAGTTGGATAAATTAAGACCTACAAACGAAGATGATATAATTTAGATCATAAAGGTATCATCTTAGTTTGTCACACTTCATTTTCCAATTCATGTTAGTAAGATATTAGGTATACATGATTGTATTGAATCTATGTCGCACATGACATATGTATTTGATACTTTTCAGTATCGAAAGCCTTGCAGGACAAAATGATGGACTTTTGTTATCTTTGGATCAAATGTTTTGTTTTTAAATTGCTTTGACTAATACAGTAGCGTAGCTTAACTGAGTTTTTAAAATTGTTTTCAACTTGAGTCAAAACTACAATTAAGTATTGTCCAAGGGGGAGAATGTTGGATATTTTTTACTTTTCCCATAAAGTTGGACAACATTTAATTGC
>JAOQMS010000179.1:21341409-21358540 GCA_027563885.1 Erythroxylum longipes
CACCAAAATTCAAAAATATCACAATTCCACTAATCAATAATATTTCTAAAATAAATAAATTCCAAATTCACAAATTTTCCAAAAATCACAACTCAGTCCAAATATACCCGGAATTATTCATGAATATATGTACAATTATTTTCATGTGCAGAAAAAATTCACTATTCAAGTGTTTGTGTATGACATATTATGCATGGGCATGAAATGTGTTTCCTACTTTCTCAGCAATTTCTCTCATTTATTGTTTTTGCCTTAACATGGGTAGCGGGATATTACATTATTAATTTCAAGTGAGTAATAGAAGCAAAGAATGTTCTTTTGACAAATTGCAATGAGCATCCAAAATCACCACATGCATTCTTATATGCCTCCAATTATGAGCTAATAACTTTCCCCTACTGACTTTAGCTTTTTTTTATAAAACTTAGTCTAAAATAAATATTAGGATTAAAAAATGCCCCAATAGTAAAAAACGAAAAGTAAAATTACTTTTCTAATTTTTCATTGATGATCACAAAATAAGGTGTATAGAAATAATGCCTATAATTCATTATGGTCCTCTCATCACTATCAGCCAGATGAAGTACTCTCACCAAAATCTCAAAAATTTGGATGACAATGATTATAGGACCAAAATTTATTATCTTCAAGTATAATTATAGAAACCTTCATTCTAGCATTAAACCTATCATATTGAGATGCAACCCACTTATCATTTACAAACATTTGTCTTATCTTATTGTTCATTAGAACAAAACACTGAAGTGATAAGAAATTAGTGCCAAGTCTTGTTATAATAGGACAACACAAATTCTTACCATTAGTGAAATCCTTTTTTCATTAAATTTAGGACCTATGCACGATTATATGTGAACTTGATCACTTTTCTTCCTTTGTGCATTATTTCATCAATGATAGGAATGTATCTAACATCTCTTATATTTTTCATCTTCGTGTCAATATAATGTGCAATATAAGGAGTCAAATAAAAAGAATTATACCTGCATTGTAACCTTTTTACAACTGCTTTAGAAGCAAAATCATTGTTAATGATCAACTGTATAATATTTTCAAACCTAACTTTATTCACAACTTCGTCAAATATCTGAAATAGAGTATCAATTTATGTCTTATATTTGTCTAACCATTACATATGGTTGGGCACTAATAAGTTGCCCAAAATTTTCTTCTTTCATTTAAATAACTTTTTATTTTATAAATAAAGCTACTCAGAAGATTACCTTTTTAGTCATTAATTAAAGGAGCTTCATATCTTGGACTGTAAGAGTAAATAACATCTACCATAAGTTGGTAATAATAAGACTAGATAGCATTAAATGATACAAATGCATCATACCACCATCTAACCATTGCTATATCCATATTGTGAGTTGCTTCTTTAGATTGTAAGGCAGTATGAATTGAAGATTGAGCTTTCAGAGTTGTTTGTGGTGCAAAAAAGTTAGACACACGTCTTCTTCTCTTCTTCATATCAAGTGCAATAATCCCTTCTTGTTAGCTAGGAATACCACCATCAATATTTCAGTATCATCCTGACTAGTATAAAGAAAACTTTCTCTACCAATTTCGTAGTTCAGTCTTTGCCTTTTGTCTTTATCATGCTAATACTCCTTAAGAAAATTTTTTATTTGTTATTTCACATCATGACTAACTTTCTTACAAAGTTCTACATAACCTTTGATCTCATCTAAATACTTCTTTAATCTGGTGATTCCCCTTTTTTCAAATATTTGTTATAATACAAACAAATAATGTGGTTCTTCATTCCAGGAATCCATCTAGTATGAGCCTAAGTTTGATCATCGAATCTTCCGAAAAAGAATGAATTATCATGAGCACTTGAACTTCCTTCCTTTTATCTATAAAAGAAACAAAAATATATGTCAAAATTAGATTAATAATCTCATATTCGAAAATAAAGTGTTTATATATAACATTATTACATAGCTATAAAACTTCAATAGTCAATTATAAGCATATCCATATAGATTCTATTTTACATCTTTCTTTATGATAATGCACATTATAAAAATAACTTTATCATACAAAATAAAACAGAAACAATTATTACTTAAAATTTTACAATTTCATATTTATGTTGTGCAGTGAGTATCCTCTCATAAATCAAGACATATCCTAAAAGTCATTTTAAAAGTATACAAAATAAAAAGAAAATTCTTATGGACCATTTTCTACTATTCATTTAACTATCCATAAGATAGGATAATGAATATGCACTTGTAAGTTTACAATCATGTTGGAAAGATTCCTTTCCAAAGTTTAATTTTGTGTATTTGTAATGTTATTTTCTAATGATAGTAATATAGGAATCCAAACATTAGTTGCATGTATTAAACGATTTAATTATATATTAAATATTATATTTAAATGATTAATCATATATTAAATGCTTTTTGTGTACAAACAATAATTCATAAATTATATAGTTCATTTAAATCAATTAATAAATTTACAATTCAAAGAAATAATATTGATCTCATTTTTGTGATTATTAGAATAATAAATTATTTGAAATATCAAATAAATACGACTCCGTGTCTTTATGAAGCCATTCATAAAAATATACAATGTCAATTGCAGACAAATATAAATTCAATAACATAATCTATTTCATAATTTTCACGTAAATTCAACTTGGTTTTCTCATAAATTCGCCTCAGTTTTCTTTTACAAAACAACACAAAACTAGATAATTAATTTATACTTTATATTGTGTAAATAACCCCAGCATGAGCTAAATGTTCTTCGTTGGAAAATTATTTCAAATTTAACTCAATCCATTCATAAACCATTCACAACTCACATGCAATAGAAACAAAAACTTAAAAACACACAAAAATTAAATAAATAACAAACCAAAACTGTTGGGTCATAGGTCTATTGGGTCACGGATCACAGGGAGGAGGTTGTGGGCTTTTGGGAAATCTAGCAAGTTACAAAGAGAGCCTAGAATGTGGGACATATTGTTAATGAGGAACTGGTGGTCAATGATATCGTGGTGGAGATGGTGCAGCCGTGAGGGTGTTGAGGCTAAGCTAGTGCCAGGCTGAGGAGGTGAGGAGGTGGTGGTTGTTAAAGACTAGGAGTTAGAAGTTGAAGTGTTATTTGGCACCTTAATGTTGGCCCTTTCCTAAGTTGGACTAATTTGGAAACATTGGAAAATCATTGGAGAGGGATTGGGGATGATGCAGTTGGGGTTAGGTAGTTTTTTTTGCAATATGGCCCATAATTTCGAATTTTACAAATTTCACCTCGATTAATACCAATACTCCGAATGCTAGTTGGCTCCCAACAAAAAAAGCTAGTACTCACTAGTATCCATAGGTAGTACGGTACCAATAATATGATTAATATTTTCAGCTAATACAAAATAGTATTAATACTGTTATATATGTAAACCATTAAATTCTAAATATGTTGATAATAATTATAAATTATTAGATATTTTTATCTTTAATTCTTTAATTGAACAATTTATAACTATAGATAAAGATTGATATCTGGCAATATGTCATAACCATCTAAATATTAGGAATGTTAAAGTAGTTTGACTAAATCTATTCATGCAGGGTTATGATGTATAATTTAATCATTTAGTGATTTAATATTCCAATTGGATATTAAGTATGGATTTAGTATTTACTCTTTTAAATCTAATCATATTCGCTCTTACTAATTAGTAATTGATATATTTTTATATGTCCTTCTTATATTACAGTCATGAGAGGTGTTAATTTTTTTATGGTGATCAGAGATATATCCATAAAATTTGCTACTAAACTAATCCTTGTTAAGTAAACCTAAATGGATAAAAAGGTTTTAGAGCTAACATCCTAGGAATTAAGTTATGTGGATTCCTAAAATATATCAACAACCTTACTTTATAGGTTAAAATCGAGTGGTTTCAAATAAATGTCAACAATTGGTATCACCTTAATTGATATCAAATTGAAAACATCAGTGGTATCTCTGACAATTAATTTCAAAAGGAAAATCACCAGGAGCCATCATATAAGCTAAATAAGAAAATTAGAGTCAAAAGAGTAAATGTTGAACCATGTGAGAACGAAAAGATGCAACTATTAATGATATAAAAGGAGGTGATAAATACTTTCCTATTAACTATAATCGAGAACGTCAACTTGGCATGCATATTTAGGTTGAAGGAAAATCGTTGTATTACTTAGGAGATCAGTGTTTGTTAACCTTTAAATTGTCACATGATTTTTAAATCCTAATTTATTTGAAAAGGACTTTGCATCTACTTTTTGCTCATATCATAAAAATTTTCAAAAAGGAGAAATGGAAGTTATTTATTTTTCTCTTTTGATGCTTATAGCTTTACATAGTATATATGCCTTTTAATGTTGACAGAAAGGAGAGAGTGATGATGTGAAACTTAATCAATTATGATACATCAACTAAGAGGAGTACGCATTACATTTATTTTTAGTATAATCAAATATTTTATCATAATAAAAAAGATAAACATTGATGTATTATATAAGGTTATAACATATGGTTTTGATGATAACAAAATATATTGTTATTGGTGAATTTACTTTTTGTGATATTAGTAGATCTATTGTTAGTAGCACCTGTGGCCAACAGCCTACTCTCAATGTGGGAGTTCAGTTGTCATGATGGATTAGTCACCGCTGTCGGCGATGGATATCCCGGATTCACAAAAAAAAAAAGAAGCTAAGTAATATATGAAAAATGAAAATCAATAGAAAGGAAAAATGGGTAAAGGAGCTAATTGAATAAATTGAGCAATTGAAGAATATATATATAAAAAAAAAGCAGCACATGTACAACTTAAGAGAGTTTCAAAAAATTCAAGTGAAGAATCTCATTGCAATCTTTTTTGTAATCTCATCTTAATTTTTTCAATAAATTAATGGCTTAGTCATTGCATAATCATTTGCATGTAGGATGTAATACATAAATCAGCTCATAATCAAGAGAGGACTTTATTTTTATCTTTAAAGAAAATATCTTAATCTTAAAACAAAACTTCTATAATAGTTTTGAATCTAAGTTTTCTTAATTAAAGGGGTATGTTTTTATCTCTGAAAGAACTTGAAAGATTGAAAATTTTAAGTTTGAGAGTAATGTTAGACACTATACATTGTTCGAACAGTATTTACTAACCAAAGGATTGTTTAATGGTTGGATGATGGTCTGTTTGAAATGTTATCTGACTAACAGTTCGGTTAAATAGATGATGTTCCATTTGATGATTATTCTTGACTTTAAATAAGATTTATAAATAATTACTCTTTGCATGTTATAAAAGTAAAATGTCTACGAAAATAGTGAACTTTTAGGTAGAGATTACAAAGATTATTTGAGTGAACAAATTGTCTTTCTTGTTTACTCAATTTTATTGTTATATTTGTTACTAAATTGTTTTTATATAATAAATTTTGTTAAAACCATTAATTAATTTACAAATAGTATACGCAATTCATTTCTTACTTTAAAAGTAAGATAAAAAGGTGAAAACAACAATTATTGTAAATGTTTGGAGGCATTAGAAAGTAGACGTAGCAGCAAACTTATCATTGCAAAGGTCATGCACATGCACACGGAGGGCCTACTTACTTAGTACTTTCTGATTTAAATATTTGTATAATAATTATAAAATCAATAACATTTTTGTACCAAATTAGAGTATCTTGATAGACACAGCATCCATAATTCTTTTCTTGGTGGCTGTTGTCGAGGAAAGCAAGCTGCTTACTAAAAGAATATTGAACATATTATTTAGTATGTTATGTACCAAAATATACAAAATAAATTGAAATCAACATGTTTAAGCCACACTCATTCAATCGCACAAATAGATTAATGGTAAGAGCAGTTGATGTAATGTATGAATCTCTCCTCAGTCTTCATTTATCAAAAACAAATGTACTTGGTATGAAGTATCTTATATACTTCTTTCCAAACAAACGAAGAGAAAAGACCCAAACACAGCCTAGAAATTTCGCAGAGCCTGGGCCACAGCAGGTAGAGTGAAACCAGAGATCCTACTCTCTCTCTCTCTCTATCTGGAAAATCCGATTTTGTGCCCTACCCAACTCGTTGGAGCTCCGGAAATGACCCAAGAATCCTTCATTTACAGCTTCGTGGCTCGGGGCACCATGGTGTTGGTCGAGTATACAGAGTTCACCGGCAACTTTCCGGCGATCGCCACTCATTGCCTTCAGAAACTGCCTTCTAGCAACGACAAGTTCACCTACAATTGTGACCACCATACCTTCAATTTCCTTGTTGAAGATGGCTACGGTAACTATTATATGTTGCTCTTACTTAATTTGAAGTATTGAGTAATGCGAAGGAAGTCTAGTTGTTAATGGAAGTAGGTTGATCTAGTTTCAAGCTGGTTGTCGAGTGTTTGATTTAATACGACAAAGTTCTGTACTTTAACGGGCAGTTTGTGTTTTGAGATAGTTGTTGTTTGTTTTGTTGGTTTACTCAAGAGAAAACGGAGCCCTTTGCATGGATCTTAGGATAAAATAACAGCAATGACTGGGATTAAGATTGTCTTCTTTTATTGGATATCGTGGATTTTTTATTTGATCAAAGTATAGTAGGTATAGCACATAGTTGTTATTGGCAGGCGGGAATTGTCGAGGACTTCCACAAGTAAATCAGAAGAGACTATGGTCGGGAAATTTCAGTTCAGCACGTCACTGCTCGAGCTAGCCTGGATACAAAAGTCTTACGAAGTTATCTCCCGAGTTCTTGGAAATGTAGTTTCCAACCTAAATTCATATGACTCTGTCTGACCGTCGGAGCAGCTGCATTCCTAGCTGGCAAATTTTCGAATTTCCATGCCAGTGCTGCTGAAAATGACAAAGTTCCACTTTAACTCTTTATTGGAAGGAAAGATCTTCAAATGCTCTAGTGCTTCTAGGCTTAGACAATGTACGTGAGTTTAGTTCATTTTCAGGGAGGCAGAAACTTGTTACCCTTTTAATATTATTTGGGATATTGCTTCTGTTCTCACTGTTGTTGTACGCTAAGCTGTTCTAGTAGTAAAGACATTGTAATCTTGGATGAAATCTTGTTTGAATGAGCTTCACAGTTGCTGGTGCAACCCATGATGATGTTGCTATTCGTCCAAACCTTTTGGAACGTAATGCAACTGGTTACGAATTGAATAAAATGAGCAAACTTTCAATCTCTATATCTTGACAAGTTGCATTTTGCAATTTGCAGCTTACTGTGTTGTAGCAAAAGAAACTCTTGGCAAGCAGATCTCTATAGCATTTTTGGAGAGGATGAAGGCAGACTTTAAAAAAAGATATGGGGGTGGTAAGGCAGACACAGCCGTCGCCAAAAGTCTCAACAAGGAATTTGGGTATGTGCAAGTATGAAAAGCTACGGATATTTAGGGGTTGATCTTAGTTACATGTTCATTTCTGCACATGAAAGTAAGAAAGTGAGACTATTGTTTCAGGCCAATTATGAAAGAACACATGAAGTATATTATTGACCATGCTGAAGATATTGAAAAGTTATTAAAAGTAAAAGATCAGGTTTCAGAGGTGAAAAGTATAATGCTGGGAAATATTGACAAGGTAAAACAGCTATTTTGGAAGGATATCTTGGTTATTTCGCTTGATTACAAGTGTTTGTGCTGCTTTTTTATTCTATTTTCGGCTTCATGTGCCCGATCTCTGTGTTTGTTTGTTAACCCATTTATATCTGTGTTGTATTGATGCTCTGCTAGGAATGTTTTTCCTCTTCCTCCCACTCCAATCTCTGTCGCCATTTTCTCTTTCTTCCAGATTGAGGCTTGTTGTATTTTGTGATACTGGAAGTTATGCTGATACAATTCTAAAATTAGGTGGACTTGTCCTTCTTAAGGGAAATAGTGTGCTTAATATATATATATATATATATATATTTTCATGAATGCCCTTTGGAGTGTAAAATATCTCAATTAGTGGTGTAAAATAAACATCTATTGTGGGTGAATTCAAGAAGGAAAAACTTTGATGAAGCCCAGAAATATCTTTTACTGGATGTTAAGCCACAAACATGCTATTTTCCTCTATCTGATAAATATGGATGCTTGCAAACTGAAATCATTCTCCATCATGGACCTCAAGGTTGCGAACTGGGATTGTCAGACTACTTCCGACTAAACATGATGGCTCATCAATTATGATTTAAATGAATAAGCCTGTTTACTGGCCGATTGTTGGACAATATACATGATACATAATGTAAATCTTGTTCCAGTTTTAGCTTTTGAAATGCAATATCTACACCTATATTTTTTCTCTGTTTTCTTCTGTTTAAAGCGTGGTTTCTTGTATGTGATCAATTAAGAAAGAAGCACACATTCCATACCCGTTCACTCTTTAAATCTCTCAGGCTATTGAAAGGGGTGAGGCGATAACAAGTCTTGCTGACAAGGCTGAGAATTTGAGAGATCAGGTTGGGCAAATGAGCAGAATAAAATCTTTAATAAGTTCTGTTTCATCATGCCAAGTTTTTTATTATGTTCCTTGTTGCAAATTTCAGGCCCAAACATACAGGAAACAAGGAACTCAAATTAGACGAAAAATGTGGTACCAGAACATGAAGATAAAATTGATAGTTCTTGTAATCCTGTTACTTCTGGTTCTAGTAATCTGGCTTTCCATCTGTCATGGATTTAACTGTGCAAAGTAGCAAGTACTCAATTGCAGTCATACAAATCAGTGGTTCTTCAATTTATCTTTTACCAACAGGAGAGTTATCTTTTCATCGTATCAGACTCATTGGTTGTCCACCATTTCCCAGGAGTTCTAGTGCTATACTTGGAATGACGTAGCTGTATAATGTGTTGTACTATTAATTTGAAAAATTACAGGAATTTTTTGTTTTTTGTTTTTCCTGTTTGCATATAAGAATGAAACTTCAGAAACACCATTGCGATTCTTGTCTGAAGATTCTGTCTTTGTGTTGTGTTATCCTGTCTTGAAATTATCCTAAAGCCGTATTCAGAGCAGATATTGGAGTCTTAGCTTTGGAAAAGGCGCTTTTTCTTATAATATGGTGAAATGCTATACGGGAGTGTTGCATTGCATCTATTAGCTTGTCTTGTTAAGTCAGGAGGATAAATGTCCTTAAATTACAGACGTTGTTGATTGGCCTCTTACAAAAAGAAACAAGGCGTGCCATTCCTCCGATTCTTGTATAAATGAAGGGTACATGGGAATGCGTAACGTATCAAGGACAGTAAAGCCTTGGTAGGCCAAGTATAATCTCAATTTTTTAGGATGGACTGGCCCTACTTTTTCTCTCCGACCGATCAAACTTGAAATGAAGTGAATAGTTACTAACTTATTGGCAAAAGCAAATTTGATCTGAAGTCGGCCCAGCCCTAAGAGCGTGACAATGTGATTTCCCCGAACTAGTTTCAGATTCCAAAATATAGGACTTCTCATTTATAAGACAATTAGTTGTAGCTGCATAAAACTTGCACAACTATTTGGAACTAGAATTCACATGCATGACTACAAAGATACGTAGCTAGTTGTTAACGTCTTGAGTTTCTAACAATTATTGACCTAAAAATGAAGCCATGCTTCCCCATTCAAAGCAACCTCTTCTACTATATTGTTAGTTCAGTTAATGGTCAACCTTTTAATACAACTAGTCCCTTATAGTCAGAGAGTCGAATGAAACTAAAATACAACTGGAGAAGAATCAAGTGTATAGTTTGGACTAAAGAGCCAAGTTTCAACTCATCAGTTGCTATTAATCCTTATAATTAAATTAGCTCTAACTCATAGGTCACATTATTGAGCATGTAATTCCTATTAAATGATTATTCAGTTTGGGGTTTCTTTTGACGTTAGGTGGCATGCGTATCATATATATAAGTAAAATAAACAAATAACAGGTTAAAGTAGCCGAAGAAATTAAAGGGACTTGATATGAAAACGCTACTGATCATCATCACTACAACGAACTATCCTTTTTAGAAGTCTTTCTTCACAGAACTTAAGTTATTAATTAATTTAAATATTGAATCTATTTAACTTAATGAAATCCTTTTAGAGTACATTAAATTCCATATGTGAGGGAATTATCACGTCATAAGCTCATAACTTGTTTCAAGATTCAAACCCTGAACTTCCAAGTAACTACTAATCACTATGTCAAAATGTTTTTCTGACAAAGTAAGTATCTACTTGTTATCACAGAAATGCTCCTAAAGAGTGCTTGACAAAATGTTTGACGTCTAGTATATAAAGAAACTGATTTATGTACTGGCTGCCACGACACCTGCTTTCTCAATTTACAATATATACAAAAGTACGATGGAATCAGACAGAAACGAAGAATATAATTTTTGAACATAACACAACTGTTTTAGGTATTTGGGATTCATTGTTCTATATATATGGATTTATTAATGGGATTGATCCCAGAGTTCAGAGAGGGATGGTTGGTGGTGCGTGGCATGACATGTTACTGGCAAGACAAAGGCAAAGTTCTGCCCATATTCAAATCATCAAACTCATGAGAAGACAAAATAGGATCTCTCTTGCCCCATCCTTTGTGGATAGGATCTCTTTTTAGCCTCTCTTTTCACGGATTTATTCTTAACATTTCATAAAATATATCATATAGTGGATAGGATAAAATTGTACCTGCATAGCCAAGACTTTATCTTCCTTTCCTCTTCACTTCTTGTTCTTTTCTCTTTTGAGAAGAAGATCATCCATTCAAAGAAAACTGACTAGACAATGTAAAGTTCACCTCAGCTCAATCAACCAAGGAATGGGCTCGTAGCCTTACCGCTCTCACCAAAGAAGCTAACAACTTAAAGAGTGATTGTGAAGTTTCTACTTGATGGTGGTGGGTTTTCTTTTTCTAGTTGGTTTCTTCACACCCAAACACGTGTTGATAAGAGCCTTATCCATATATACGAGTTTATAGGGATAGGACCTTCTGTAAGTGCATGCAAGGTTCTAGCTAGCTAGTGACAGACTTTTTTTGATTCTAACTAAGAAAATTTGAAGCACATGTTGTTTGGAGTCATGCATGTTTTAGCCAAAGAAGTTGGGATTAATGAATACGGCTGCTGGTCCAATTTTTTTGGAAAGATTTTAAGGGCACCTGCAAGACTCCAAAAAGTGACGCCATAGAAGGATGGGTTATAAATTAGGTGATGAAAGCCTTTTGCATTGCTTCTTGGTAGGCCATATGAAAATCAATTGTCTGCCTAAGAGCTAATTACTAGTTCACTCCTGCTTAGGTTCATGTTTATTGTACGAATTCACTAGTTTGTTATGGCTACAACCTCCCATGAATTAAGGTAAAAAAATTTTATCCGATAAATTCTATCTTGTCAAATAAAATTTTTAGCTGGAATTATTAGTAATATCTTCAATAGTTCTCTTAAATAATCTCTCCGTTCACTGAAAATGATGAAAATTAAAGGTTATTTTTCTAACAAGATTTATAATTTTAGGTTTGAGCTCTATATCTTGTTCTTGTGGGGCACATGAATACAAATTCCAATCGTTTGAAAGGAAGGATATTAAATGAACAACTGTCATAGTTTCTCTCATTTTTCAAATTAATATAAAGTTTTTGACTTAAAATGTAAATATTGCACCAAAATTCAAAATTATGATCATAAAGAAGAAAGCATTAAGCTTCGTTTATCAATACTGATGAATTTTAATGTCCCCAAACAGCAGATGAAGTCGGACCAAGAATTGGAATAGCATGCTGGAGCTTTTGCTTCGTAGGGGAGATCTTGGCAAATTGTGTGTGCGCCTGACAAACTCCATTACCTTATGATGAAAATGGCTCTCCTCTTCGCATGGCCTTCCTAATATTACCAATGACCTATTCTTTTGGAATTTTGTGTAAATTTTGTCCATTTCCACATCTGGGGTTGGGGAGATAAGAGAGGTAACCTTCAGTACTTTTGTCTGACATGACCAAGAAATTAATATGTAACGCCTTGTAACTTTATCACATGAACGTACGTGAAAAGCAAAAAGAAACGTGGTTTTCTCGTGTCAAAGCCTATGATCAGCAACCATCTTGAAGAGATCACATATGGGACTTGCCAAATTCTTTTGATTAGAATTTTAACTCACCTTATTGGTGTGCAATCAAGTCTTGCTTAATACACTTTTCTTACTCGCCAGAACCTATTATTTGTCGTTACAAGTTGAAATCCAACTTAATTAGTACTCATTAATAAACTTTAAGTGAAGTGACATGTAAAATTGAAAAACTTTTAATCCCTTAAACATAAAAAGCAATCTTGGCCTTAGGGTGTGTTTGTTTTATTACCCTTGAACGATAACTTGTTAAGCAGTCAAAATAATATTGCCATGAAGACTAGATCTGTCATATGCGTGCTTGGAACAGAATGATTTTTAGAAAAATTAAGAGTAACGAATATTACTCCCAAAAGCTCAATTTCCATTCTTTAATATCGAAGCTATAACGTTTTACACAAGACAATGACAGTACTCAAACGTCACCAACTGCTCAACGAAAGCAAGCAAACCTACATGCATGCATCTTTTCCTTTCCCCAACCTTTAGTTAGACCAAAACACCCCATCCCGGATTATAAAACAACATAGTTTAGAATAAGATCAGATGAACTTGGATACATAAGGACACAAAGCATCACTAGAAAGACTATATAAGTAGAAAATTACTAAAGACATCCCAGAAAAGACAAGAACGTAGACCAACCAGTGGCTGTAGGCCTGTAGTTACTTATGTTGTACGAATTATTGCATGTCCCTAACTTCAAACATGTTACGGTTTTTAACAACAATATCGTACATGTGCATGGACTTGAACTTGCCAAAGTCTCTGGGGAGAGAGATGAGGTGAACCGTGGACCTCTTGTGAAACTGAAGGAGGTCAGGGTCATCATAGTATCTCTCCCAACCTAGTGAAGATAGCTTGCGTTCAAGATCAGAATAGGAGGTGATTACTTCGTTGGTGGGTGTGTGAACTAGAACTTTCCGAAGAGCACCGGACCTGCTACCGCCCAACGACTCTGCACCTGGGTTCTCCACCAACCGAACCACACCGTTGTTGTTGAAGACCCAAACTCCAGACATTCTCAACTAGTATTTTAGCTCGTTGGGTAGCTAATAAGGAAGTGAAGGGAAGGGGCTTTTGTGTTGTTAGTAAGGTATGTATGTGTGTGTAGGTAATGTACTTGCAAAAGCTTGGAGATGGACTTGGCAATAGTATAATGAGGTCTATTTATACAAATGAGAAGTGGGGTTGGGATATTATGGGCATGTTTGGGGATGTAAGTGTTTAGCTAAGGTTGGTCCCATTTGAAGAGAAAGGGTCTAAATATGCAATCTTTATTTGGGTTTTCTTTTTTCTTTTTGGTTTTTCTGGGTCATGGATTTTTGGGGCCAATACATTGTAGCATAAGTCTAGTGTGGGCATTGCATTAACAGGATTGAAGAGAATCCAGGGTGTGTGTTTTCTTTTCAAAATCTTTTAGCATGCAGGGGAATCTTTTGTTTTTGTTCTTCAAAGAAACTATATTACGGACGCCTGAGAACTGTTCTAGAGAAGGCTAAAGGAAAGAGACTGTGAACAAAGTTGAAAGTTGAAAGTTGACGTGAGTGTGTGTGTATCTATCATAGAGTTATTTTTTGTCCTCTTACTAATTAGCACCCTCAATGTTCCTGTCTGCTAAATATAAGTGATCATATTCACAGAACATTGGAAGTTTGTGCATAATATAACAGAATCTTGTTGTATGAAGGACAATTCATATTACATCAAGAAGAGAAAGTTGAACTTGATACTTGTTCAGATGAGTTTGGTTCCTTTTGCAGGTTCATAATAAATTTAGCAATTCAATATTGGATTAAACAGGGGATACCCTTAAATATTGATAAGTGAATTTATGAAAGGTAATCATTCATTAATGTCATTGAAATTAGATAATTGCAATGGTGTACATACATGTAACTGACGTGTTTGCTTCATTTTTATATTTTATAAGAAGAAGGAAAAGAAAATGCAAGGATTAAACAATAGATGAACGGATGAGATTGAATTGCTTATGGAGTTGGTATTTCCATTAGTGGAAAGGAGGGATGCTCAAGGTATAGTTCTAATATAATTTGTTTTCATGGGGAAAGAGAGATGAAGAAGAATTGTAGGGCGGGCGAGGCTGATGGGTGGACCAATTAGTATGGGAGAGAATAATCTTAATTCTTGGTTTGTTTCCCTTTTGCAATAGTCCTAACCAAAAGTGCCAAATAAACTTTTGACCATCTCAACCCCAAATCGGCTCCAACTCATCTTTTGTTTTTCTCGTTGATTTCATATTAGGTCATGCGAATGGGTTGAGTAGACTCAGTCGGGGGGGTTAAACCAGAAACTAATTACATGGCTATTAGAACATATACAATGTTTAACTTGAGTTGAGCAGTGGAATTCATTTGATTTGAGTTGACATAATTATTGGACTTCATCACAATAAAATTTAATTTTAGTTGAAAATTTTGATAATTAGCTTAATTTGGTTTATTATTTAAAATTATTTTTAGGTATATCAATAGAATTTATAAAGATTAATAATGTTTTCCCTTCTCTAGATTAAGAAAGTTGGAAGGTAAAAATAAAAAGAAAAGATGTATAACTAGAGAAAAGATTTTGTAAGTATATAGAGGTAGGCTTTTCTTAAAAAGAATTTTATGATTTCTTGGTGCAAAATTATTCTTTATGGATATTTAGAGACACGTTTCTTTCTCTACTTCATGAATAAAGATAGTAAGTGTTTGTTTAATCATAAGTTTAGTGGTTTAAGAAAATGATCTAATCTCAATGAGTCATGACTAATAGTTAATCATTTTTGAATGGCATAAACAGGCCAGGTTGTAACAGACTTTTAATATGTAAAGTTAACTTATTGGACTTGGTCCAAACTTTCTAGCCAACTGTTTAAAAGGAAGAAATGAATAGATAATTCATTTATTCTGTCCGGGGGAACAACTGGAAGCCACTACACTACACTAGGCAGCCGATGTATTCTTATTTCTTATCGTTGAGTGTATGCAACAGTTGGAACATCTAGTCTAGAAAACAGTTTCCATTTCAATCAAGGATTGGGTACTTTTAGACAAGTTTTATAATGTACTCCAGAATATTATTTCTTTTAAAATTCATTGTTACCAGGATTAAAACATCCAGAAAAGAAGCCAAAGGTAAGTGAATATAACTCATGTGGTATTCGTGACGCTAGTCGCAAATGAAGAAAGATGGATTAATTGGCTATGAGTAATGTTATATTTAGTTAAAGTTAACAGAGAATGATATGCTTAGCTTTGATTAGGTTATGCCCAACTTTGAATTTTGATTAAAAAGACAAGGTATAAAGAATAAAGTGTTAAAACATACAGAATTTAGGATCAATGCGCTGGTTATTGGTCAATTAAGAAGGGGATTACAGGGGGAGGGGAAATTGAACCCTGCTCAACTAATATTCCATAATTCCAGGAAAATGCATACAATGACGTGAAAGATTAGAATTGGTAACATTATGTTCTTGGATCATTTTAAATTAAATAGGAATCATTGCACACATTCCAGGCATACCCTTTTATCTCTAATGCCTTTTGCATTCCCTGTGTTCTCATGCCATATTTGACGCTTATGACATGTGTCTGTTAGGTTCTTTCTGTATACCTTTATCCATTTGTAAAATAAGGATGTATGCCTTCATGTCCATTTCTTATATTTATAGTATAGATTCTAACTAATTACTCTTGTTAGCAGGAAATTTCCTCTTTGGCCCACATTGATTTGATACTTAAACATCTAAACAGGCTTTGTTATCCAAGCGCATCTGGTGTAGTGGTATCATAGTACCCTCCCACGGTACTGACCGGGGTTCGATTCCCCGGATGCGCAGTGTTTTTGCTCTTTTGGACTTATTCATTCCAGCTTTTCAGTAAAGCTTACCATATCAGTGGATCTGTGTCCACTTATTTTTTCATGAAGATTTGCTCTACGACACTTCTCTCGGTGGTTGGGAGTGTTTTAAATACCTTGCAACCTCCAACACGTATTAGTTATAGAGATTAGTTTTAATACTAAGGCTGAGGGAGATAGCCGCCCTCTTTGGAATCCAAAAAGACAGTCTTCGTTCTATTTCATTCCATGTTATGAAAAAATGTGGAGTTCATAAAAAAAGAAGCAGCAGCATATTTTACAAGCTACTGGGAAATGTTGGGCCTGTGGTTGCTTGAATTCAACATCTTAAAATCTTAACTTTTCTTCTTCAGGGCCAGTAGTCAAGTCACCCTGATTTTTAACAACCCTTTCAAACGTAGTCAATAAAAGGAGATTTAGCACATTCATATATGGAAAAACTAAACCTAATGCTGACTAGAATTTAACAATGGCAACAAGGAAATACGAATAAGCAGCAGGATTCACAGTTTGTCATTACAATATCAAAGGCACCCTACAAGGCCTCCTTAAGCAAGCTTGTTAATGATTTGATTAGGAATGATCACTTGAAGATGAAGTGATTAGGAATAGAAATGGGTCAGGCTGCCCCGTGACTCTGCACTTTGGAATGATACCATCTTGAAACTTTGAAATAACACCCATCTGTGTAAATCCATAATATCTCTGCACTTCTTCACCCTGTATGGCATATAAACGGGTAAATTTTCAGAACGTGATAAAAAAATATTTTGTGATAAAGAAAGTGGGGTGGTATGAGAATAGGGCAACTTGTCGGTGTGAATGGTGGAGTTGTACACTGTGGTGTCTACCCCGCCATTGCACGTGGTCTCACCTCGCCATTCTCAATGGCGGGGTGAGTCAACCCCGCCATAACAAATGGCGGGGTGGACCGATGTGTCCACCCCACCATTCTCAATGGCGGGGAGCGCGTGTCCAACCTGCTCAACTCTCAATTTTTAATATTTAATTTTTAATATTTAGTATAATTTAGGGCTTTATTTTTTTAGAGTTTAGTTTTATTTAGGGTTGTACTTTTTTTAGCATTAAAAAGTTTTTTTATTTTAGGATTATGTTTTATTTAGTGT
>JAOQMS010000179.1:21358640-21374319 GCA_027563885.1 Erythroxylum longipes
ATCATGAAAAAATGAACATTTTTATAAATACTTCAACAGTTAAATTACACAATATTTATTTATTTAAAACTTATTATATTTAAGTTTTCTTATTTAATTTATATCTTTTTATACATTTGTAACATACACAATACACTATACATTAGCCCCAAATTTTTACCTCCTAATTTTACTTATTCATTTATTATATTGTAACTTTTATTTAAATTATTTTTAATTTATTTAGTAATTTGAAAATTTTCCATATTTATTATACATTAAAATTATATAATAACATAAATAAATACAGATTTTAAATATTTAAAATTTAATTACAAAATTTTAAATTTTACTTATAACTTAATTACACATTTTTAAATTTCTCATATTTACTTATGTATTAAAATTATATGATAATATAACGAATTAAATTAACAGGGCATTATTAGTGCACATTTGTGCAGTATTACTCTGCTAGTATATATCTATGTATAGAACTACGGAAGGAATTGACCTCAGCAATTTCAGCGGAAGAAGAGAAGACAAAGCATATGCATATAAAGAGCAATTTGTGTGTGCTTCCCAACTACGCAATCGCAATTCATAAATGGTCAAGGGGGAAGCATCTTCTTCCATCTTACCACTGCTCAGGACAGATTTAACTGCTTTTCATTCGGAATATACATCAGGAAATGTATGTATTCAATGAAAAACAGGACTACTCATTTAGCAAACACCAAGGAAAGTGATTCATTTTTCCTACAAGAATCCAAACCAGTACATCGGTTGCAGAATTATTCAAGAAACTCTACAGGAATATGGAACAAAACTTGAACCTCACGGCAGAAATTGATTTGGTACGTAACATTGAAGAAGGGCTTAAACCTTTGTATATTGACCCAGCATTGAATTGTTCAGCTTCAGAATTGAAAGAAATCGCTTTATCTACTAATAGTGTAGGGATCAGACTTAATCTACCAATAGAAATTAAAATTGCAAAAGCAGTAATGACACAATTTCTTACCGCAAAACATATAAATTTGGAATTTTATAACAGAAAACCTGCAAAATTTTCCTTGCAACAGTTATATGGCTATCCCAAAGGTTTATGTATAAAAAGAAACTGTCATCAAAACTTTGATAGTTATTATCTAGCCATCACAAAGAGTATTAGTAGCTTAACCAAATAGTGTTGAGGAACAATTACAACTGAATCACAAAGATAACTATATATAGCATTACCATGAAATGCGTAATGCCTGCATACACTTCAGTTCAAGAAACCCACCATCACTGCAACCTCATAGTACTCAAAATCAGAAAAAAAAAAAAAAAAGCGCATAAAACACACTCGCATTAAACCCCCCCTTAACCCCTATAACAATGTCCAACCCCCTCACAGCTCATCCTCCATTCTCAAAAACTCACCAATATCAGCCTGGTGGTAAACAACAATCCCATTGGGGTCCATCTTTCTACAATCTTGAGTCGATTTCGCGGCAGTCCCAAAACCCAACGGAACATCGGACATAGAAAACACAACAACTCCGTCATTAGCCTTAATACTATCAGTAATCCTCCCCAAACCACCTTTCAACACATGATTCCCGTACAAAAACGACATCTCCGATGTGGGTTTCAGCCAAACTTTGTGCTTTGCGTTGGCAGCCAAGAGATTCAAGCTTTGGATGGTCAAATGAAAGTTACCTCCGTGTGTGAATTTGCCTATGCAAGTTCCTAACGAAACCAATTTGTCTCGACCCACGTTCGTGGCTCGCTTCAGCAAGGAGTCGCTGACATAGTAGACCTTGTTCCTGTGAAGCCTGAAGCAGTATCGACCCGGGTTCGGGTCGGGTCCTTCATGGGACGGGTTCTCAATTATGTTCTTGAGATTATTGCCTGTAAACTTGAAGATTTTATCGAACACGGTGGTTGTTTCGCTCTCGTCCAATGGCCTCATTGTGATTATAACAACAGGAAGAGGAGGATTCCCGTGGCTATTGAACGTTAGCGGCGACTCCTGAGAGTTATACCCTGAATTAGGGTTTATCTGATAGCAAATTACGCAAGGAAGAAAAGGGCTGGTCGGACTAATGGGCTTTAACAAATTACGTAATAGAAAGAGGGCTAATCAGACTAGTTAGGTTACGGATAGTTGGGCTAAAGGAGCCTTATCCATTATCGAAAAATGAAAAAACAATGCTGGTTTTCTTATTCAACATTTCATTCAATCTTACATGTTTATTATCATGAATAATGCCGTTGTTACTTGATTATTTACTAATTTTCATGTGACACGTAATTGTATATGTTGTATGCAAATTATAAATTGAAGTTAGTTAATTTTAAATAAGTTTTGTTCATCAACTAATTTACTCTTTTATATTTCTTTGCAAGCAATCATGCATCATGTTAGGCTGTATTAAAATATACATAAACTACATTATTTTAAAATAACTTTTCAACTTCAAAACAAGCTGGTCTCGACGAAATATTGGATGATCACGCTCTAACACTAACACGGCGGCAAGATAATACAATTATGGGACATTGGTGAAATTCACTGATGATGAGAACTTGACTTGTAACCTCCCATGTGCACGTGTAGTACATAGGCCCCGTTTGGTGAATGGCTTATTAGTTAAAAATTAGTTGATTGACCATGTTTAGCTTATTGACTATATTAAACAGCTATCTATTGTGTTTGGTAATCAGCTGATTGGGGGTTCAGCTAATTTTCGAAAAGCTCAGGAGGACTAGCGTTTGGCCTTCAATTGATCAAAAAATGACGAATGTGCCTAGCGACAATTCATTCAGAAAGTTTTGGGTAGATCTTTCTCTCTTTTTTCTTTAAACGTCTTCTCTCTTCAAGAACCTTCATCCTAATCACGATCTTCTACTAGCGTTTGATCTTCTACTCCTTCGTTCTGATCATGATTGTGTCGTCGAAAAAGAATACCCACAAACCTAAGAGGGCATCGGTAATAAGCCAATGTACACTCACTCAAAAATGGAGTTTGGGGTAAGGATTTTTCTCTCTCTTTTCTTTAAACAATCTTCTCTCTTCACAATCTTCTACTCCTTCGTTTTAATTTAAATAGTCTTCTCTTGCATTTTCGATGTTCAAAATTTTCTTTTTTCATTCGAGACAATGAAGATTGAACTAGCTGCTTACTTTCTCACTTCGATCTTTATAAACTTGGTTAATAAGAAAGGCTGGGATTGATAGGAAGTAATGGAAAAGATGATTGATGCACGTGGATTTTCATTTAGCTAAAGGCATAGGATTGGTGCACAATTGTAGGTTTCTTGTTTTATGTTCTCTGTATCTTAGGGTTTAGTAAATGTTAAACAAGAAAATTGACTAGAGCCTTAGATAAAATCTAGACATAGCCTTAAAGACACTATTGGGATTTCTTTCAAGTATTTGTATTTTGTTTGTTTCCAGATATAGAGGGAAACAAGGAATCATAAAGTTGTTGTCTTAAGAGTTCATGGGTTTTACTTTTCATATGCTTGAAAAAAGAGTTGATTCGTTATTTACTTCTCTGGTTAAAGTTAACTTCATCACTTTTGAGTATAAAGATAACAAAAGCTTGTTACTTGAGGTCTTTGTCTCTTATGGAAAAGGCTTACAGAAGATTGCAAAAGTTTGTCACTTCAGGTATTTGTTTTGTTGTAGGAAGGTTAAGTATTCGACAAAAGGTCTCAGTGACAAACCATCAATTTAAGCCTTGTAAAGTGCAACTATAAGTGTCTGATCCTTACCAAGTTTAGTTCTGCTCTTTTTCTGAATATCCTTCCCTATTTTAATGAACACACTTCCTTGAAAGCACATGCTCACTTGTTTTGTACCTTTAAGTTTATAGATTTTTTCAGAAGAGTTCTCTTTAGGTCCAAGACTAAAATTAAGGGTAAACTCAAGTCAAGGTAAGACTGTTTCTGGTTTTGGTTCATGTTTAGTCAGCTTATTGTTGACATGTACGGATAGTTTCAAATGAATGGTGTCATTATCAAATGTTATTTTTCAATTACACATAGTTTTTATAATGTCTAAGTACCCTCTTCACTTTAGGGTGATTTGAAATTATTGTGTTTTGTTGGGCCTGGGTCTCGATTCGGATTTCATGGCGACTACGCGCCACAATTAGGATTTAGTAAAATAATAATTAAATTGGGAACATTTCGATAAAATAAAATGATAGCATATAATTAAATTAAAAGTTAGATAAAGGAAACTTATGGTGGGAATTTTATGAAATAAACAATTAATAATCAAATGTCATAAAATAATTTTAGATATGAAAATAAATTAAATGAGAGTCAGACAACACATATACTCACTTAAAATTTAACCAATAAAAATATTTTTGTCCAACTTTTTGAAATTTGTCACAGCCATGACCATTTAAAGGGGTGTCACGGCCATGTTATAAAAATGTCACAGCCGTGACACTGAGAAGAAGTGTCACGGCTGTGACATGACAGCTGTGACATGACATGAAATTGTCACATGTCACAGCCGTGACAATAGGAAAAGGGCCAATTCTCACTGGTGTGAGAAAATTCATCATGGGCGTGAGAGATAAATAATGAGTCACAGGGGTGAGGGTTTATGCACGGGCATGAGAGA
Source organism: Erythroxylum longipes (assembly GCA_027563885.1). Classification (NCBI taxonomy): domain Eukaryota; kingdom Viridiplantae; phylum Streptophyta; class Magnoliopsida; order Malpighiales; family Erythroxylaceae; genus Erythroxylum; species Erythroxylum longipes. Next base: position 21,363,253 of record JAOQMS010000179.1, read on the forward strand.
AGAACAAAGATGTCACAGGCGTGAGTGAACCATACACGAGCGTGAGGGAGAAGAAAATGAAGAAGAGAGTTGCGACTTTCCAGTCGCTCTCCCTCCCTTCAAACCATCAGAACTTTCAACCTAGAAATCAAAAAATTACAAACTTTATGTCGTTAGAAAGTTAAGAAAAAGATCTACAACTTTTATGAAGACACTTTTGTCTAAATTTGCCTAGATCTATGCAGTTTATGCCTTGAAGTTTCAGACTACATTTTTAACCCTTATTCTTTATTTTCATTAATCTGCTATCAACATCTATATATATGTAAAACCAGTAACTACAACCATAAGACCTAAATCCAACTTTCAATTCCATGCATACAACTTCCATATAAACAATTTTACTTGAAGAAAATCCATCCCAAAAGCCATGACGCAACAAAAAATTTCACAACCACATTAAAATTTGAGAGAACATAACATTTTACACATACATATTAGAATCTCTGTAACATTTTCTGTCAACTTTCAATAAACAGAGTTCTTGCACAACTCCATATTACAAATCTCAAAAACCACATCAGTAGCAAAATGCAAAACACTTTCATGGATGCTCTTGCTTGAAATGATTCTAAGTGCAAAAAGTTTTTGAACTACCTAATTAAGTTACAAATAATAAAAATCCTTGGAGTTTGCAAAATTTTTCAAGTTAATGCTGTTCTACTTTTTCTTCACTTGAGGAGTGGAAAAATAGTGGGGTGCGCTAGGAAGCTCAGTGGCTAATACATTTATAGCCAACGATAACTAACCACACACAATCAAGTATATATATATATAAACCACATGCTAAACTTAGCAAATCACATTCAAAATTTAAGACTTTCACATATATCTAAACACATTACCAGACAATTCAGCTCATATTTTTCATTCAATCATCACAAAATATCATTCAAATATGCTCCATGTCCAACAATTCAAGATGCAATGTACAGACAAAATGGTTCGAAAGAATCCCATAAAACGAAATGGCGAAACCGAAGTTTACACTATGACCATTTTTCGGAGCACATAGCCATAGCGAGCAGTCGGAAGAAGGCTTTAATTTGACATGCATGTGACAAACGAAATGGTACCTCTCTTACCCACATAACATATTTCAGATGCATACATATCAAAATCATATTTTTCATACTTTTTAAGTTTATGTTTTTCCTTAGCATAAAGCAACACAATTATACAAACAAACATGATATAAATTCAGGGAATATTTTTCCCACATTCACAATGAGTCAAGACAAACATTTATAGCATTCGTGCACACAAATATTTTTGCTCATCATCACAAAACTATAAACATATTACCCACCTATTTACTTGATACTTCCAAGATTAAGCTTGCTCTTCTCCTTGACTTCGACTAGCCTGATTTCCTTCAAACACACATATATTTTTTTTAATCAACACACACGAATGAAGCTTTCCTTAGACCTAAATATCCATGAATGAGCTTAAGCTTGATCTATTCTTAATTTATCTAACTAGAAGAACTAAGATCTACTTAAGTTCCTAAAAGAAATCTAAGAACATAGTTCTCTTATTCCTCTTCTTTCTCTCTCTTCATTTTCATCACATAAAACCTACTTTCTCTACTTCCTTCATTTATCAAAACAAAAGAATAGGTAAAGAATACCTAAAAACTCACATGAAGTTTTCCTTCTTCTTCTTTCTCCTTTTTCTTTCTTTCCTTCTTCTTCCCTTTCTTTCTTCTTCTCTCCTTCTAGTCTCTTCCACGACTCTCACTTTCTTTTTATTTCTTAACTCTCACGACTCCTTCTTCTATTCTTTGTCTTATTAGTTTAAGACAAAAATTTTTAACTTTACAATTTTACCCTTCCTTATTAAATCCAATTCCTACTAACTCCTCCACTTAATTTTTATTCTATCTTTTTAATTTATGCAACCATATAAAATTCATAATATACCATATTAAACTCCAAAAATTTTCTAATTCATGAATTCTAACTTATTTTCATGCTTGATAATTTAATAAAATAAATCCTAAGAAAAATCAGGTCCCAACATGTTTTATCTGTTATTTACTTGCTTTTGAAATTTCAAGCTTTTGCTTTATCCATTTATAAGTGCAAACATCAAACTTTTGGGTTTAATGTGAACATGTATTAATGGTTTTAACCCTCTAGAATTCTTTTAGGTCAATCTTTATCACATATCCTTTAGTAACCAAAAGAAAAATCTTCTTCGTCTTTAGTTTTAGTAACAAGGAAGCTTCTCTTTGTTTAATCAAGTGAATGGATTTTCTTACTGGTGATCCTCCGTGTGTTATGTGGAATTGTTAGTGGCTGGTATTTTGTAGTGTTGAGATGTAGATAACACTTCATAGTTGTTTGAACTCATATTCTTGCTTGAAAAAAAGTTTACTATAATTTGTAGTTTGGATCTCCTGTCATATTGCTTCCATCATCTCCATTTCACTATAGAGATTACTTGTCTTGTATCAATCTCCATATCTTTTTGGTTAGAATAGATAGATCCATTAGTTTAGAGGTTATGATACTAAGTCCTCCTTACTTTTATGGTAGGCATGTTTCAGTCCATTTGATTTTTCCAGCTTTAGAATCCATCTTATAACCAGAACAAAGGAATTTCTTAAAGATTTTGTCAAATTTCTTAAAGATGTATCTAGGAAACACTAGTTAGGTTCCCTAATGAATAGCCATGGAACATAGGATTGATCTAATTAGTTGAGATCTACCTATAATGGAGAGTTTTCTACGACTTTAGCTATTGATCCTGTTGAGGATTTTGTAAATCAAGAACTTATAGTCACTAGAGGATGGATTATTTGAAGATATGGGAATTCCTATATAATATACAGGAAGTTGTTAGATTTTGAAACAAATAATTGAAGCAAGGAGAGGTGTAATGTTGGTTGCACTTTTATATATGTATAAAGCATTCTTACTATTGTTGATAAATAATCCTGACATCTTGTTGACGAGTTTGAGAGCAATACTAAGAGAGGAGACTAAATTGCAATCAAATTTGGAGAATAAGAAAAGATCATTTACAAAACTTAGTCTAATGATCTTCAAATTTCTACATTTATCATGGAAGTTAAATCTGGGATCTCTGTCCACCACTACAACAAGGAGCTTGTTGAGTACTTCCACTATAAGAGAGAACATATAAGGGGAAAGATGATCCCCTTATCTGATTCTCCTTGCCCCCTTGGTTGCCTATGAGGATACTCCATTAATCAAAATTTTGAGGGTAACAGTACTTATGCATTATTATATCTAAGTAATAAAATATGCTGGAAATCCATAAGCATGTAATACATTAATTAAGAAAGACCAGTCCAACACGACATATGCTTTTTGAAAGTCCACTTTCATAAAATAATTTTTTAGACCTTTCTTCTTATGTAATTCTTGAGTAGTTCTTAAACAATAGAAATGTTGTCATCAATGGACCCTTCCAGGAATGTAAGCTCCTTGACTGTGATCTATATGATTAGAAAGTATGGCTTTCAATATTAGTAATAGCACTTTGGAAATGACTTTATAAACTATGTTGCAACAAGTTACAAGTCGAAAAGCTCCAAAGTTGCTAGGATTAATACACTTAGGAACTAGTGTGATTATAGTGTTATTGATCCCACGAGGAGGTTAATCTGATCTTAAAATCTAAGGTTGAACTTAATTCAAACTAATTCAATGAACAAAACTAAACAAGAAAATAATTCAATCACGTAAATAATTCCAATAATCAAATCTGAAAATATAAACAATATAGCAATTGCATACCCAATCACAAAACAACCTAAAAACTACCAATTGAGAGAAAGAAGATTTTTATCTAACTTTAATGAAAACCTAATTGATTGTGAATTTATCGAATTACTGGTTCTAGACATTCCTAGGGTTGATTACTCTCTCTCGAGGGGTTGATTACTCTCTCTTGAGTTATAATTATTAACCCTAATAAGATTATGAGAAGTTGCAATCTCTCGATTCATAATTTATCCCAAAACCTAAATTAAAACTTAAGTTGTCCAATAAACTACCAAAACTTATGTAAGATCTCTTGTTACATAAATTTACCAATTTGATTCAATTCTTGACCGATTAAACTACCTATATCAAGCACCGTATTCGAAGTCTAACTCGTGAGTCAAACGTGAGCGCATCACTATGTAGGGTTCTTTTAATGGAACCTCATTAGCCAACATAGGTTTATCTTCATTTTCATAACATCCCAAAATTCCATATTTGAACACTTGATATACGACTATTCATTCTTATGTTTGTATCCTCAATCGTCACCCTAAACATATCACTTATTTTCATCCCTTATTCTGCATCAAACAAAGTACATTTCAAGCTCCATTCAAGCCTAAATGTATCATAGGAAAGCATCGATAAGTCCACAATATATATATACACACATGATTTGGGACAATAGGCATAACTTTCACCAGGGATGTAGGATTAAGTCATTTGAGTACGGTTTCGAAGAGGACTTTGAGTTCTACAACTTCCGTGAAGACCCCGAAGAGAAATTTTGCAATATAAAGAGTTAAAAATTGCACATTTATATAACTATCTTGAGAATGTCCGTTTAGCGGATATATGTCCCTCCAAACAGACAATAACTGAGCTGGAATGTCAGAATTCCTAAAAAGGTCCACCCAGCGGACGTAAAGTCTTCCCAACGGACATTTACGGGTCAATTTCCAGGTTTCCAACTCTTACAAGCTACCTATGGCCCCTCTTATGCATATCTATCATTTCTAACTTATTTTCCTCATCATTTTTCCTTCATTATCACTTTCATTTCAGCTCAATATCATTTACATCCAAATCATAATCTATGTTTGGTCATCAATCCAAAAACATAACATTCAAACTTAGGCACATTCATCATAATTTCTGCACATATTCAACTCCCTTTATCACCTTCATTTCATCTCTAACTTATCGCACTAATTCTTCCCATTTCAAGACATCATAGTACTCTTTTTCTATTAAAATCAAGTAAAGAAAAAGGCTATAAAGTGTCCAACATGCACCCTGTGCAGCATCACTAACTTGCAAAAAAGCATATCTTTCAAATCTGATCTCCAAAAATTACACACTATATCATTGGAAAGCTAATAGGATAAACTACAACTTCTAAGAAGACAACCTTGTCCAAAACAGCCTAGATTAATACTGTTTTTCCCATGAAGTCAGAATACAGATTTTACCCCTATGAATGCTTGAAAATGCAATGTGAAAACTTGGAAAGTCATGAGCAAAACATAAATATATTTCATTAACATCAAAAGAAAAAAGCTTTACAAAGCTTTAATGGGTATTTCAAGACCTAAGTACATCATTGGTCTCATAATCTAAAAATACAAAATATAGACGAACGAGTGTTACTTGAAATGTGGCTAAAGCCTTGAGTTTTCCTATACTAATTTAAATACAAAAAAAATGTAGACTTGGAGTGATGCCTTGACTCTCTATCACTCGATCTTTTGCTCATCACCTGGAGATGAGGAAGAATGGGGGTGAGCTTAAAAGCTCGTGGGTAACAAATTTATAGCGGAGAAATAAGCAAAACTATTGAAAATATTCATTGCCACAGTAGATTGCATTGAATCCATAAAACATGTATTTCTCAAATTCTTAAGCTTATCAAACAATTCATAAACAACATAAGTCATGTATTCATCAAACTTGTCAACAAATCATAAACAACTTAAGCACTCATAATGGTTTGGGTAGTCCATATACATGAGAGAGTTCTTGCGAAGTTGCGATAAACATGATGGAGTTCATGCGAATCTCCAATAAATATGAGGGAGTTCTTGCGAATCTCCAGTAAACATGAGGGAGTCCATGATGGAGCTCCATGCCACTAGTGGGTAGGCGGGAGAAGCCTTTAACATGTTCAATATGCACGTGTCATAACATGATGGACCATCACAAACCCACACAAACATGAATTTTATGACTTGTAAACATATTGCACAAAACGAACATTTCAGAAACATGATTTCCATAAGCATGATATATTTCAAATACAAATTTCACCATCATTTCATAAATCATCAACAAGATTCATATACCAAACATGTAGCAATTACTTAAATCATTTAAGAAGCAATAAATGCAACATTTATAAAGCAATTGAAATCATTTAACTCTATTGATTTGGAAAAATACTCATAGCTCATTAACTCAACTATAAACATGTAACTCACCTGGATTCCTTGCTTAAAAACTTGCTTAAAAATGCCCTTCCTCTTGCTTCTTTTGCCTTTCTTGATTCTCTTTAACATTGGAAAAAATCTAATTCAATAGGAATACAAATTGAGAACCCCAAAAGCATATTCACTAAAAATTGATTCTAGAATACTTAAACCTATATATTTCCTAAGCTTTATGAACCAAAACCCTTCCAAAAATCCAAAGGATTAAAAATGGGTTTCCCTTTGATCTTCACTAAACAAAGAGATATTCGGCTCAAATGGAAGCTCTTCTCTTCCTCTTTCTTTTTCTCTTCTTGAATACCCTCAAAATCACTCTTAAAAACTAAGAAAAGATGAAACCCTAACTTAATCTTCTTTCTTTTTCTCTCATGGATGACTCTCTCTCATTTCTCTTTCTCTTTCAAGTTTTCTCTTCTTCTCTCCCTTCATTCACATTTTTCTTCCTCTAATGAACAAGACAACATTTTTCCTCTTCCAATTCTACCCTTAACGAGTGCTAAATGTCCACATTACCCTTCCTTTAATACTTCATGGCTTTTATACTTAAGTGATATGCCACAATTACCATCAATACATTCTTACTGCTTTAATTTAACTAACCAGTGTAATAAAATCCTACTAACAATGTAATAATTAATTAAACTCCAATAATAATTCTATTATGACCTCATAATTTATTTAAATCATGCTTAATTCATAATTTATTTAACCATCCACCTCCCATATTTTCTAAATCATCATCATCTATGGCGTGCTAAAATCCTTAAGTCCCATAACATGGAACTCTGTGATATCTACCAAAAGACTCATATGAAAATCAGGGCTAGTTAGGCGAGTTCGAATATAATACCACCTCAGTAAATAGAAGAGGGCTCAACTTGTAAGGAGTCTGAAGAGGAAGAAGATATTGATGAACCGGGCTGGAAGAAAGTACTCGATACAATCTCCATGAACACCAAGGTAATTACAGATACACTTGCTGAGAATTCTAGAAGAATAAAGGAGATGACCCAATCTCAACGACGTCAGAGCTAGGATATATGTCGTATTCATCGATACTTCGAGGCTCAAGGCGTCCAATTGCCACCTCCGACACCATCCCCGCCTCCATCACCATGAGGCTTTGTTTCTAACCCTTTTTATTTTTAAATTTAGTCTTCATTTTATTTTTGTTTTACTTTAATCTATGTTTCTTCTTACCATGCGTGTTATGTGCCTCCTTCTCACATTGAGGACAATGTGTTGTTCAAATGTGAGGAGGGTTATGTGTTTTTCTTTGAGTATGAATGTTGCATATTGTATGATAGTTTGTTAGGTTGCATTTTGTAAATTGTGTGAATGTGTCATGGCTTAGATGGATTGAAATTGATTTAATTTTGAACATAGTCTATTAGGTTGTGAAGAGTCATTAGCTCGTGAAATTAGAGAATTGGTCTTTGGCTAAATATGCAAATTAATTAAGATTTAATATTAGTTTGTTACCCTCTAAATTGTCACATTCATTCATAATTTTTGGGTCTTTTGACTAAAAGTGGCTTTGCTAGTATTTTTTTTATGAAAACGAGTAGCTTAAGCAACAAGGTAGGCAATAAAAAAAGTGTTTGTTAATTTTAAATAAATAACTATTTCGCTAGCTTTTGGGTTATGAATAAAGCTAGTAGCCAGTTGAGAACGTGATGTAGCGGAGTAACCAGATCGACATGCATCACAAATGTGTGCCTCCGCCTCAAAAGGCTATAATGATGTTTCAACCAAGCAGCTTAATAAAAACATGACTTAGTCGAGTAACCGGATCGACATTTATCACCAATATTTGCCTCCGTGTAAAAGACTAGGTCCAAGTCCACAAAAAATAAAAAATTAAATAAAAAGTAAATAAAAATGTTTTCTATTAAAACCTACCAAACTTGTAAATAGCTTGACTTTTCATGAAAATGTACTTAAGAGTAGTTACAGAGTTTGAATGAACAAAGAATTATTAATGTGTGTGTACAATTGAAAAGGGTGAAAAACTTGACATTTGAGTTTTTTTATTAATATGTATGTTTAGTCTAGAGCTCCTAGACACAGATTTTGCATGTTAATGGTTTGAAATAGCTTGAATGATTATGTTTAAAGTTAAATTTATTTCATAAAGTTGAAGTCATTGTTTCATTATTGCATTGTGTGCTTTGTGATTTTTGTTTGTTTGTTGTTTTGTTTGCTTAAGGACAAGTAAATGTTTAAGTGTGGGGATGTTGATAAGTGTAAATTACATCATGTTTTAGGGCTTAGTTTGATATATGTTTAGTTATTAATTCAATCATTTAGTGAGTGATTAGGTTAGAATTTTGTTAGTTTGTTAATTATTTGTGTTTTAAGTATTTTATGGTTTAGTACAAGTCTTTGAGCTTAAATATTATGTTTTTAAGGTACCTTGATATATTTGTTAGTGTTTTAGGGTCAACGTCGAAGAACGGAGACATTCAGGCTGAAACAACGGCCCACGATCATGGCACAACAAGCCACAATCATAACAAAAGCACCAGAGTTAGCCCAGTGACAGAAGCTCAGGACATGGCCCACGATCATGGCTTGCATGCCACGATCGTGTCAGAAGGCTCGAATGTGGCCCACGATCGTCACTTGTAGGGCCACGGTCGTGGTCCTGGTTCGGCAAACGTGTAAATACTAAAAAATGTTAAGTTTCGAGGGATTTTTCAGACCTTTCAGACCCCATAAAAACCCTAGAGCTGCTTAGAACACAAAGGATATTTAAAGAACAAGACAAAGAGGCACAGAGGAGCTTTTGTATCAGCTACTTTTGAGAAACTCTAGAGAGAATTCATCGAGAGATTGAGAAAGAGAACAAGGAAGAGAGAAGTTGAGAAGAAGCTGACTCGATGTATTTCCCAGATTAGGAGTTTCCCGATGTCGCTACCTCCCATCATCTGTTCAGGTTGTATTTCTTGTTTATTTTCAATTTTGTTATTGTATAGAATTGGGAATAGTAGTTTGATGATAAGTTTTTTAAATGTTGAGATGTTCAAAATTCACCTTCGGAGTTTTATCATTGAATTAATGAAATCTGAATTTTTATGTGTTTATTGGATTTGTTACGGTTTAATTCTACAAGTGCATAATTCGATAATAAACTAAGAAGGTGAATCAAATGAAAAATAATTAAATTGGGCTAACGAGAGTTAGGTGATTTAATAGAACAAGAATTAAATCAAATCTGTAAATTGTGCGAAGAGAGATCTTGTATAAGTTTCTGATAGTTTATCAGACAACTTCAGAACTAATTAGGATTTTGGATAAGTTGTTAATTGAGAGATTGCAACTTTCATAATCCGATTAAGGTTTGTAATTTAGGGTTAATGGTTATAACTCAAGAGAGAGTAATCAACCCTAGGATTGTTCAGAACCAACAATCCAGTAACTCATAACTAGTTAGGCTAGCATTAAGGATAGGTAAAATTTCCTTTTTCTCAATTGGTAATTCCCTTTAGTTGATTCTTAGTTGTGTGTTGCAATTGCTGAATTATTGATATTTTCGTGATTGATTCTTAATTTGATTTGATTGATTAAATTGAATTCTCGTTTTAGTTTCTTTATATTTTGAATTTCTGCGAATTATTCTAGTCTTAGATTTTAGGATTAGATTATCCTTCCTCATGGGATCCACACCTTAGGCATTACGCTAATGAACTGTGCGCTTGAAGATTATCGAGGGTATTTGATACTCCATATCAATGCCTATTAAACCAAATTCAATTGTTTAGATAACTCTTTATAGTGCTTACAAAATTCATAAAGATTCAAAATTAGGTGGAAAAGCAGTTAAACAAATATTTAAATTAGAGCCTAATAATGGGTTTGTTTATCTTTTACTTTGTAACATACGTGCAACTTGGGAAAAATGGAAGAATTTGAAGGAGTTAAGATAAGTGATGATGGATAAAAGAATCAAGAAAATTTGAAGTTGTAGCTTGATAGAGAAAAATGATGTTGCCATTGAATTTTTAATTGGCTACCAATACAAATTTATGTTAAGTTAAAAAGGAAATGACAGCTGACTTGAAACTGGTAGGTTATTCACTTGATCTTTCAGAAGTGTTTCTAAATGTAAAGATCCAGAATAAAGAGAGTGCCCTGTACTAGAAAGTGAGAAGTTAACTACTGCATTTGGCTACTTAAAGGATATCCTCAATATTAGATATTGAGAGAATATTCTGTGCTTTTGTAAAGTTTACTGATTACTTTGTAATTTTAAAAAATTACTTGAAACATCATATAATATTAATCGATATTAATACCATACCGTACTAAAATTAAATTTGATATCAAGTATAGTATGATATTCGTAAAATGACAAAATATGGAAGAAAGAATGGAAAAAAGAAAATTCTATTTATTTTCACTTTAATTTTTGATTTTTTGCTTTATTTTTAAAAAGTTCTTATCTTTCATTTCTTACCGTTTTCGTCATTTATAAAAACTATAAAAATTAATTTTTGGTTTCTATTTTTTTGTCATAGTTTAATTTATCATCAACTAAATATATTATTTAATGCTAATAAAATAATAAATAATAAATTTAATAATGATTTTAATTTAATAATTACTTAATAAATATAATTAAAATTAAAAATATCTCTAAAATATGTAAATTTAAAATAAAATTTATTTTAATAATTAAATATATTAATAAATAAATATTAATTTATAAATAAAATTTAATTATTAAATTATTTATTTTAATAAAATATAATAATTTTATTGATAATTTATTAATAAGTATTATATGAGAGATTAAAATA
>JAOQMS010000179.1:21376921-21387672 GCA_027563885.1 Erythroxylum longipes
TCACAATTGCATGAGCATGAGACGTGTTTTCCTAATTTCTCACGTGCACCCGTTTCTATAATTCAACCCGTTATTGGAAAACGGAATGACAACATTATTTCCTCTCTGACTAGTATGGACAGGAAATTTCCTCCTCTACAATATCTGGGTCTTCCTATTTCTACCAAAAGGTTATCCTTCAATGATTGTCTCTCGGCAAATGGACTAATAGATTTTTATCTTATAGTGGAAGAGTCCAACTAATTAAGTCTATTTTATGTTCCCTCCATCTTTATTGGAGTACTCATTTCCCTTTGTCAAAGAAACTAGTCAAAACCATTCAGAAGATGATGACAGATTTCTTATGGGGTAAAGCAAATGGTGGTTCTGGTTTTCTGAAAGTTAAATGGACAGATTTGTGTATAGTAAACCAAAGGTGAAGGGGGTATTATAGGAATCATTTCTGTAAGAGTTGCTAATAATGTCTTTTTGATTAAGAGACTTTGGAGATGATTCAAGACAAGCATTTATTATGGATGAAATAACTTCATAGTTACTTTTTGAAAGAGAACAACATATGGTCCCTCTCAATAAAACCATCCTATTCTTGGTTCCTTAATTAGATTTTTAAAAAAAAGGGATGAAGTTGCTAATGATGTTTTCTATAAAATTGGGAATGGACAGACTACTTTCCTATGAGATGATAATTAGACTAGTTCAGGTCCTCTTTCCTTAAACCCCAATGCAATTTCTGCTTTTTCAGGGCTAGATCATAAAACTAAGGATTGTTATCTGTGAACCGGGTCTCCTATCGGGAGCTTCTTTAGCAAAACTTACAGGAAATGGTTTTATCACTCTAATCAAGATGATCTGTAGGGCAAGATTATCTGGTGTAATATTCTCATACCAAGTTTAGCTTTCCTTCTATGGCTAGTAGTTAGGAATAGAATAGCAATAATGGACAGACTTCAAATTATCCATAATTTGGATCAAATCTGCTGTCTGTGTAAGAGAGGAACAGAAACTAGGGACCATATGTTCTTTTTACTCCCTTTTTCAATGTCATTTGGAATAGGATCAAAAATTTCCTCTCTTAGCATGGGTCTTCTAATTCACTCATTGAGATAGCTAAGTTCCTAGTAGAAGCACAAGCTTCCACTCCACTTTGGAAGAGGAAGGTGCTGTTTCTAGCCATATCAACTCAAGAGATATGGAAAGAAAGATATCAGTGAAAGTTTCAAAATATGGAAAAATCAACAGATTTAATGCTATAATCAATTATTCAGAACGGTAGAGAACAATATTCATGCTGGGAAATGGAACAGGATCATTCGAGACAAAGGAATGGGAGTTAGATCGTAACTGAGGAAGTCTGATACTGCAAGTTGTTGGGCAAGTCCACTAGCTCCTTCATGCCCTCTACAAAAACAAGGGAAGATGGGTAAAGTAGCCTTAATCAGATGAAGTTCCAGACATAACGAGCAATGGTGGTTCTTACTAAAATGGTGTTTCTGATCGCTTACGACACCCAACCCTAATTTGGAACATTCCCGAAATGCTCTGAAGATGGTGAGTGTCCTTTACTTCTTTAGATCGAGGCAAGAGGTGGATGTCGTTTTTATGTGTTGTTTAACTCCTTGGTGACCAAACGGTGTCGTGCCTTCATAGTGTCTTTGATGTAGTAACTCTAACGATGTTGTTTAACTATTATAGAGTATCTGCTACTCTCCAATAGTCATTGTTCCTTACTCTTTATTATATTAATTTAATTTTAATTTCTAAAAAAAAGATAAATTATCTAATTTTTTGAAAAATAAAACAATTTTATTAACAATGCAAAAGTTTAAATAGCACTACAACACAGGAATATGAAGTATCAACTATCAATCATAATATGCTCGCCGGAAGCAAAAGACAAGTATTAAAGGATCTTATAAAAATTACACGTTTCAATTAATCCTTAATTGCAAACTTTCTCCATCATAAACTTTGTGGATCACTAAAATTTTTCTGATCCAAAATAATATTTTGTTCACAATTATACATTAATCCAATAAAACATCTTTATAGAATTGATTGTTTCTTTTCCTCCATATTAAGTGGGTATAATGATTAAAAATTGTCCTAAAGAAGAACTATCATATCCTATTTTTTTAATAGCTTCACTAGCCTAAATCAAAATATCCATTCAATTATTTTCCTCACACTGCATTTATAATATTTGTTGAATTCTTGACTATAAGGATAAAGTGTACTTGGTAGTGACAGTAGAATTACCTAGGTTTGACCGAGCCTGACTCAATGGGTTAATTCTAGGTTAATCGGGCCTCAAGTAGGCTTTAGGTTTGGTTTTTTCAGACTACATTTTGTCTTATCTTTTTTTTAAAAATAATAATTCTACTTGAGCTTGAGTCCAGCAATCTTAGGTACTTGACCTATTGTGATCTTTAGTATGGAAGAAAAATAGGTGAGGTATAATTTCAGGAGATTGACTTACAAAATTTGAACTTTTAATTTGTCTATACATGTTTTACCTAGCTCTATAAATGTGCATTTACGGGGTAGATGTAGCTCAATTTTAAGCAAGCCCTTTACTTAACTCACTTACCAATTATTTAAGATACCTTTTTTTTTGGAAAATTAAGATGCCAATTGTTTTGGGTATAAAGAGTAAGCATGAACTGATCTGATTTGGTACACGATAAGAAGTAGAGTACATTCTATTGGATAATTCACTGTGACCACGAAAAATAAGAGTTTAAGAGAAGAAAGGAAAGGGAGACAATCGAGCACGTGGATCCTGTGGCATATGGTTTCACGGAGAGTGTTTACAAGCGCCGTTTGAGAGCGTGAACTTTATAATTCTTGCAGTTTTAGCAAATTACCAAAATAACCTCAACTTTTCTGACAGAAGTTAGAACATGTTAAATAAAGGCAATAGACTTTGACTAACCAACATTTAATAAATAGGATTATGGCATATTTTATTTTTGAGAAGTTTTGACATGCCATGTTTATTTTCTACCTGTTAAAATTTTTCAATGTAATCCTTATTTTCAAGTTTAAAATTTTAAAGTAAACTAGTCTTTGACATGAATTCAAGTGTTTAAGGTACAATACCTCCATCATTTATTTAATTAAAAATTTAATATCTCCTATAAAAATAATTAGTTATGAAAAATAATTAATGTATCTTCCTTTTTACAATAAAAATATTTTAAAGTAAGTTTACATAAAATTAAATTATTTCAATTAAAGTTAGCTTTTTAAAAAGTGATGTTGTTTTATATTATGACAATATTTTTTTAGTAAGTGAAATTCTTAAGTTATTATAGTGAGTAATTTCCTTCTTATAGTTTCACAAAACCAAAATCATATTTACTTATTCTTTTTTTTTTAAAGACTGAGAAAGGAGATTGAGTTGCCCCTTAAATTGTTAACCTTGGAAATTTATAATGAGCATATGACATGGCCAAGACACAAGAGTTGATTTCTCAATGTTAACTTGCAAATATGATAAATGTGAGTAGAGTTGAATTCTATTCTTAGAAAAGCTCTCATGTATAGTATCTTTGACAATAGTTTTTTTAGAAATATAATTAAAATGGTGTATTAATAAAAGGGAAATTGTTAGTTTACAAGGCAAAAATATTATAATCACCAGGAGTTAGGTTGCTAACTAGGAGTTTGACCCAAGTTGGACCATTAACACTAGTAAGCTCACTTTAAGAATAGATGTCCTTCGCCTGTGTTGCATGCTTGAGTATCAAAAGTAACGTAGTCGTCTCATTGGCTCTATAACTTTCCTCTACAAGAATCATTTATGCACGTGTTAGTTGTGTTTTTCCTCCTTCCTCATAGATTGTGTGTAGTAAGATATATTAGGGGCTCAAGACTTCAATAGCTATTACCAAGAATACGTCAAAATCTACCTACTTCAGTGGTGTTCCACCTTATTTCATCACTGCAGTAGACTTGTTCTCTAATCCAGTTGACGGTTTCTTCTTATAAGCATGCATTGGTTTTTTCCTTCCCTATAAAGCACTTTGTATTTCTTTCTACCCAAATCTTTTACATGTATGCTCTGAGGCTTATCATACGGAATTTCGATTCTAGTTTGGGGATATCTTCATTTAGCCATTCTATGATTTGTATATAGTTTGGGGAAGTTGCTTAAAAGTGATATAATCTTGAATATTCCACTATATGCCTGTAGTGAACTCACATTTAAAGAACATATGTTTATGAGACTCTTGTTTGTTCTTGCATAATGGACATAATCTAGACAAATTGAGGTTTCCAAGCTTGTCCATTCTAGGAAATATCTCCTTTATTGCTGACGAGAGTAGAAAGAAGATTTTGGGAATTAGATTCTTATTCTAAACGATCCTGCTTCATGTCTGAATTTCTCCTTTATCTCTTAGCCAATTCCTACATGTGTAGTTAGTGAATTTTCCTGAGGAGTGTATGTGCCAAATGTAGGTATCTAGATTGTCAGGGTTAGGATTATTCAGGTAGAATATGGGGGAGGGAAATTGAGAAATCAGCTCATTAGTTTCTTTATCGATATCTTTACTTTAAAGTGTTTACGTATTCTATTATTACTAAGTGACTGCAGTTGGGATTAGACTAGAGGGCTTGTCTTGCACCAATCACCATAGAATGGGAAAGCCTTTCTCCATTTCCCATTATACATTTAAGTGCTCTTGATAAATTTCCTCTGAATTTCATTAGTTATGATAGAAACCATGAAAAGGAAGCCCTTTCCTTGATTTCCCAAAGGCTTTTGTTTCTTAGAATGTAGGTGTGTCTCCACCTAATCTAAGTAAAGTCTTTATCTTCTAATAATTTCCACATTCTTCTCCACACAAACACCATATTACTTAAGCTAATCAGAGTGATCCCTAAACCACCCTCATTGATTGGCTTACATAAAATTTGCTTAACTCCCCATAGAAAGTTCCTCACTAGTCTTTTAATAGACTTGATCAATCTTTTTGAGAAAAAAAAAAGTGAGCAGAACGGTACATATGAAGGGAATTGAGTATTGATTTAATCAATTTGAGCTGGACAATGATTCTCATTCTTAATTACGAAAAAAATCTACTGATTAAATTGCCCAAACCTGACCCATCGAATTTGAACTGGACCAAAATTACCTTTCCTAGTAACGAAAAGATCTGCTGATTAAATGACTGAATAACCTAACATGCTATTGTTTGGCAGCAGCCTTAGCCATTAAAACTCGATATGGTTTGCTCTAAACTATAGCAAAGCCAAAGAATACCCGAGGACTGTAAGATTTGGTCTTGCGATTATAAGCAAATATTGTCCAAAACATGGAAATCTTGTGAAAGGGAAGGACAAATTGTTGGCATTATTCAGGGTCAATATTACTATAGTATTCAAAGTTGCATCTTTACATGTTGCCGCCTGATCTGCGTGTTAACCTTTAACCCAATCCAATACCTGAAATAACTAATTTGAAGGGAGTAACAATTATTCCCTTTTCCTCCTATAATCCTCATTAGAGGGCTGCAAAAAATGGGATGGCCAAAGTGAAGATTCCCAAAGGGAAAATTCTACAAACAAAAAGATAGTTCCAAGATATCAAGTCCAAATAGATTCTAGCCAATCATGCGCAATTTCATAAGCTACAAATGTTACAGCTCCTGCTGGTGCAGCCTTTATCGTTGAAGGGACAATACCCTTATAAAGACCAGCCCAACCTTCAGCTTCTAAGATTCGTATAAAAGCATCAAACATATTTTTATAAGCTCGGTGCTCAACTCTAGCGCCATATTTTGGATGCCTCTGTAGCCCTTCAATCTGCAAATTAAAACCAAGAAATTCAATACACATGCTAACCTATGGGCAAAGAATTTTCGTGCACCTAACCATGCTGCTCAGGAAATTGATAGACCCCTATGAACGAAAAATAATATACATATATATAAGGGGAAGAGTATCATTAGACGGCCCTGATGTTTTGGTCTTTTGAATCAGAAAATAATTATGGCTAACAGACGTTAAGATATGTAAACTTACTTCCTTCCTTGATTTGGACATATTTCTAAGTATTAACTGCTAATAATATTTAAATATACATGCAAATTTCTTTTATTGTGACTGAGCAGAGAATCAAATAAGAGAAGCTATTTGCCCACATAGCAATCTAAAACAGAACACAAACTCTTTCTGACAAAATGTGATTATCACAAGAATGAATTCCACAAGGTCAATATACAAAGGCAATTGTATATGGGGTTTAGAGTACAAAGACAACATTAAGTATGACAAACATTGATCAGTAGTTGAAGAAAAAGAAGCATTGCAAGTGTTTCAACCATTGACGAATAAAAAGATTCTGTAAAGCAAAACCTCAAGGAGGCTGGAAACCTACCTGGAATCTTTTCTTAACCACATCAAGAGGATGGCAGACAAGTTTGGCACATGTTCCAGCAGCAAAACCACATAAGAAATACTCAAAGCTTGAAAGTTCAGCATGCATTGAGCTTCCTTCAGATGACCTGTTACGATTCCATGCCTACAATCAATGCAGTAAAATACATCAAATCCAAAATGCCTAAGCACATATGTGCAAAGAGCAGAATAAAATATCGCCAACATTTAAAAGTACATAAAAAACATGTGGAGAATTCAACATGTTTTTCTTTGAAAGATCAAATCATTTCATGGCAAGGAATTCTATTAGTATCTGTAAAGTGATTGCGAATTTGAAACTTGAAAAGGTACCAGGAAAAATGGTAATAAGTAATAAATCTAAAAGGAGTAAATGTGTCATCCATTTCCGTCTAATGTACTTCCAGATAGTTCATCCTATCAGACCAATGTTATCAGGTGAAGTATCAATTTGATTGCTTCTTACTCCAAAAACCAAGTTTTCTAGACAGACATCTTAAAAAGAAAGATATCCGAAATTCATACCAAGGTCCAACGCTTGAACATATCATAGGTACCAAACTGAAGGCCAGCATAAGGAACAATCTCAACTAATGTTGGTGACAATCCAGAATATAATCCCCTGATTCCACGAGTTCTGATAATATCAGCAAATGCAGACCTCATTGTTGGATAAACCTAATGCAGGCACTTTTTCGTCAAACAGTAATGTACTAAGGTACATGATATCTTCAAGCAGTAGCAGTTTGTTCTAAACTAAAAACAAAACAATGTGAAGCTTGACTGAGGCAACTTTACCTACTAAGATTATAACAACCACTTACCAATACATTTTTTTTTGTCAGTTTACTTACCAAGACTAACACTTCATAAACAAGCTTATGACTGGAATACAAGAAAAAGAGACACTAGCAAGGCCTCTCAAGAATCATACAAATACTAAGAGGGACACATATAGACTTCTATCTTGAGCTAGCAAGGTCTACAGTATCAAATAGCCTTATGACAACATGCCATGCTAAAGACTGAGCAAGCATTCACAAAAGCTATCTTATGTTCAGAAGAATTTTATAATGGAAAAAGGGAAATAGTAAAATAAAAGAACCAAAGGTGTCCCTTTGAGACGCTCACTAGCCAATGTTAATTTTAACTTAACTAAAAAAACACGATGCTAAACTGGACTAAAAGGGACTTTGCAAGTGGAAGATGATTATTCTAATTTGTATAGCCAGAAGTTAGTTATTCATGGTTCACTTCAGGTGCAATCTGGCACAAACATAACACTGTATAGACCACATGTTCATACAAGGTTTAAATAACCAAGATCATTACACCATTGCATCCTTCCAAAGAACAAGAAATCCATGGCTTCCAAGGAAAACAATAATTGAATACTGTGATTGCAAACTGATTATCAAAAATATGAAACTAAGTGTCAAAGATTAACTACAAAGATATCGATAGCTAATTCATATTTAAAGCTCTTGATGTATTTAAGATTCTTATGACTGAAATGAATAAGAGGATATCAACAGCAAAAATTTGAGGCAGTATAGCATGGCATTCAAAATGCCCCTAACAAAAGGATGGCTTCAGATAACACATCCTCCAAACTAGTTTAACGTCTTATAAAACTAGTTTAGTGTCGTATACTTTAAAGCCAAATGGTAAATAAAAAAATAACTAAAATTGACCACAACAGATGCAGAGAAATGTTTAGAGCAACATTTTCAACAAAATGGGCTGGAATTGGGGTGATTTGTTGCTGGAACAGAAATAAGAGAGAATTTGAAGAAAAACCTGTATTTAAAATAACATTGCATAAAGAGTGCCGTGTTTGTGCAGGAGCTAGTTATTTATACTCTTTCAAATTCAACTCTTAACTGCACCAGGAAATTCAACTCCTTGAAACCATAGCCGGTAAACTATATAGTACTTACATAGGAAAAGTAACATAAGCAAGCTAAATAAAAATACTTAATAAAAGTAACTAAATTTATGGAATGCTCCTTCATCAGTAAGGGAACAAAGAAAACAAGTAAAAGGAAAGGAAAAACAATCTGAGAATACATGGTGGAACACAGCCATATAAGGTACCTTAGGTTCACCTTGTGAAGCTAATATTGTTCGCACAAGATCAAATGGGTATGATCCAAGTGTAGCCATACAGCCTGCCAATGATCCACTGAGATATGAAATATAATGATTCAACTTTTCATGATCCTCTGCAACAAAACAAGTCAGTCATATAAGGAACTGATACAGTAGCAATCCACATACCTAAGAATAGAAAATGTAAGATCACAAAATAAAATTTTAAAAAGCTCTCAATCTCCAATACCTTTCCTAGAAGAACCGGCAACAAAAGTTTTCAATTTCTGTAGCACCACAAATTGAATGGAAGTGTAGGGCATAACCATGAGTAAAGCTGGGACATTACCACGCCAAAAGCCCTACGGTAACATCTATGGAATGTAAAAGACATAGTAGGGAGAAGATATTTGCAAATGAAGCTATAAAAATAATCTACCAGAAGAACTTGTTATATATAAGTATCTCAGAAGCATCACTGCAAGAAACCAGAGTTCATGAAATAATATTTCCTCACCCCTCCATACACACACACTTAAAGCAGGTTAGAATGGTAACAATTGGAATCAGAAAAGAAAGATATAACTGAGAGTCATTGGATCAGAAATGGAGATATGCAGAATGTTTGCTGGAAAAAGCCGTCAGTGTTTGCCTCCCTTCCCAGAAGTTAAATTCAGAAGGAACAGGTTGTTTAGTATTCCCTCTAATGTGAAAGAATGCATAAATCAGCAATCAATTAAAAAACAAGGCTCTAATGTTCTGCAAATCAGTAATACATGCATCAGCTAATAACAGGAAGAGAGTGCATTATACCGGCAATCCTTCTTCTCTGAATATATCTTTTGTTGCTTGCAACATTCCAGTGTACTTGGATGGTCCATGCATGTTTCTATGAAGCAAAGCCCATGAAGATGTGGGTTCCAGTTGAACCTGTATCAAATATGCATACCAATATGTTTTGTCAACTACAACTAGAAACAAAATTGAGATACAAAAGATCTAACTCAGTTAAAATGAAAGATCACATAAGTTTGTTATGTAACTGCATCAAGCTGAACCTAACCTCATCCTCCAATCAGAATAATTAATTTCCAAGCCGTAGTGCCTCGTCCATTTCTTAAGCATGCACTCTTAGATGATATATGATTAGTTTTTCAAAAGTCAGTATATTTACTAATGATCGCCATATAAATATAAAAACTTTCCCACTTTCTGTACCCAATTTTTATGATGTCAAAATTCTATCATCCTTAACTCTTCTCTTGCCTAATCATCGATGACCTGTAATTAGAATAAACTTATACAGAAACGACCAAATGCCGAAAGAAGGCATACAAACACAAAAATCACGCACTTAGTACGCGTGAAGTACACTTGAAAAGATACAAATTTATAGCTAGAACCAAATGGGGATACACATGCTAATCATACAAGTTATAAGAAAAGAAGGCAAGACATAAAGTGAAAAACTATGTGGTATCTTTTAAGGCGTAGAAGGGGGCAACAACCTGGAATCTGATCTTAATAACATCAAGCGGAGAAGTAACGGTACGCGAAACGCCACCTGCAACGGCTCCAGCAGTTGCCTCAATCAGCGCCTGTTTAAGGTGGCTTGGTTCCTCCATGCCAATAAAACACCACTCCCTTTCTCTCTCTCTCTCTGACCTACTTCACTCAAACAAACCCAACAAAATATCACAATAATCCAATAACAACCAGATATTGAGAAAACAATAACAAAAGTTCCCAAAGTTTAGGGTTTTAGTTTTACAATAAGAATGTGAGAGAGTGGTACCTGGAAAAAAGAAAGGAGAGGGGTGAAGGAGAAGGAGAATCAAAGGTATTCTTGGAAATGGAAATCTTTACTACTCTCCTCTCTTCCGCCGCCGCCACCGCCGCCGCCGCCGCAAATGTCACCCCGCCGCGGCCGCTTACTTTCTCTTTCTTCTGATTTTTAGACAAAATTTACGAGAAAAGATAAGTCTGAAGGAGAGGCGACGAAGGGACAGACAAGGGCGAAAAATCTAACTATTTATGGCCGCTTAGCTTCACTTTATTTTCAGTTTTATTTTTAAACTTTAAATCATTTAATTTTTAATATTAATATAGTTATTATTTAAATGTTAATATTAATAATATTAATGCATATTGGACAAAATTTAAAAATAAAATAATCAGTAAAATAAATTTATTTTAATCTCTCATATAATACTTATTAATAAATTATCAATAAAATTATTAATAAATAATTTAATATT
>JAOQMS010000179.1:21390989-21408875 GCA_027563885.1 Erythroxylum longipes
AATGATAATGATTGTATTTTGTACTTTGAATGGGCCCAAGTGGCTAATAAAAGTTGCTGTTGCTCTTATTTGTGTTTGTATCAAATGGAAAATGGTTATAAAACAAAGTGAACGTTTTGGTTACTGATTTTCTATACTTTATGTTTATGGTTTCAAAAAATAAATAAATACATACCGACTTATAAGTGTTAAGTGATGTGACACGCCACCCTCGCGGGGCACGGATTCGGATGTCACCTTCGATATTGGGTCCGGGTCTAGCGGGAGTGGGGTGTTACACTCCTCATGTAGAGAGTTTGTTTTACCGCCAAAGCGTAAGGAATGGGTAGCATTTGTTAAAAGAACCTGATCAGACATCTTAGCCTCCTCCTAGATGACATTATTTGTATCCACCACCTGAACACATTCTCTTCCCCTCTTATTTGATGGAAGTGTTTTGATTTTTTCCTCAGTTCTTTGTATCTTATTATCTAGGTTCAGCTGAGGAGCATTAGAGCAGCTAGAATCATCTTCAAGACCCGTTAATTCCACAAAATCACCTTTAGGAAAAACCTTACCAGTTGGTTTGCACACCTTCCCTTGTGTAATAACCAAGGGTTTCCAACTATATAAGACATAAATCATGTCTTCTTCCAAGGCATTATCAATACCAAGCTGCATATTTCGGATATAGTCTGGAAGTTCCTTGGATCTGTCCACAATGACACATATCCTAGCATAGCCAACTCTCTTCCTCTTTGCAGTAGTTTCATCCGTATATAGGGGCCTACCAATAAAGCTAGCCAAAGAACTAAGTCCTTGGGTAGTCGAATACTCTAATGGAATGCTATGTAAGTTAATCCACAATGGAAAGTTATGCACCTTAATGTTTTCAAGCTTTATACCTAACTGCCACTTTTGTAAGAATAGAGGAAGTTGTGCGACGTGCCAAGGACCTTCCTTTAATATCTTATTTGCTTCATCTTGAGAGGTAAAAGTGAATAAGATTGTCTTCAGTACGAAGAACATCAGAGAGTCCTCTATTTTTCCAATGACTAATTGCCCAATTTTGAATGATAAGAAAAGCGGGTCGTCGCTTCATGAAGAATCCCATCAGGGAGGATTCCCATATTCTTGTACCATTTCGTAGGGTCTCAATATTTGGAAGCACTACTTGCTTGCCATCAATAACTTTTGGTGGGTTATACTGAAGAGTAACACCAGTTGTCTTACCCATAACATGTTTCCAGCTTTTGTTCTATGGAATATTAGGAGAAGAAGAAACAGTGAAGGGTTGCTTAGGCTATAGGGTATTGTTTGGGGAGGAAAGAGGAGGGTTTGAGGTGGTGGAAGAGGGTACAGGAGTCTACTCAATCTACTGGGTGTGAATCAGGGATTGCGAAGAGGGATGCTTTTTGATAGGGAGGATAGGGGAGGAAGAATTTGGTGAGGGTAAAGGGGGAATTCGTCGTTGGAGTCAGGCTACATTGGGCTCAGTTGACAAAGAAAAAGGAAAGCAACAACTTTTCAGAATAAAAAGGAGAGCTGATCAGGCGAGAGTTTAAGAAACAAAGTTGACTGAAAGGTAGGAAATTTCCAAAGAACCCTTATGGAGAATACCACAAGAGGCTGGAAGGAAGAGCCCTCAACGTATAGAGAAGGAAGAGCATCTCTCTCTGCAGAAATTTTATTATTATTATTATTATTTACATTAAAGTATATAAATTTGTTATCATCTTAATTAGATAATACTTACACTTACAAAAGATAATAATCACTTATTAATTAAATTCTATAATGAATTGCCTCAAACTTTTTATTTATTTTAAATTTTTACTACTATTTATATTTTTATACAAAAGGACTATTTCAAATTAATATTATAATTTTTAAGGTATGGAAAACAATTTTTTAAAAAAAGTTGATAGATTTAACAAACAAGAAATTTTTGTTTCAAGAAAAAAGAAAATATTATTAAATTTATGTTAATAAAAATGATAAGTCAGATCATTGAATTCTTCCCACTCAAAAGAGATTTTTTTGAAAATAAAAAATAATATTATATTACCTTAGCGAAAGCTATTACATATCTTTGCACAAAAAAAATTTCTAGCTACAACATACAATCTAGTTAACTAGTACACCACTTAACTAACTAAATGCTAGAAAAGAAAGCATTATAATGACCAATTCCTTCTTACTTCATAGACTAAGTGCTAGAAAGAAAGCATTATAATGACCAATTCCTTCTTACTTCATGGTTAACTAACTTGTGTTTGTCATTGGCGATAATGGTCATTCGGACCCAATTCACAAAAATTTTTGTCAATTGTTGATTTCTCGTTTCCATACCCTTATAAATTCTTTGATTGTGTTCTCGACATATGGTGTAAATCATAGTATGAAAAGAAGTATTAATAATAATGCCATTTCGCTGACCAAGTTTTATACACCTTATGATATTTCCATCCACTCAAATATATAGCAAGGTAGTTGCAACATAGGCCTTATTTGGTAAATGACTTATCAGCTATTTTTTGGTGGATTGAAAAGTTTTATCTATTTGACTATGTCAAACCACTAATGATTATGTTTGGTAATCAGTTGATTGGGTTGGCGGATTGAACCCAATCTGTTGATTTTAAAAATGCTACTATGAGGAATGTTTTCCTCCAGCGGTTAAGAAATTAAGGTACTAAAAGATTATTATATTCAAAAGTTATTACAATTACTCAAAGATATAGATACAAAGATAGAAATAGAGACAAAGATTGAGATATAAATTTAACTTATTTTATACAGATTTTAAAAAGTTAATCATTAAATTTTAAAATATTTAATATTAAATTAAAATTTTCAAAAAATTAAATACTTTTAAATTTTTATCTTTAATTATATTACATTAATTACTTTTGTGTAGACCTGATGTTTATGTCTCTTTTTATATCAATATCTAGTATAAAATATTGTTATTACCTATATATTGTGTTTAATTCAATTCAATTTAATATAAAATCAATAAGTCAATTTTAAATTAATTGTTTTTATCTAAGTTTAAATTTTAAGAGATTAATATAAACAATTTTTAAAATAATTTTATTTTAATTTAATATATTAAAAATATAGTTTTGAGTTTTAAAATTTTAAAAATTAAAATTAAAATTGAAATAACAAAAAATTATATTTCCTTAAATTAGAAATTAAATCGATATCATTTTTACATACCCAATTTCATATTAAGCTCATTGGGGCTGCTTTTGAGGAAAAACTCCGAGTGTGATCCGACCGAACCCATTCTCAAGCTTATTTTTAGTGGCATTTTAGTGATCTCTCAAGTTCTTCAGCTGACTCTTACCAATCTAAGAGGATCTTGAGAAGTTTTTAATCGAACTCATTCATTATTAAGAAGTTGTATTGAGAGGGCTTTTGGTGTTCTTAAGGCTCAATAGAAGATATTGGGGAAAATGATGGTGTTGACTTCTTTTGTTCCTTTTAAATTCTTATGATAGTATTCAAAGAAATACTAAGATACAAACATCTAATAATCATGTCACGACCCGAACCACACCAGGCATACCCGAGTTAAGGATACTCTCGGTACCCTTAACCTGACTATGCAAGGCTAACTGGACATCTTTAAAAACATTTCGGCAACACAATGATTGTAATTTGAAAAATCCCAAAATAAATAAAAAAACACCTATAAACCAATTTCAAACACACTTCTATATTCACGGTAAAACTTTACCACAACTTCTGGACTTTGAAGTCCTCTCAAGAATAATCTCAACAACAATACAAAATATTCATACATAAAACCATTAGTAAACCACAAGATAGACAAGCATTAATTTTACAAAATTATAAAGCATATTAATATAATCATCAAACATGTCTACATACTCATGAGCCACTATACAATAAAAGAAACAAAACAGAGACTACCCACGTGCAGTAATGCCTCGAAAATGTCCAAATGACCGTACGAGCCACTTAGAGCTTCAAGTTTACTAAATTAACTTGCATGGTTGGGAAGCAGAGGGGATGAGTACACTGTGTACTCAGTGAGCAAAGAGAAACATATATTGCAAATAGAACCCGGTACATACCAAAACGGTCTAAAAAAACTAATGACAATTTTACACATCTCACATGCACATAATCAGCTATGAAGTGAATATGCACGACATAGAAACATATAGACCTAGTCTATGACTCAAGCCATACTAGTTAGGAACCACAGAGGCCCAACCTATTAATCACTCATTCAGTGAACATAGATCCAGTTCCAATACACTTGAGCAGAAAAGCATCACATGTAAAAGTCAAATCTCTTCAGGAAGCCAAATCTCATAATAAGCCAAAACAATTATATGCGTCACCACTAGTCGGCTAAACTAGTGTGCACACCCACTGAATCCTTGTGTTAGCTCGACTTTCATCTATGGTGAGTCCAGACTATGGTCGACAAGAGCGTCATGACCCTAGGTGATGACCTCGTAGGTGACCAGACCTCTAAGTGTGCAATCACCCGCGAGTCCTGTAGAATGGTGTCATTACAAGGAGTCAATTTTTATGTACCAGCGTTAAGGGTATGGGGGTCGCTTCATCTATTATGCCCAGCACACGAATGGCTAATCGTTTCCTCACCAATGCCAATCATTTCATCACCAATCACAAAAAAATCATATACAAATATTGAATACTAAAATCAAGTAAGGCATTATGCCTTTATTTATTGGTCTAACCAATAAAATGGAACCGTGCTAAGGCTCTAAGCCAAAAGAGAATACATGCATGCAGTATACATGACTTGGTTATGCATATGTAAGTTTCAAAACGTTTTTCATGCATTGAAAGTTATCTTTTTCACTCTAATGAAAAGTTATTTAAAACTGTAGTAAGAAAATCAAACATTGTCCTTTGCACTTCAATTGTTGAAAACAATATCATTTCTCAAATTATGAAATAAAAACATCAATTTCACTCCAAGTGCAAAGAGTTATTCAAAACAAGGTCATTTATTAAATACATAAGTATATTATTATTTATTTGAAAATCAATTCTACTATGTATTGCCTAGGTTCAAAATTCACATACAAGCCATCATGCATGTCTTGGGATGTCCCAATCCCATTAGAGAGATATGTTTTCCCCAACTCACCTCAAAAGAAGGTATACGCTCCTTTGATTTCAACAATCCTCTTTACGAGCTTCTTGATCCACAGCTCCCGAGCTTTTATGCATACAAATGTAATGTAGTTACTACTACTCAAACATATAACTCATATTTATACCCCAACACATAAATGTATAAACACATTAACTATAGGATTCGACTATTACGCTTCTCACATAGTTAATTCCCTTCTTATTCATATAAGCTTTCTTTTGTATTTTTCCAAGGCATGTAATGCCTTGGTCCAATACCTACACATTTCAAAGCATAATTGAGCACATTTTAATCTAAGCACATTAGGTCACTACTCATCAATTTAAGCAACAATTCAAGTTTACTCTAAGTAAATATGAAAGTTTCTTTCCAATGCACACCATCAAAATTCTTAAATCCTAAGACAAGTTTACTTAGGCATTTTATCAAACACCTAAAGGCATAAACTTGAAAGCCTCCTTCTAATGTACTTCTTCCTCATTTTTCCTCATTAATTCACATTATACATACACAATTAACATCATAGAGTTCATTTAAACCATCAATTTTAAAAGATATTCATAATTTCACCAACTTTCACTAAAGAGAGACCATTTTGCTTTTGGCTTAAAGAAACCTCTCCGTGACTCTTTTCATTCACCTAAACCATGTTTCATGCATAATTAAGCGTGAAGAACAATATATCTTAACACCAAACTCAAAATCATAATGTAGAGAGAAATGAGAAAAAATTTGCCTAAACTTTCCTTTGGTGATATCTTCCAATCCTTTGAGAATTTCTCAAATCTAATGATAGATTTGAGTTTTTTGACCCCAAATTACCTTAGAATACCTTGTTTTGGGTTGGAGAATCAAAAGGTTGGTGGAATTTGGGTGATAGCCGAATTCTTCTTCATCTCCTTTCTTCTCCTTTCTTTTAATTAAAACAAAGTGTTTCTAATATTTAATGGGGGGTGCACGGTTAAGCCATGAAGAAGGGTCTAGAATTTGACTCTTATTTGACCAAATATGGTGAATTTACCTTTTTGCCTTTAGTTTATATGAAATTACCATTGTACCCTTAAACTTTCCTAAATTTGCAATTAAGCCCAAAATTCAAGAATAACCAAAACTTTTATTTTCATTTTGGTCCTCGGACTTTTGCAAATTATAAATAAGCCCCTTAACTTTATAAAATCACATATTTGTCCTCCAAGAATTGAAAAAGTACATTTAAGTCCCTTATGTACATCAACTTTTTAAATTAAGCTTTCTAATTATCCAATGAGTCTATAAATCATGTTTAATCACCTCTAAGGCATTAGAACACATTTAAATTGGCCACCATGGTCATATCCATCCAATGGAATCGATTTTACACACTTAGAAGCTTATATGTCAGAAATCTCCAAGATTTCGCATACCAATGAACTCTAAGTTCATATAAGGGCATATAGTATTACATATTACTGACATAATACCGAAAAGATTCAAATACATTTTCAAACTCATATGTAACCATGTATATGTCAATATACAATAGTATCTCTAAGTACAAATAAATATAAAAAGGGCTCAAAGAGTCCTGCATTACAAATCATGTCCTTATAAATCTTTTTTTTTAAAGTCATACTCTCATAAGTCATTTTACACATAAACAGCTAATTTTATTAAACATCTTTAAATAAATTACTGATGTTATCTGCTGGTCAAATCATCTATATTAATTTGTTATTAGCTAACTGTTGATAGAATTAGCTAATAGTTAATGTAATCCGCTAATTGCAAAACAAGGCTATAATCATAATTATGCTCCATATTGCTTTACTGTATTGACAGTAAAAAAGGAGATGGTTTGGGCGCTCATTGATTTGCTTGCAAAGGACACAAATGGGGTCAAAGCCTCCAAACCATTGGTCTTTTGTTTGGAGTCAATTCTTTATCACTAACCATGTGAATATCGCAGCTTTTGGAATTAAAATATCTTTCAAAGTAACTTTTTCCCAGGGTACGCTTTCCACAACATGGACCAAACAACTTGTGACAAGAGTCATTGTTGAATACACCACTGGAAAAAGGCATCCAGATTAATCTATCCTTCCTTGGTTGTGGAACAATGTGGGGTAAGTATTCTGATAGTAGATTAAAAGCTCGAAATGTTCCAATCTATTCTCCATTATGAATAAACATCGACACCCTATAACATTAGAGGGGATCCAGTTTTTAAGACTAGACAACTCATTTCTTTGAATAAGAGGACTGAAATTGGTCTAATGATCATGCCAAAAGAGTTGTCGTAATACCTAAAACTAAAGGGCCGTTTAGTTTCACTTATATTTTTCTGTTGCATTTTTAGTTTTCGTTTTTCAGTTTTCAGTTTTTAGTTTTCAATTTTCAGTTTATGTTTTACCTTTTAAATAAAAACAAAAACTTGTTTAGTTAATAATATCGATGTAGTTATATTTTTATCACTTATATTAATTACATATATAAAGGTTAAAGATAAATTAATTTTAATTAAAAATTTATTTTAATATCTTATATAATATTTATTAATAAATTATTTTATTTTATTAAAATAAATAATTCAAAAATTAACTTTTTATTTATAAATTAATATTTTAAATATTTTTAATTATTAAATCCAATTTTATTTAAAATTTATATATTTTGAAGATATTGTAAATTTAATAATAATAATTTAATTTAATTTAATTAAAAAATTAAATAAAGTTATTAAATAAAATAAAATAATTCATAATTCATATTAATAATTAATTTTAGTTAATTAAATATATAAGATTAAATTAGATCATTTAGTTCTTATTAATAATTAACATATTAAATAATTAAATAATATTTATTTAATTGATATTAAATCATAATATAAAAAATAGAAACAGAAAAAACTACTTTTTATGTTTTTTATAATTTTCAAAAATTTGAACAAACCAAAATAAAAACTTAAAATTAAAAATTTCAATCAAACAATTTTTTTATTAAATTTGAAAACAAAAACAAAAAATTATTTAATAATAACAAAAAATAAAAAATTGAAAAGTTAAAAGTTAAAACTTCGCGATTGACTTGGCAACGTGCTATTGGATCTGACGCAATAACTTACCACTGTCGCGCGTGGGTATTGTCAAAACCGTCCTTATAAACAGACCAAACCAGAGTCACCAGACACCCCTCTCTTTCTCACTCCATGAAAAGGCAATAAATTATTAATTCTTATTATTTCGCTTCTTATAAAAGCCAAGCTCTCGAGACCTGAGAGTCTAGCGAGGAAGAAACGAACTTTGCTCACTCTTCTCTGAATGCTCTTCATAAAAACCTTGTCTTTATAGCCATTGAAGCTCTCCATCTCTTCACAAAGGTATCTGTGTACATCTTCTTTGAAGTGTTGACATGTATGTATATATATATATAGAGAGAGAGAGAGCAATACGTGTTTGTGTTTGTGTCTCTTGAGCGTGCGTTATAGTCACGTTTTTGTTTATTGTTTAGTTTATAACGAGTGAATCGGTGCGTAACCAAGGACGCCCATTTGCTCAAGTTAGCTCTTTCAACTTGGGTTTCGTTTTGACGGCTCGTTCTCTCTACCTCTCTCTTTGGTTTAGTCAGTGGAGGTATGTGTGCTAAATTCCTTCCATTTTAGTTTCTTTGTTGTTCTTTCTCGTGTGTGTTTTAATCAGTTATATCGATATTATGCTGTGTGTTCTGCTTTTTCTTTCTTAACTTGTGTATTTGCAATTTAATGCTGGTTTTCTTTTGTGGCTTAATGGACGTTTCTTGCCAGTGTAAAAGAGCTGAATTCTTTGGGATCGTCTTGGAATTTTATGCACGAGCAACAGTAATAGTAGCTCCGTCTGTTCTGCCTTTTTTTTTCTCTTTGCTTGTTTGCTTTCTTATGTTTCTGTTTTTTCCTTCTATCTAACAAGTTATTGGATTATGTGAATGATGCCAAACTTTCAATGCTGGTGATTATTACTGATATAGTATGTGGTTATATGGGATTAGTTGTGGAGGCAAATGTGGGTGAAGAGGAGCTTTGTTGCTATGAAAAGCTGAAGTATTTTTTATGTGTGGTTGCTTTGTTGCTTCGTTCGTGTCCGCAGATGGATCTGGAGGGTGTTGGTTGCTTGGTTACTTGAGTCTTTGATAGCTACCTGGAATTCTCTCCATTTGTTTGGGGGGGGTTGAGTATTCTATAAACTGTCTTTATTGATTTATCTTTGTGTCTGATTATTAATCGCCGATGTTCTTTTTTTTTCCTTCTTAATTTTTGTATTTAAATAATCATAGTTTTTATTCGTTTTAAAATTAAATAATTGTTTTCATGTTTCCTCGATTTTTATATATTTTATTTTAGGTTATTTCATCTTGACTTTAATTAAAGGCATATATCCCCAGGGAAAGCTTTCCAACTTTTTTGTGGAATTTTTCATGTAAGATGAGATATGGTTAGCAAATACACTTACAAAATTAAAAAAAAAAGATTATTTGGAGAATTTTGAATTTTGAGAATTATTTTATTTAAAATTTATAGCTAGTAAATAGTAAATACGCTTGTTGGTTTTCTTCTCTGAAACATTGTGTTCTTGATTCAAGAGGTAAACATATTTTCTGCATTTTATCATGGATAAATTAATTTAAAAATAATGAAAACAGAATTTGGATATGAAAAGTAAATTTTTTATTTCACAGAAATCTACTTAGTACATTTCATTATGGTTTCTCTAATGCTTATACTTGAAGAATCTTTTTTATTCTTTTTTCTTTGCAAAATTTTGTTTCAACGCTTTTGTTCCATTCCTTTAGGAAAAAAGGAGGAGAAAAAAAAAAACATAGACTCTGGTTTTAATTCAAACGTGTTGACTTTTTCCTCTTCTCTTTTTCTTATTTAGAGACGTTTGACTTCTGCCACATAATGTCTCACGGAATTTGATAGCCTGAGAAAAGTTCCTGACATCAATATTGGACCCATTTTATCTTCTTCATGCTGTTTCATTTATGTAAAATAAAAATGTTGAAGAATCATATTTTATTTTCCTTTACAGATGGATCTTGTTGAAGTGAATCATAGTGAAAGATATACTGATGACGAAACTGAAGAGCAGCCACTTCCAGAAGAAACTCGTGGTATATCTGATGTTTCTCATAATTCTGACTTGGCTCCTAGGATTGGAGAGCAATATCAGGTTAAACTTCCACCATTCATGACGAAATCTGCATACACCCTGCTGATGGAGAATCCAACTAATGCAACTTTGTTCGATACTAATTATGGGTTTTTAGTTGGATTACCTATATCATTAATGTGGATTAATGATCAAGTTGATAATGTCAAACACGCAGCACAATTTCCGGCTTTTTGGACCAATAGGTCTGTTGAAAACAAGTACATAAAATCTGAAGGCAGCACAGCGAGACAGGGCTGTATTGATGGTGTACTAAATCCTAAGGCTGAGTCGATGGAGAATATACAAGATGGTGTGGTTAAAATAGAAAATTCTAGAGAGCTACGTTTACAACAAGGATTTAAGTTTGAAATGCTTCAGAAGTGTGCAGACCACTGCATGGTTCCTGGTTCCTTGGGTGGCACGTGGACTGCTGTGGAGGAGGCTTCTTTTCTCCTTGGATTGTACATTTTTGGGAGAAATCTTGTTCAAGTGAAAAATTTTGTTGAGACCAAAACTATTGGTGACTTGCTTTCATTTTACTATGGAAAGTTTTATAGGTCTGACAGATATCAAAGATGGTCAGAGTGCCAAAAAGTAAGAAATCGAAGATGTATACAAGGAAAACGAATATTGAGAGGATTGAGACAA
The DNA here is from genome assembly GCA_027563885.1 of Erythroxylum longipes. NCBI lineage: Eukaryota > Viridiplantae > Streptophyta > Magnoliopsida > Malpighiales > Erythroxylaceae > Erythroxylum > Erythroxylum longipes. Next base: position 21,401,955 of record JAOQMS010000179.1, read on the forward strand.
CAAGAACCCTTATCTTCTTTGCTTCTTAATTTGTCAGAGGAACGCAAAAGGACTTTGCTGGAGGTATCACTGGATTCTATTTTGAACTTTTGCCAATTTTCTTACCTGTAAGATATGTAAAGTGATGGAGCAATATTCACATTTGAAACAATTTGCTGCATAAATTAAACATGCTTCTTACATTAATGATAAACTCTCAAATCATCCAATTAACAAGTTATCTTTCAGCAAATTTTTCCAGCCGCTTCTTTTCAAGTATTTTTTTGTTGACTAACTACCACATGTGTCTTTAGCGGATTCTTTAGACCTCAGGTTTCTTAATTTGCGTCTAGACCACAGCCTCTCAAGTACATTTTAGATATCAGATTCCAGTCTTTAGGTTTCTGTGTCTTGATGATTTTTTTTTTCTACTTAGTCCTTACAGTGGCACTATATTGTTCATCTAAGAACTTCTTTGTTACAGTTTTAAAAAAATTCTCATCATTTTATTTCAGTCACCAAGTTATGCTGGCACCTTGTTTGACTATTAGTTACATGTTGCTTAGCTTGCTAATGCATTTGGAGAAGGAAGAATGTTACCTGAAGAATATGTATTTGCCTTAAAAGCTGAAGTTGGTGTTGATGCCCTCATTGAGGCAGTGGCAACTGGCCAAGGGAAGAAGGACCTTAAAGGCACGGCCACGGAGCCTTCCAAGTCTGGTCAGGTTTTAGCGGACCACCCAGAAATACCAATTGGGAAAGCATGCTCCAAGCTTACACCTTTGGAAATTACCAACTTCTTAAATGGAGGCCATCGGTTGAGTAAAGCTCGATCAAATGATCTCTTCTGGGAAGCTGTCTGGCCTCGTTTACTGGCAAGAGGGTGGCACTCTGAGCAGCCTTATGAACTTGGGTACACTGGTGTTTCCGGAAATTCTTTGGTATTTCTAATCCCTGGTATCAATAAGTTTTCAAGAAGGAAACTTGTGAAAGGAACTCACTATTTTGATTCTGTGAGTGATGTATTAAACAAAGTTGCTCTAGATCCAGCACTTCTTGAACTTTATAGTGTAGCAGAGGGCAAAGAAGAGAATGATTGTAGTAGTGAAGCACATTTTGATCAAGGAGATGTTCCTGATCAACAGCGCCATTGTTATCTGAAGCCACAAACTCCAAGCCGAAACCCAGATTCTATGAAGTTCACCATTGTTGATTCAAGTATGGCCACTGGGGAAACAACAAAGGTGAGAGAATTGAGAAGTTTGCCGGTTGAAACTTCAAACATCTCCACCTCCAGTACCACTTCTGGAGGAATTGAGAGAGATTCCTCTGTGGAGCGAGTGTCCGACGATTCTGATCTTCCATCTTTTGATAGTAATCAAAGTCAGTCCAAACTGTCAAGATTCTTGAGGATTAATGCGAATAAAGGAGACAAGAAAGATTTAAGTAATGTCACAAAAAGAAGTGTTGTTGCTTTACAAGCTCCTAATGAGCAGAAGGTTGGTAAATGGAAATGCTCGAAGCAAGTTGAGGTTACCAAGGGACGTGCAACACGTAGAACCAAACCTGGTGATAGATTTCGAACAGCCCGTGATACAAACCCACAAAAGAGATTAAATGCTTGTAACCACTCAGAGTGCAGCACAATCAACACCCTGGTTATTTCCAAGTTAAAGAATGACAAGGCTGGATGCTCATTACGCAAACATGATGTTATGGAAATCAATACTTTTCACAAGGATCCAACTCAGGAGAAGTTATCAACCGACAGGTATTCATCCAGGGCAAGTCAAAGTGTTGGTGAAGAATGCTCTTCCAATTGTAACTCGTCGAGTGTTGAAAATCCTCAGGAGAAACCTCTAATCCGTATGTTAATTGACCAGAACATACCTTTCATGCAAGATATAGAAACTGAAACTTTGATAATGGAAATGACAGAAAAGTTGACTGATCAAAGAAGTGGACAGCCAGGTGATGCTAATTCTCTGGATGCTTCAAAATGTCAACTTGATGATAAGCAACATAACATGAACTCACTCAGACGAAGTATGAGAAATAGACCACCAACCTCTAAAGCATTGGAAGCTGTTGCTTGGGGATTTTTAGGCGTGAAGCAGAAGCGGAAGAGCAAAGATGAATTTCCTCTAAAGAGCTCAACATCACCTTCAAAGCATGCCCGTAATAGGGTGAGAATCACCGAAAAAACGTACCTGTACCGAGAACGGTAGCTGTCATATTGAAGATATGAAAGATGGCAAAGAAAGCAGTGCATGTAAAGGATAAAGGTGACATATTTAGCAAATGTGGGGTACTAACTCACAGGAAACAGGTTCAAGTCTTTATCTCCAACATTGGTCGGATGCTGAATTGTCAACCAGCAGTTCAGGAATCCTACTTTTGGGATCCTTTATTGTGCTCGGGAAATTTGCAAGAACGCTCACTTCTTAGCTGCAGAAGTACTTATTGCCCGGAAGGGTATAGCCGTCCTCATCCCGTGCAAAGGTACTGGGCTGGAGTTACAAAAATAAAAGGAGTTTTGCAAGTATGAGACTTTCCATGCAACGAGTTTTTGGAATACTAGCACTGGTAGTTCTTTCCTTCACCGGTTGGTGGCTATCCATACGTAGGGCTAGCAATTGGGCTTAGGCTCGATTTTTCTGAGCTCAAGCTCGAAAAATTGACATCATTTTTGCTTTTCTTTTAATTTTGAATATTGTTACAACCATGAGACCTAAGGACATGAATTATAAGACTTATTTTAACCTACGAAGAAACAACTCATGCTACCATTTTAACCCAGTTGTCCCATTTCATGCCAGCTGTGCTGTCCATTGTAACCTAGTTTTTGGAAGATAGAAAAGAAAGGTGCATGATGGCAAAATGAGGGGGTGAATAAGCAAATTTGTGTTTATGCTTAATACATCATAAGTTAGTTGTCCTTAGGTAGTGTTGTCACGGACTTGGTCTTTTACCAACGAACCGTACGACACTTAGTTGTATATCTCGCAATTAATTCAGCCTTCTCCCTCGAATGCTAGAAACAAAGCTAGCACACGTTAGTAAAAATGCACGATAAAACAAGAACAGCAATGAGGAAACTTGGAGAATGCTTATATTGAACAAGAAAGCTTTACAAAGTAAGAACACTCTAAGCTCTCTATCTCTCTATGCCTCTAGGCATCTTATAAATGAAGTCCCTTGGCTATTTATAGCCTTACACCTCTTCAATGGACGGCTATGGTCTATTTGATCTAATGGCTCACAATGACCTTTTAGAATTCTCTACAACTATCTACATATTCAAGAATACTCTACAAATATCTTCAAGGTTCTAGAGTCTTCCATCCATCTCTAGCCTTATCTTGAATATGGTAGAATTGTGTGGAATCTTCTAGAGAACTCTAGCATAACCTCTCAATTTAGAGAGGGAATTGAGCGCTGCGTGACATTCTTCCCCACTAATTCAGGCGACGCCCTCGTCGCACCCTTCTTGTATGCCTCGATCGCATCCTTGTAGTCCCAAAATGTGAGCTCATGCTCTCAATATGCCTCACTATCGGGTAGTCCCTTCCATTTGACAAAGTACTCCACATAACTTGGATGAGAACCCCTTCTCGGAATGATCTGATATGCTAAAATTTCCTCCATCTCACACTCGTGAGAAGTAGTGATAGTTGTGGGTGCTCTCCTTGACTCGCCTCTACTTGGATCCTCCTTATCGACATGATACAACTTCAATAAACTCACATAAAAAACCGGATGCATCTCCAAATGTGAGGGCAACGTCAAAGGGTAGGCTAGCTTACCAACCCTCTTCTCTATTGGAAAAGGGCCCTCATAACGCCTTACTAGCCCCTTGTGCACCTTAGCAAACCGTCGGCTTTGATGGGGAAGGAGCTTCACCATTACTAAGTCTCCTTCCTCGAACTCTAAGTGTCTCCTCTTAACATCCGCCCATTTCTTCATTCGCTTGGCAGCCTTTGCCAAGTGTGCTCGTGCCATGTCGATTTTCTCATGCCAACCCTTGGCAAACTTGAAGGCGGCAGGTCTCGGACCCTTGTATCCAATCGCTAAAGTGTGAGGAGTCATCGGTTGTTGTCCCGTGGCAATCTCAAATAGACTAGCTCCCGTTGACTCACTCTTTTGCAAATTATATGAGAATTAAGCAATATCAAGCAAGTTCGCCCAATCATGCTGGTTGGCACTCACGTAATGCCTTAAAAATAACTCCAATAATGCATTCGCCCTCTCGGTTTGGCTATCGGTTTGAGGATGAAAGCTCGTAGAGAAATTGAGCTCGGACCCCAATAGCTTGAATAGCTCCATCCAAAATCTCCCGGTGAAGCGAGTGTCTCGATAACTCACAATTGTCTTCGGTATGCCCCAATACTTCATCACATGACGGAAGAATAGGTGTGCTGCATCCTCGGCTGTAAATTTTGTAGGCACGGGGATGAACACTCCATACTTGCTAAACCAATCTACCACTACCATAATATTGCTACATCCATCTGACTTCGGTAGACATGTGATGAAATCTATGGAGATACTCTCCCAAGGCTTCTGCAGAATAGGCAATGGTTCTAGCAAACCCGCTTGCTTGTGTTGATCCACCTTGTCTTGTTGGCACACAAGACAAGTCTTCACGTATAAATCAATATCATCACGCATTTGGGGCCAATAATAAGCACGCTCTATAAGTGCCAACGTGCGATGCACACTAGGACGTCCCGCCCATTTGGAGTCATGGCACTCCTTGATGATTTCTTTCCTCAACCCTTGCCACTTCGGCACGTACACTCGATTGCCTTTAGTAGTAAGCACTCCATCCTTAAGCCAAAATTGGCGTGTCTTCCCCCGACTTGCCAACTCCATCAAACTCTTGGCTTGTGGGTCATGCTCTAATCCCTCCTTGACTCGATCCACCAAAGGGAAACTACTAATTGCATCGGCCACCACACTAGCCTTGCTCAGCTTATACTCCATCACAAAATCGAACTCCGCCAAGAAAGTTTACCACCTAGCTTACTTTGGCGTCAAATTCTTTTGGTTGAGGAAATAACTTGTGGCCACGTTATCGGTCTTAACCACGAACTTGGACTCCAACAAGTAATGCCTCCAAGTTCGCAAGCAATGTACCACCACGGTCATCTCCTTCTCTTGGACGGTATAGCGGCGCTCGGTATCATTTAGCTTACGACTCTCGTAAGCTATCGGATGTCCATGCTGCATCAAAACACCACCAATTGCAAAATCAGAAGTATCAGCATGTACCTCATATGCCTTGGTGTGATCGGGAAGGGCCAACACTGGTTCCTCCATCACTGCTTGCTTCAAGGATTCGAATGCTCCTTGACATTTAGCATCCCACACCCAAGCTTTATTCTTCTTCAATAAATCGGTGAGGGGAGACGCAAGGGAGGAATTTCCCTTGATGAACATACGGTAGTAGTTGACAAGGCCAAGAAAGGAACGTAACTCGGACACTTTCCTTGGTGGCTCCCAATCATGGGTGACTTGTACTTGGGACTTGTCCATACTTAATTTGCCTCCTCCCACAATGTGCCCCAAAAATATCACCTCATGTTGAGCAAAAGAACATTTCTCCTTCTTTACATATAGCTTATTTTCCCTTAAGACTTGGAAAACTTGCCGTAAGTGCATAAGATGTTCCTTCAATGTTTTGTTATACACCACAATATCATCCAAGTACACCACAACAAATTTATCCAAGAAGGGTTGCAAAACTTGATTCATGAGGGTGCTGAATATGGCAGGTGCATTTGTGAGTCCAAAGGGCATAACTAAAAATTTGAAGGAACCGTACCTTGTCACACATGCCGTTTTTGGCTCATCTCTCTCCGCAATCCTCACTTGATAATAGCCCGATCTCAAATCAAGCTTAGTGAACCACCTTGCTTCCCTAAGTTGATCGAACAAGTTGGCAATCAACGGGATGGGATACTTGTTTTTCACGGTGATTTTGTTGAGCGCCCTATAATCAATGCACAATCAGAGTGACCCATCGTGCTTCTTTTGAAAAAGCATAGGTGCACCATATGGAGCCTTCGATGGTTGGATATATCCCGCATCCAACAACTCTTTAAGTTTCCTCCTCAATTCCTCAAGCTCGAGAGGCGCCATTCGATAGGGTACCGCCGAGGGTGGATTTGCACCTTGCACCAACTCGATCTTGTGATCCATCTCTCGCTTTGGTGGGAGCCTCTTTGGCAACTCCCCAGGCATCACATCCTTAAACTCCTCAAGGACGTGGGTTATCTCCTTGGGTAGATCTTGCGATGAGGCTTGCTCCTTCTCCTTAATTGTCACTAAGAATGTAGGTTGCTCCTTTTTAACACCCTTGGCAAGTTGCATGGCCGAGAGTTGTTTGGCTTGTAGATTTGCCTCTCGTGACAAAGGCACCATGCACGTATTACCCTCCTCTAATATACACATAGTATTGGCAAAAGGAATCGGCACGGCCTTGACACGATCCATGAACTCCATACCAAGCACAATTGGATAATCATCCATAGGAATAATTGAAAAGTCCACAAGGACAGACCACTCACCTAGGCATACTTTGACGCCACGAGCAACTCCAAAGGTAGACTTTAGCTCAGAATTTACGGCTTTAAGCCACCCTTGCTCGTTGCTAAATTTGAGGCCCAACCGATTTGCGTCCTTGACTTCGAGGAAGTTATGAGTAGTGCCGGTGTCCATTAGAGCTTTCACGGCTTGGTTACCCACTTTAACCTTCACGAACAAACGTCCCTTCTTCTCGGACTTGGGCACTTCCACTTTGGCTTTAATGGCATTTAAGATTTGCAAAGACCCCATCTTAGTCTCCTCGGAATGTTGTTGCTCCTCTCGTTCCTCAATTAAGGCAGAGAGCTTGCTCTTCTTTGGGCATTCTCTAGCCCTGTGTGGTCCCTCACAAAA
>JAOQMS010000179.1:21415861-21434624 GCA_027563885.1 Erythroxylum longipes
AAGAATACTCTACAAATATCTACAAGGTTCTAGAGTCTTCCACCCATCTCTAGCCTTATCTTGAATATGGTAGAATTGTGTGGAATCTTCTAAAGAACTCTAGCATAACCTCTCAATTTAGAGAGGGAATTGAGCGCTGCGTGACAGTGTGCATGGATCCACCTAACCAAAAGGGCTTACTTGTTTGTAAGTATCCTCCATATCCTTTTGATCATAAGCATATTGTTTGTAAATTTAATAGGCAAAATTCCAAGGCCTCCCTCCTCCTTTGGCGAGCTCAACTTGACATGTACATAATTGTTGATATATCTAATCTATTACATTTAGTGATTAACGCCTTAAAATGCTTAGGATACTCACTTTAGCTCATATTTGATTTGAGGTACATTTTAGAAGTGAAGGAGCTAAAGTGAACTGAAAACATACTTATTGAGTCATCTTCTCAATGTTCATACTCTATTGTTTTCATGGAGCAAGAAGACGAAAAATATTAAAAGAAGAAAAGACAAAATAGAGTATAAAAATGGAGACCACAATTGTAACAATTAAAATGTTATAGCCATGAAGGCTGTAACATGAATTACATGCCTTATTTTAATCTACCAAGAGACACCTTATGCTACCATTTTAGCCCAGCTGTCCCATTTTATGCCAGCTATCCATTTAACCTAGTTGTCTATTGTAAACTAGTTTTTAAAGATAGAAAAGAAAGGTGTGTGATGGAAAAGTGAGGGGGGTGGGGGTGAATAACGAAACAACAGTGGAAAGACCTCCAAGACATCATTCATCATCAATTTTTCTAGGGTTTTAAAGATGGAATAAGGAGACAGCTGTGGAGACGCCATTCATCATCATTTTCTCTTTAGTTTTCAAGGAAGAATAATGTGAACAATAAAGGCAACAATGGATAACAGCTACTCTTCATCATTTTCTCTTCGGTTTTTGAGATGGAAAGAGGCAACAATAGAGATTAATGGAAAGCATGGAAGGATAATATCGGTTCGAAGGTGAAATCGACGCTTGAGTCACAGTTAAGCTTATCTCATCTTGCTAACACTGAATCTCTTTTCGGACTGTTATTATTGTTTGTGTTGATTGAATCGGGTTTTGTAAAGATAATCTTGATACATTATTTGGATTATTCTATTACAAACCTACTGCTAGAATGTTGAATATGATTCGTAATTGTTTATTTAATGTTTGTTAGTAGCCATTAATGATCTTGAATTGTTAGAAACAACGTAACTTAGGTTAGATAACCGAAACGTGTGAGGTTACTACCTATATTGATCCATTCTCCATTTCATAATGCAGCTGCCAAATCGAATCTAGAGATCATATCCTACGTTATTCGGTAGCTAGGTTCAATTAACGAGTATCTTTTAATTAAACACAATCTAACGAAAAATTGGGATTAGCAGATCGTATTGTTAGTCTACGATCAATAATTCAAAGAGAGGTGTGAAAACATTAGAATGATGGGATATGTTTAATCGTGTCTAGGCAAGATTGATCTTAGAACTAGACTTTACACATATTCAACACTTTTATCATTTTTGATTGTTTATAATAATTTCTTTTTTTATTTGTTAATTTTTAAACTTTTGTTAGTGTTAGTATATGGTAGTTACTAGATCTCATCGTAGAGAACTTAAGCAACATGATCCGGAGAACGAGAGGACACTGCGGAGATTACGAAGAGAAGTAAGAGCAACTTTGAAAGTAGAACGAGAACCTGAATCCAAAGAGACGATGGAAAATCTGAGAACGGTAAGGGAGTTGGTTGCACCGGACCTAACCCAAAGATCCTTATGCATTACATTTTCAAATTTTGCTGAATATGTTACTTTTGAGCTAAAATTTGGGTTAATACATGTATTGCCCAATTTTCATGGTCTTGCAGGTGAGGATGCGCATAAACATCTTAAGGAGCTCAATATGGTTTGTTTGAGCATGAAACCTCCAAGGTCCCATTTGGTTGGCGAGAAAGCAAAGTGAATTTGGAATCTGATTCCTTAGAAAATAAATTTATAAAAAGTAAAGATATTCATATGTTTGGATACTCATAAGAATTCTAATAGGAAAGTTAGGTAGATTCTTATTATAGTGTTTGGTATGCAATAGTATTTCATAGAATGTAATTTAATTTTGACTTGGTTTCCACTTATATCCCTACAAACCGAATAAAAATTGAAATCGTTAAATAATGTTAATTTGTAATACAAGTTATATTATTAAATATTAAATCTTAAAATCCAAATCTAATTACTCAACATTGAAAAAATAAAAATATTTTCTAAACATCCTAAATTTAATAAATTTGAAAATCTTAAAAACTAATTACTCTTTAAATCTACCTTAGATATTCTTCTTTGTCAGCATCTTGAAGAGTGAAAAAATAATCCATAATCCTGTTAACGGGAGAAAAATAAAAGTAGTTGAAGAGGAGGTAGGGTTTTATAAAAGAGTTTTCGTAGATTTGAGAGAGAAGGAAGGATTGAATTGACTAGCATATTTTTTAAATTAAATTCCTGAAGAAAGTAATCTAAATACCAAAGGGGGTGATGGGATTCAGAATCCAAGTAAAGTGCTACTACTTTTCCTAGATTGGGGAAGTTTTTACTTTCTTAACTACTCAAAAAATGAACCAAACGTGATAATATAATTTTTTGGAAAAAATATTACTTTCCCAAGCAAGAATCCATGCCAACCAAACAAGGCCCATGAGTGATAGACGAGCAAATCATGTTAAGGGCTTTCTCGTTCTCACCAAGAGAAGCAACGAAGAATCGGTTGTTTGATTTTCTTGCTAGGATTGTGAATACTTGTCTAGAGATGAAGAGACTGTTTCTAGAAAAATATTTTCTAGCATCGAAAATAGTGAGTATTCAAAAGGAAATCTGCGGTATCAAACAATATAATGGAGATTCTCTTTACGAGTACTAGGAGAATTTTAAGAAGCTGTATGCCAGCTGCCTCACCATAACATTCCATAGCAACTTCAAATCTAGCATTTGTATGAAGAATTACTACCAATGGAGAGGAGTTTGGTTGATGTGACGAGTGGTAGGGCACTATGTGAGAAGAGCACTATCAAATCCAGAAACCTACTCTAGTGGATGGCTACTAACACTCAACAATTCGGGACTCGTAACAATGTTTGACGTGTAAAAAAGGCAAGTACTTCATCTATCGAACATTGTTTAGATGAACTAACATCTTTTTTTAGATAAATTACAGTTGGACAGGCACAAGTAAAAGCATGTCGAATATGTTCAAACACGATCCATCTGATTGATAATTGTTTAACACTACAAGAAGGAAGTATGGAGTACGTGAATGCAGCAAGAGGGAACTTTCCAAATTAATACAACCTGTACTCACAGACGTACAATTCAGGCTAGAGGGATCATCCTAACTTGAGTTACGGAGGGAATAATCAACATAATTACTTCCATAATCGATCACAAGGAGCTCAAGGAGCCTCTTCTTCTAATTCAGGTACATCTCTAGATGAAATTGTAAAAAATCTAACTACTAACAATCTGCAATTTCAATAGAGTATGTAGCAATTTCAACAAAGTATGCAGGAGCATATTCAATAAGGTATACAATAGATTTATTAAGAGACAAAAGCAAGCTTACAGAATGTTGAAAACCAATTGGGTAAGATGGTAGTGAGGCTCAATCATATAGAATCACTAAGCGAAGGAAAGCTACCATCTCAACCCGAGGTGAACTCGAGGAACGTAAGTGTTATCACCCCAAGGAGCGAAAAGAAGATTGAGGGTCTTAAGAGAACTCCACCAAGGATTGCTAATGAGGAAGAAATTGAGAAGGAGTTGGGAAAGGAAGAAAACACTTCATCGAGTGCAAAGGTAAACTTTGAAAGGCCAATTATCCTTAGGACTAATCCTCCACCTTTTCCTAGAAGATTGACAAAACCGAACAAGGAGGAGAAAGATAAGGAGATACTAGAGACTTTCCAGAAAGTGGAAGTAAACATCCCTTTGCTTGATGCAATTAAGCAAGTGTCGAGGTATGCCAAATTCCTCAAAGAATTGTGTACACATAAAAGAAAGTTGAGAGGTGATGAAAAGGTGATGATAGGTGAGAATGTGTCGGTGGTTTTTAAGAAGAAGATACCTTCGAAATGCTAAAATCTAGGTATGTTCACCATTCCTTGCAAAATTGGTAACACTGTAACTAATAGAGCTATGCTGGATTTGGAAGCTTCAATTAATGTTATACCTAGTTCAATTTATGCTTCCTTAAATTTGGGTCCATTGAAAGAAACAAGTGTTATCATATAATTACTGACTACACTAACGCTTATCCTAATGGTGTAGTTAAGGATGTTTTAGTACAGGTGAATAAGTTAGTGTTTCCTGCAATTTTTTTGTTATTAATTTGAATGATGACACTTTATACAATCCAATACCTATCTTGTTAGGGAGATCATTTCTCAATACGACTTAGACTAAGATAGATGTAGAGGGCACCCTCATGGTGGAATTTGATAAAAAAAGTGGTTTATTGTAATGTTTTTGATTCAATGAAACATTCTCATGATGATCACTATGTTTTTTCTACTGATGTAATTGATTATTTGGTGCAGGAAATGTTTAAATTGAGTTGCAAGGATCATTTAGAAATAGTCTTGACTAAGTCTATGAAAACAGGAGGCAACAATGATGTTGAAGTGGGAGAAGATTTGGTTGAAATGGCAGCAACCTTGGAATCATTGGGAACTCTCCAAAGAGGTATGATTTGGCTTCCACGCAATTATCTAAATCTGACCAGAATTTATTACCTTATGATGTGCAGGCACCTAAAGTAGAACTGAATTCACCCCCTACACTCCTCAAGTATGCCTATTTGGGAGATAAGCAGACTCTCCCAATTATCATTTCGATAGAGTTGACTTCAGTTCAAGAAGACAGGCTGCTCCGAATGTTGAAAGAGCACAAGAAGCCCATCGGGTGGACGATTGTAGATATCCAAGGAATAAACTCGTCTATATGCATGTATCACATTTTTTTGGAGGAGGATAAAAAGTCGACAAGGCAAGCTCAGTGTAGGTTGAATCCTCCAATGATGGAAGTGGAGAAGAAGGAAGTGATGAAGCTTATCGATGTTGGGGTTATTTACCCGATCTATGAAAGTAAGTGGTTAAGTTTTGTTCAAATGGTTCCCAGAAGTTTGGAATCACAATTATGACCAAGTATTAACGTGAGTTGGTTCCCACCCAAGTGCAAACCAGGGGGTAAGTTTGTATTGATTATATGAAATTGAATTTAGCGACTCATAAAAACCATTTCTCCTTCCCTTTATTGATAAGATGCTTGAGAGATTGGCTAGTTATAACTATTATTGTTTTCTATATGGCTTTTCAGGTTATCTTCAGATACCGATCGCACCGAAAGATCAAGAAAAGACCACCTTCACAAGACTATTCGGTACATTCAATTACCAAAGGATGCCATTTGGATTATGCAATGAAGCCATCATATTCCAAAGATGTATAGTGAGAATTTTTTTCGAGTATGTTGAGAAGATCATAGAGGTATTCACGGATAATTTTAGTGTTTATGGTTCCTTTTTTGATGAATGCCTTAAGAATCTTGCTATTATCTTGGAACGATGCATTGAAACTAACCTTGCGCTGAATTGGGAAAATTGTCATTTGATGGTGGGTCAAGGTATAATTTTAGGGTATGTTATATCTGCTAAGGGCATTGAGGTAGATAAATCTAAGGTTGATTTTTTTTTTTTTTACCTTACCCCTCAACTATGTGGGAAGTGCGTTCTTTTCTTAGGTATGCAGTTTTTTATCGAAGATTCAGTAAGGAATTTTCAAAGATAGTTGCACCATTATACAAGTTCTTACAACAATATGTCTCCTTTGAGTTCAATAATAAGTGAAAGGAAGCATTCAACAAAATTATGGAGCTTTTGACATCCCCACCGGTAATTCAACCGCCAGATTGGAGCCTCCCTTCGTGAGCATGTGTGATGCAAGTGACTATGCAAGAGGGGTCAGTTCTAAGACAGAGAGTGGGAAACGCTTTGCATGCCATTTATTATACTTTAAAGACCCTCAATCCAACTCAATTAAATTATTCGACAATTGAAAAAGAGATTTTAGTTGTGGTTTTTCCTTTAGAAAAATTTCGGTGGTATTTTCTTGGTGCTAAAGTAATTGTTTATTCTTACCATGTAGCTTTACAATACCTACTCTTGAAGAAAGAAGCGAAACTGAGGTTGATCAGATGAATTCTCCTCCTTCAAGAATTTGACTTAGAGAATCAAGATAAAAAGGGGCCAAAAAATGTGGTGACCGACCACCTCAACAGTTTGGTCAAGGAAGAAGATGACATCCCTTTGAGAGAGACATTTCGGGATGAACAATTATTTTTTGCCAATGTGACACCACCATGGTATGTAGACATTGTGAATTTCTTAGTTACTAATAAATTACCAAAGGATGCCATTTGGATTATGCAACGCACCCGCCACATTCTAGATATGTATAGTGAGAATTTTTTCCGAGTACGTTGAGAAGATCATAGAAGTAGTCATGGATGATTTTAGTGTTTATGGTTCTTCTTTTGATGAATGCCTTGAGAATCTTGCTATTATCTTGGAATGATGCATTGAAACTAACCTTGCGCTGAATTAGGAAAATTGTCATTTTATGGGTCAAGGTATAGTTTTAGGGCATATTATATCTGCTAGGGGTATTGAGGTAGATAAATCTAAGGTTGATCTTATTTTTTCTTTACTTTACCCCTCAACTGTGCAGGAAGTGCGTTCTTTTCTTAGGTATGCAGGTTTTTTTCGAAGATTCATTAAGAAATTTTCAAAGATAGCTACACCATTACATAAGCTCTTACAACAAGATGTCTTCTTTGAGTTCAGTGATAAGTGAAAGGAAGCATTCAATAAAATTAAGGAACTTTTGACATCCCTATTGATGATTTAACGGCAAGATTAGAGTCTCCCCTTTGAGAGCATGTGTGATGCAATTGACTATGCAATGGGGGCAGTTCTAGGAAAAAGAGTGGGAAAGGCTTTGCATGCCATCTATTATGCTTGAAAGACCCTCAATCTAACTCAATTAAATTATTTGACAAATGAAAAGAAATTTTAGCTATGGTCTTTGCTTTAGAAAAATTTCGGTTGTGTTTGCTTGGTGCTAAAGTAATTGTTTATTCTGACCATGCAGCTTTACGAAACCTACTCATGAAGAAAGAAGCAAAACCAAGGCTGAAAAGATGAATTCTTCTCCTTTAGGAATTTGACTTAGAGATATGAGATTACAAGGGGTAAAAAATATGGTGACTGACCACCTCAACAGTTTGATCAAGGAAGAAGATGACATCCTTTTGAGAGAGACATTTCGGGATGAACAATTATTTCTACTAATGTGACACCACCATGGTATGCAGACATTATAAATTTCTTAGTTACTAAAAAATTACCTGTTGGATTGTCAACGAATCAAAGGGACAATCTGTAGGATGAAGCAAAGTACTATGTTTTGGATGAACCATATCTTTGGAGCCATTGTGTAGATCAAGTCATCGAGAGGTGTGGACCTGAAAGTGGAACACCCTCAATCTTAGCCTTCTGCCATTCTTATGCATGTGGAGGAAATTTTGGAGTAAAAAGGACGACTCATAAAGTTTTGGAGGGCAGTTTCTACTTGCCCTCATTACTCAAAGGTGCAATCATATGACAGATGCCAACGGTCAAGTAATCTGTCCTGTAAGGGTCAATTACCCCTAATTCCTATGCTCGTTTGTGAAAATTTTGACGTTAGGGGTATTGAATTTATGGGACCTTTCCCTTTGTATTTTTGCTTTAATTATTTATTGCTTGTAGTTCATTATGTTTCTAAATAGGTGGAAGCCAAAGCCACCAAAACTAATGATGCCAAAGTTGTTGCAGATTTTGTTAAAGCAAACGTTATTTCTAGGTTCGGGATACCAAAAGTAGTCATTAGTGATAGAGGAACCTATTTTTGCAACAGGGAGATAGAAATAATGTTTAGAAAATATCACATCATGCACACGGTTTCCACCTCTACCATCCCCAAACAAACAGATAAGCTAAAGTATCAAACTGGGAAATCAAGGCAATTCTAAAGAAAACAATGTAGCCCAATTAGGATTGGAGCGTAAGACTAGACGATACACTATGGGCTTACAGGATGACCTACAAAACAATAAATGGGATGTCTCCGTATAGACTGGTGTTTAGGAAGCCTGTCGCATTCTGATGGAATTGCAACACAAGGCATATTGAGCTGTAAAAAAATGCAACATGAATTTGAATGATGTAGGTGTGCATAGAAAATTGCAGTTGCAAGATTTGGAGGAATGACCCTTGTTAGAATGCAATGATATATAAGGAGAAGACGAAAGCTTTTCATGATCAATAATTTTGAACGAAAAGCTTCTCGGTGGGCTAGAAAGTGTTGCTATATCAATCTTAGCTCAAATTATCCCTAGGTAAGTTGCGTTTTCATTGGGTTGGTTCGTTTTTGTTATTTATGTCTTTCCTTTTAGTGCAGTAGAGATATAGAGTCTAAAGAATAACAAGACATTCAGAGTGAATGGTCATCGCTTGAAGTCATATTATAAAGGCATCCAAACGGAGGATTTGGAAGAGTTGAAGCTGGAAGATGTGATTGGCGTCACTTGATGCAAGCAATATGGAGTCAAGCTAATGATAATAAACAAAGGTGCTACTTAGGAGGCAACCCAAAGGAAGTTAATTTCTATTTATTTACATTTTCACATTTGTTATTTTTCGTAAAATACTCCATTTCTTGCATTTGATGTTACATCGAGAAAAATGTAAGTTTTAAGTGTAAGGGTGGGGATAGTAGTTTTTACGCATGTTTTTAAGCTTAATTGTTGCTTATGTGGCTTCTTAGGCGATTTTCAAAATCAAACAAACAAAAGCAAAAATTTTCTCATTTTCTAATACTTTTAAGACTATGTAGCCATATTGGAGTGTGAATTAACTAGAAAAATCTGTGATAACTTTAGCATGTAATTTTGCTCATGTGATTGGTTAAAGTGCATTATCTTTAGAAGAGTAATAACTAGTGGTAGACAAAAGCTAGTTAGATTTTGAGCCCTATTAGATTGACACATCTATGTCAGTCTCATTGTCTTTTGTTTATGTGTGTGACCTTCATGACATGTACATCTTGATTTTGCTTTGATTTCTATTTAATACCACATTTTTATCACATGCATTAACATGAAAATAATTAGGCATTTTTTTGGTTTTTATAAGCTACATTAGCCAAATAGTCTACCCATTGATGTGAATTTTCCTTTGTTAAGCTCCTTTGAGCTTTATTAGCCTTTTTTTGTATTAACCACAGTACATGCTATTAAATGTAACCAAATTTCCTACCCAAGCCATAAAGCTAGTGGACCATTTATTAATTGTTTATAATTGTAGATGTATAAAAGTCTAAGTGTAGGGGTATGTATATATATGGGTTGGTTATATTTATTTGGATGTCATATTATGAATTCCATTATTGGTATAGCTTCTTTTAATTTTTATATAAAAAAAGAGAAGAGGAAAAGAAAAAAGAAAAGAAAAGAAATATTTAAATAAAAGGATCAAGGAGGAAATTCATAAGTTTCACAACGTTATTATCTTTCCTTTTAAAGTTGTAATGAAAGGGTTTCTTAGGTATAATATGAATGAGGGAGATGTAGTTCTTAAGGATCACTCCCTATAGTTACAAAGTCTTGTTTATTATCAAATTTTGTGAGTGATATAAGCTTGATGTGGTTTATGGCGTGAGAGATCGAATTTAAACTAGGAAACATAGTTTTTGCAGTCATCATAGTTAATGTACACAAGTGTGAGTGAATGTTGGTTTTTGCGCTTGATGTTATATTGAGTTTTTTTTCATGTTTCACTAGCTTTGATGGCTTTTACACTACATTATCCAAATACATCTCTCCTTACCCTTGCCCACATTACAACCTAAAAATTCCTTTGATTCAAGATTTTGCACGTGACCTTTAGTGGGGCAGAAATGAAATGATTTACAAAGTTGTGGAATGCCTTGAATGTGAATGGTATTTGAGTGAAATCGTATATCTATCTTAATAACACATTTTCTAAGTCTACCTTTAGATTGCTCAGTTTCTAAAGGTAATGAATGTTGATTAATCATGAGTAGAAGCTTTGAATGTTGAGTTATTGATATGGTTTTTTAAAGTCATTTGTCTTTACTTATGATTATCAATTCTTAGGAAATATGGAAAATGAGTAAGTGTTTTAGTTTGTGACTTTGGTTTTGATGATTTGCTCAAGGATGGTCAAAAGCTAAGTGTGAGTGAACTTGGTATATGATTAACTATTGATACATTTAATCCATTACAGTTAGTGATTAATGCCTTAAACTGCTTAGGATACTCACTTTAGCTCATATTTGATTTTAGCTACATTTCAGAAGTGAAGGAGTTAAAGTGACCCGAAAGCATACTTATTAAGCCATCTTATCAATGTTCATACTCTATTGTCTTTATGGAGAGAGAAGAAAAAAAGATTAAAAGAAGAAAAGACAAAATAAAGCATAAAAATAGAGACCATGGCTGTAACAATTAAAATGTTAAAGCCATGAGACCAAGGCTGTAACATGAATTACAAGCCTTATTTTAACCTACCAAGGGACACCTCATGCTACCATTTTAACCCAGCTGTCCCATTTCATGCCAGCTATCCTTTTAACCTAGTTGTCCATTATAACCTAGTTTTTGGAAGATAGAAAAGAAAGGTGCGTGACGACAAAGTGAGGGGGTGAATAACGAAACAACATTGAAAATAGTAGTGGAGAGACCTCTAAGATGCCATTCATCATCAATTTTCTGGGTTTTCAATATGGAATGAGGAGATAGCTATGGAGACGTCATTCATCATCATTTTCTCTTTAGTTTTCAAGGAGGAATAACGTGAAAAATAAAGACAGCAGTGGACAACAGTTACTCTTCATCATTTTCTCTTCAGTTTTTAAGATGGAAAGAGACAAAAATGGTTATTCTTCTTAGAGATTAATGGAAAAGATGGAAGGCCAACATCTTGACACCAGTTTGAAGGTGAAATCGATGCCCGAGTCACTGTTAAGCTTATCTCATCTTGTTAATGTTGAATCTCTTTTTGGATTTTTATTGTTGTTTATCTCATCTTGTTAATGTTGAATCTCTTTTTGGATTTTTATTGTTGTTTGTGTTGATTGAATCGGGTTTTGTAAAGATAATCTTGATAGTTATTTGGATTATTCTATTACGAACCTACTGGTAGAATGTTGAATATAATTCATAATTGTTATATTTGATATTTGTTAGTAGCCACTAATAATCTTGAATCGTTAGAAACAACGTGACTTAGGTTAGATAACCCGAACGTGTGAGGTTACTGCCTATATTGATCCATTTTACACTTTGTAATGCGAATACCAAATTAAATCCAGAGATCATATCCTAGTTATCTGATGGATCGGTTTAATTAATGAGCATCTTTTAATTAAACACATCCTAAGGGAAAACTGGGATTAGCAAAGTGTATTGTTAGTCCACGATCAATAATTCAAGGAGAGGTGTGAAAAAATTAGAATGATGGGATATGCTTAATCATTTCTAGGCTAAGATTGATCCTAAATCTATAGTTTACACACATTTGATACTTTTATCTTTTTTGATTGTTTTTCTATAATTTATATTCACTAGTATAATTTTACTTTATTTTCTCAATTACATAAAAACCCAAAAGCTCCTTTTTATTTCCTTTGTATCAATTATTTTCGTTACTAGAATTAACCAAATATTCCCTGTGGATCTGATCCCAGCTCATCACTTCTACAAGTTTTTAGTGTGCAGAGTTAGGTAAATTTTCCAGTGCACTCAACACGCACTGTCACAACTCTCTCTACTTTAATTCAGATAAAGCAATTCTAGTTGAGTCACTTAGCCAAAGTAATATTCTTATAAACGTCTCAATAGTCTTCATAATGTTTTAACTGATATTTTATAAGCTCTTCATTAACAAAAATGTTGAACCAAGAAAGGTTTTAATTGATATTTTTAATGATAACAAAATAAATCACTAATAATGAGTTGACTATTTTGTTAAGAAGCAATATAAGAATAATAAAATAAAAAATATAGTTCATGAATTTGATAAAGAGAAGTTGAAGTTTGCAACCTTCAAAGAGAATATTAAGTCAAGAGCAAAAGAAGATCAAGTCAAGAACAAAAGAAGATCAAGGTATATTAAGATCATTGTTTTTTTTTTCATGCTAATTATAATCTTATTTAGTCACTTTGATGATCTTAAAGGCTCACCAAGCATAAATATTTCATATCGCTTTATTACATGAGTCTTTTCATTCATAAAGAGGTACTGAAGCATTTGATTTTAAAAGAAAAGGCTCTTGATCTTTCAATCACTCTCTGAGGGATATTTTAGAAGTTGTTTTAATTACAATTTAGGAAACAAATCAAGTTTGAACACTTGGAGCTATTAAAATCATTTTTTATGAGGGATTGGTTGACCAATATAGGTTAATGTCAACCAAAATAAGTTAAATACGTAATAGGTGAGTTTATTAAACCAAAATAAGTTAAATATGTAATAGGTGAGTTTATTAATACATTGGTCGACAAATATGATTGGGTGATCAACCAATGTACAACAACTAGCAAATTTTGTACATTAAATGCATATAGGTTGACTAATATAACATAATGATTGACCAATATAGGTTAAACTTGTAATATGATTTTTTCTTGATATATTAGTTTACTAGTGTAGGTTTATGGTTGATTAATATCCCTCTACATGACACATTAGTCGACCAATATGTCCTAGTGGTTAACCAATGTCTCAATGACTAGTGATTTTGTATATTTGATCCACACTAATCAATTGATATGCTATACTAGTCGACCATTGCTTTGCAAATAGCCACTGTAACAAATATTTTTTTCTAACAATTAGTAGGAGTCCGAAAACCCTGTAAATATAATTTTTCTAATTGGTTATTTTATCAAAAAGTATTTAGGTGTATTTTACACACATTTCTAAGAGTTTATCAAGTATTTGAGCATTTTTATCTCATATTTGTATGGGTGAGCCTTTTGATATTATCAAAGTGATAAAGTGAGCTATTTTGAGTTGTAAGCTTCTATTAGTTCTTATTGTTGTATTCGAGAATAACCTAAAATACATTGAAGTTAATATTTATCTTAGAGGAATATTGTAAACAGGTTCTTCTTTGCGAAAATAAAATGGTATAAAGGTAAGTTATAGTGAAATTTTAAAAAGAGTCTTGGTAGTAAACGTATGTAAGAGTTGTTTGTTAAACCACTATAAACAGTTTGCATTTCTCCTCTCTTACTCTTTTTACATTATTGCTTATGTGTTTTATTAAAATTTGTTATTTTATTTCAAAATTTTATATTGTATAAATTGTGTTCATTAACAAACTAAGTTAGTAACATCTTAAATAAAATTTATGAACACCTAATTCCCCCTTCTTAGGTGCCATTAGGGACTACAAGTAGTATTAGAGTGGATCTAGGCTAGAACTTCAAATAAAATCCTATAGCAAAGATTTTAATAGCATATTTAAGATCATCATTATCATCATTCAACCAAAAGGAACAAAACATTATTAAGGCCCCCTTATTTAATGGAAATGAATTTCTTTATTAAACATAAGTATGAATTTTTTTAATGATTGAAAGTGTAGACTAATGGGAAATAGTTTCAAATGGCCCCTTCACACATATGAAAATCATAAATAATAAAAAAGTCTCCAAAATAAAGGAAGAATGGAACATCAAGATAAGAGATTAATTTCCTTGAATAGTTAGGCCATACATATCTTATTTTATGTATTAGAAAGAAATGAATTCAACAGATTCTCTTTGGCCCCGTTTGGTTGGTAGGAAAGTAAAGAGAATTTGGAATCTGATTCCTTGGAAAATAAATCCATGGGAAAGTAAAGATATTCACATGTTTGGATACTTATAAGAATTCTAATAGGAATGTTGGGTGGATTCTTATTATAGTGTTTGGTATGCAACAGTATTTTATGGAATGTAATTTAATTTTGACTTGTGTTTCCAATTATATCCCTACAAACCAAATAAAAATTGTAATCAATAATGTTAATTTGTAATACAAGTTATATTATTAAATGTTAATTTTTTCATTTATGATATTCTAATCATATGATAATGTTATATCATAAAAATATTGAAAAATACTAAAAAAACCTTAGACGAGTACAAAGATAAATCTTAAAATTCAAATCAAATATTAAAATTTTTTCTAACATTGAAAATAAAAATACAAATGGTGCATTATTTCAACCAAACAATCTCAAAATTCGAATTAAAAAATGTCAAATATTTTCTGAACAATCTAAATTTAATAAATTGGAAAATCTTAAAAACTAATTACTCTTTAAATCTGCCTTAGAAATTCTTCTTTGTCAGCATCCTGAAGAGTGAAAAAATAATCCATATAATTTGGATTATTTACAAGTTTTATTCCATCTCTAATACGTTCAACTTGTGTTAAGTCTTTCATTTTCCTAAGTTCATCTAATTTACGCTTATTCTCAAATTCCTTTTGATTCGACCCTGCAATAGATTCTGCAACTTTAGCCATTTGCTCGTTAGATTTCTCCAAAGCTTCAGTAAGCTTTTCAGTGATATGGTCCAAACATGAAACTAAACTATCAGTACTCCTCTTCCTTTTGCGATGTGTTTTCTTTGAACTTCCTTCACCTTGAGAATTACCTCTGATTGGTTGACAAAAGTAGTAATCAAGGGAATATCAACGACAGTAGAACTTGTGATATATTTAACTAACTAACGATGACAACGTTACCAAAAAGATGAGTTATGTCACTGTCAAAGAAAAAGAAGATCAGTACTCAAAGAAAACAAGAGACCCTCGTGGGAACCACCAGAAAATCTTTAAATACCCAGAATCTTTAAAACATCAACTATGACTGTGTCAACGAAAAAGATCAGTACTCAAAGAAAAAGAAGAGAATCTCGTGGGAACCTAATAACGGGAGTCGAGAGAGAGAAGTTGAAGAGAGGTAGGTTTTATAAAAGATTTTCGCAGAGATGAGATAGAGAGGGGGTTTTGACTAACATTTTTTTATTAAATTCCTAGGGAAAGTAATTTAAATACCAAGGAGGCGATAGGAAATAGAATCCAAGGAAAGTGCTACTACTTTCCCTAGATTGGGAAAGTTTTTACTTTCCTAACTAATCCAAAACATGAACCAAACATGATAATTTAAATTTTAGGAAAATAATTACATTCCCAAACAAGATTCCAAGCCAACCAAATAAGGCCTTTATGTGAAATTTCTTATAAAATTTGACATTCATTAGAAATTAAAGATGAGGGCACAAATCAGGCTAAAAAGAGGAAAGGGAGCATATTAAACCACTAATATGAATTGTTTTAAATGAAGCATAATAAAAGTGTCTAAAGAATTTATACGAGATTTATTGATATTATTAATGCTCTCAAGGTCTCAGAAAGTCTTATACCAATATTAAATGGTAAGAAAGTTGCTCAGGTCACTTACGATGTGGGAAGCTAAAGTAACAACTATACAAGAAGCTAAGGTTCTAAGAACACTACCATTGGAGGAGCTCATCGGATCGCTTCTCGCATATGATATAAGATTTCAAGAGAAATAAGAAGAAACAACAATTTTAAAGAAAAAGGAAATAACATTCAAGCTTATAAGGGAGGAATCAAGTAAAGAAGAGACATGTACAAGCAAAAATGATGATGAATACCTTACCTTTATCACTAGGAAATTTAAGAAAATTTTTAAGAGAACAAATTTCTCTAAAATAAAGAACTTTAAGGAAGGTAAAGTTGATTCAAAATCTAAATCCTCTAACATTATTTTTATAAAATGTATAAAACTTGGTCACTTGAAGTTATAATGTCCTTCAGTAAAAGATGATGTCAAGTATGAAAAAATAATAATAAAAAGGAGAAGAAGAGAAAAAACGAGAAAAAAAACACTTAAAGCCTCAACTCAGGATGAAACAAGTAAATTTGAAAATAATCTCTATGAATAAGAGATATCTTATATACGCTTTAAGGCTAAAGAAGATGATAAGAAACATAAAACTCTAATTCATATGATAGTGATTTGATTTGATATGATAAAATAATCAAAATTTTAGAAATAATGAGTAATAAAACGAAGAAATTTTCTTACAAACTTAAAGAAGTTCAAAAATAGTTTGATGCATATATGAATGACAATGAAAGTATGAAAAGTGAATTTTATAGCATTGAAGAATCTAAAAAGGTGATCATTAATGATAATCATATATTAGATGCATTAAAATATGAAAATGAGATACTAAAAGGGATATCAATGTTCTCAATAATTAATGATTAAAATTCAGCATTAAAATATGAAAATGAGATACTAAAAGGGATATCAATGTTCTCAATAATTAATGATTAAAATTCACAAAAGGAAGTGAAAAATTAGAAAACATGTTATAGGCTCAAAAGAATTTCAATAATAGGCAGGAGGTTGAGTATACTTATGGGAGTGCATCCACCACCAAGACTACATTTGTCAAAGGAAAGCATTGTAAGTGAAGAACCATTGCCTAATGTGACAAATGAGTATGGGGCATCCATATATAATCATATGCATGAACATGCCACATCCACTATGACTCATTCTAAGAACAAACATCATGCTTTTGTATATAGCTTACAATCTGAGCATAGTGTTCAATGTTATCAAATGAAGAATAGGCATAACTTTTATGATAACATACAAATCCACTTAACACCCTATACCTTCATTCATAATATGTATCATACATATAGTCATGGTAGGATACGTCACTACCCAGAAAAACATTCAACACCTTTAATATCCAAATTGGACATATTAGTAGACAGTGTTTCTTTAAATAAAGAGTAGTAAGTAAACTTTTAAAATTATAGGATGAAAAGAATAAAGATACTACTAATAAAGGACTTAGTTTATAATAGACTACTCTAATAGAGCATATTCCCGAGCATATCAGAGAATATTTGGGTTTATACTCTACTGAAATGATATGTCAGAAAACAATTCAAAATATGTTTCCACTTTACACATGAAATTATGTAGCATGGAGGCATTTTAATCAACAAATTGCCAAAGTTTGACCTTACTTTCAAAAATACCTTTTATATTATTACAATTTGGAGAATATTCAAAAGACATAAAGAAAATCTAATATCAACAGGTTAATATGACAATGTTATTCATAATGTAAAATAACTAGAGACATCTGTAGTTACAACTGATCCCAACCACTAACTCATGTCTAAATGTAAAGGTTATACTCCAACTAGGTTAGCTAGATCTCTCCTGGGCCTGAAAAACAATGTTGCAATTTTGATGAGCTTGTGAACTTAGTGAGTGAACCATCATTGATGTATTCACTCAAGTCAGATCACAAAAACAAGTATATCATAACATCCAATATTGAATTCCACATCACATATCATCACACTTCAACAGGTACGTCATATAAGCTAGCATTGCATATCTCAACACATCCTCATTTACTTCAACTATATTTCACTATTTCAAAACAATTTAATAATTCATTTCAATTCAATCATATGATACATGTAGTGATGTATATACAAATGCACATGTGTTTCCATTCTCATTTTTGTTTTGTTGTGACCAAGTGCTTAGTAATCTAATCTACTATCCCATATCCATTATGGATACCAGGCTTATTTCTGACCAATACCTATTGTGGATACCAAGTCTATGTTATCTAAGCCTGAGGCTCTTTTTCAAAATCCTGAGCTCAAGGCTCTTTTACTCATATTGGTCACTTTGGTCACAACTCCTTTATTTAATCATGCATTTCACTACTCACAATTGGCTACTAGCTTTATTCTTAACCTTACCGGTTAGCGAAATAGTTACTGATTAAAAAAACAAATTTATAATTAAAATTTTCACATTTTAACCTACTTCATTTCTTTATAGACAATTATTTACTTGAAAGGTAACTAGGATTATTTACCAATTTAAAGGACTTATAATGATAAACACACGAAGGTGAGTGACATAAAATGTAAAACTAAGTGCCATATCCTAATTAACATACATGTTTATATTAAAGACTCTTAACATATAACTTCCTAAGTTAATATAATTTCACAAATTAAACAATTTTGTTCAAAAATAAACTAATTCTCATTAAAATTTTAGTCATTACCCATTCAGACAGTCAAGCATATGCAAACCAAACGAAAAAAGAAAAAAATTAGAAAAATCATGCAAAAAAGTGCACATTACAAAACATGGGAAGTCATATATACAAGTAACATACAATGAGTCATATATATAAGCAACATGTAATGAAAATGCAATTGTATACCATTCCCCCACACGTGAATGACACATTGTCCTTAATATGTGAAACTGATATGCAATGTAGCAAAGATAAAAAAATAAATGAAAAGTAAAGGCAAGATAATGCTTATGGAGATTGTGGCGGTAAAGGTTTCAGTGACGACAAGTGTACTCCTTAAAGTTCAAAAAATTTAAGGAGTTTTTTTGTAACATCCCCTCACCAATAGGAAGGGTATAGTGGTAATTTGAAATGTTTAGGAGTGTTTATAGTGTATTGACATA
>JAOQMS010000179.1:21437189-21450432 GCA_027563885.1 Erythroxylum longipes
ACTAGAAGAGGTGGATTTGAGGAGATTATGAGTAAAAGGGATGTTAGAATGGAGTTAGGATCCATTGGAGGGGTCTTCGAGGGTGAAAAATTTCCAGACCAGAAGGTTACACGGTCAGGCCGTGTATATTCACACTGTCCGTGTATTCCCTATGCAGAGAAATTTCCAAACTAGAAGGTTACACGGTCAGGCCGTGTATATTCACACTGGCCGTGTATTCCTGACACAGAAAAATTTCCAGACCTGAAGGTTACACGGTCTGCCTGTGTTATTTCACACGGCCCATGTTTTAACCCTCCAAATGACAAAATCTAATTTTAAGTTTTTCACAAAAGTTATAGATTCAAAAGTCCTCGTTAAAACCGTCCAAAGAATACCTTAATCCGATATCCCTAGTGAATGTTATGCCAATTGTTCCGAGATAGGTACAACGTGATTGAGGATATGAGCATGGTCGATTCTTTTGGCCATAATTTCATAACCCGACCTCCAAATTAAGTGATTCTTAAAGCGATAAATTCATGACACATTTTTCTACCTTTCTAAAAAAATTTGTATCCTTTTGTGATTATTCTAAGTAGATTGACGGAAAGAGAATGAGGGATCGGTTGGAAGGGCATAATTAGGTTATAGACATACTTTAGATTTATTTTTGGTATATCTTGAGCTATAAAGCTCCAAATGAGATGGTTCTTATTTCAAGATAAACTAGAGACATAGAGCTACAATTGTTTTGATGAAGCCAAATTGTGATGTCGGTGTTGGCTGGTGTGGGCAACCCACCCTTGTGAGATGACGGCAAGGTGAGGGTTCATTAGAATAACCCTACAAGGAAACCCGCTTACGCTTTTCAACTTCGGAACGATTATTGGGCTCCGGGAACGGGGTCCAACATAACATTTCTCGTTTTCCACCCTAATTTTTTGTTGTTAATCTATTATTTTTTCTACATTTAATTATTGTAAAGACTATAATCCTGATTGATAATATAATGCAAAATTATGTTGATTGATATTATAATATAAAATTTATAACGTACAATAACAAGTATCTTGAAAATAACTGTAAATTAAGCATTCATACAAAAACTTTAGAGTAGCAAAACATCAAATACATTCACTTAAGTATGAAAATATTACAAAACTAAGCTATTGGTGAAGGAAGATGATCTGAGTGCTGTGATCAGCAATTTATATCATAATCATTTACCCCAGAATATGTCAATTGGGTGCATATACATTATTTGTAATGTGTACAATAAATATTCACGTGTGTATGCTAATGATATGTATAGCAATGCACCTTATAATTTTTCAATGCAATTCTCATTTACAATGGTCTAGGACCCTATGTCTTAACCCTCAATATGGAATAACGCGATATTATGGCTAGATAGTGCAACAGTAGGGCTATTAGATGGTACAGAGACTATACGTGGAGAAGGCGATAGCTCATCTAGATGTGCACTAGCTAAACGTGTAGCACCTTGTTCTGTACCATCTACATAATGTGATGCTCCACTTGGACATGTACTGGCTCAAACCTTGACCGCAACACTTCTTGTTTTCTCTTCTGTGACATATTTTTGACATGAAATTCACATTTTATTGATTATTGCACTAATATAAAATATAAATTAAATATAACAATATGTTGTTGATGCAATAATAAATTTATTCATATAATATTCTATTACTTACACAAGTTAATCGTTATCATCACTTATTTGTAAACCAAAATCATTATTATCTTCTTTTTCTTAAGAATTAGAATCAAAGTTAGACTCCTCTTCAGATCTCTCGCCCTCTATAGATTCCTCATCTTCTTTAGATGAAATTTCAAAATATTAATTATTTGGATCGTTCAAAAGTTCATTCTCGTCATATGTTACACATGTTTTTATTTCATTGACATCTTCTTAAAACGCTTCACTTTCAATTCTCTTATTTTCTCCTTTTCCATGTAATTCAAAAACACCTCTAGGTTTTACTTTGAAAGTGGCCAATCAATCTAACTTATCTCATCTTAAGTTAGGAAAAGGAACAGAATACACCTAAGTCGCTTGCATCACCAACCTGAAGGGTTCAAATTGTCTAAATCTTTTTTGCTGGTTGAATTCAACTAGATTGCATCGGTTGTGTATTTTTGTTCCAACATTAGGAGTTGGATCATGATAGGTGCTTAATTGATTATAAAATTATTCTATAACACTTAGTGATTATTGACATGAAATTGCTTAAGATACTCACTTTGACTCATATGTGATTTTAGGCATAATTCGAAAGTAAAGAAGTTAAAATGAGTCAAAAGCATGATATTTGGGCCATTTTTCAAAGATTAATTTTCACTTGTCTTTATAAAGCAAGAAGAAGAAAATTATAAGACAAAAAGAAGACAAGAAAAATAGAAACACAAATTAATCAAAGTTGTTATTATGCATAGATCATGCAAACCCATGCAACGTGTTTTATGGAATTAAATGAAGACAAAGCAGCTAAAAGAAATAGTATGAAAGGATAGTAAGATGGAAGCAAAACATCAGCAGGTGGATTAAAAGAAGAAATCAAAACGCATGAAGCAAGACATACAACGTAGAAGCATAAAACAATACAGCATATAAGGAGGACCAAGCATGCCAAAACATTGACAACGTCTGTGTTCAACGTAAATGTCTGCATTAAACACAGCGTTAAAAAGAGGACATGCATAGTAAAAGGGGGTTCCAACAGTTCCAACAAGATATACAACGGCAACTTTAATGAGTTATACAACAACTGTGGTAGGATACAACATCTATACTCCATAACATGGCAAGCCAAATGGGTGAGATGGTAGTGAGGATCGACTACTTAAAATCACAAATGGAAGAGAAGCAGCCATATCAACCTGAGGTATACCAAATGGACATTAGTGTAGAAACTTCATAAGTGATGAGGAGTTTGAGAATTTTGAGAGCAATACTTAAGGAATTGTATGTGAAGAAGAAATCAAGAAGGAGCTCGAACCAGAAAAAAGACATATCATTTAGCTCGAGAGTGAGCATTGAGTTCATGATTATTTTTTAGACTAACTCTTCACCTTTACATAGCAGATTAAAAGAATTAAATGGGGAAGAAAAAGGTGAAGAGACATTTGAGATCTTTCCAGAGCTCATGAACTTAGTCAAGATTGAAAGTCAGAGGATAGGGAAGATGCTGAATATGAAGGATCATCAACTGAGACCCTATCTTGAAGATCCTCATATGGAGGAGCCGCATGTGATACCTGAAGATCATAATTTTGTCACGTGAGGAGGAAACATGGAGTAGATTCAACGACCCTAAACTAAGGCACTTCTTAGGCGGTAACCCAAGGGAAGTAAATCTCTTTTCTTTACATTTCCACATTACTTTTTATATGCATATGTTTTTTAAAATTTGTTTATCCTACTTGTTTTAATTTTTCAATTAAAATGAGAGAAAGAAGAAACAATAAAACAAACATTTTCTCTTTTCTGTTGATTCTAGGTCTATATAGTCATAATTAGAGTGTGAATTGACTAGAGAATTTTGTAAGAACTTTAGCATGTACTTTTACTCTTGTGATTGATCGATGTGCATTATCTTTAGAAGGATAGTGACTGTGTTAGACAAAGTTAGTAAGATTTTGAGCCTTATTTGACTGACACATTCATTTCAGTCTCATTGTCTTTTGATAATGTGTGACCTTCATGACATGTGCATCATGATTTTGCGTTGAATTTTTATTCGAGACCACATTTTTATCATATGCATCAACATGGATATGATAAGGCATTCTTTGCTTTTCTGAACTACATTAGCCAAATAGCCTACCCATTATATGATTTTCCTTTTTGATAAGCCCCCTTGGGCTTTATTTTCCTTTTCTTTGTGTATTAGCCACATTACATGCTTTAACCTAACCAAATGTCCTTCCTAAGCTCGATGCTAGTGGAACATTTATTGATTGTTGAGTTTCTGGATATACAAAAGTATAAGTGTGGGGGTATGCATATGTGAGGGTTGGTTATAATGTTGGAATGTTATTTTATGCCTTATCATTGAAATTCCTATCTTGATGTAGTTTATTTTAATTTTTATAAGAGAAAAGAAAAGAAAGGTAAAGAAAGAAAGAAAAGAGAAAAGCAAAATAAAAGAAAAAGAAAGAAAAGAAAAAAGAAAGAAAAAAAGTTTGCATAAATGTATCGAGGAGGAAATGTATATGTGGTTTGCAAAGTTATTCATGATTAATGCACCCTCATAAAATTGTAATGAATGTGTTGTTGGAGTATGTTGAATATGAGGTAGATGTTGGCTTGGAAGGTTAACTCTTTTATGGTTTCAACCTATTGTCATCAATTTTATGAGTGATTCCTTTGGATTGATATATGCTTCATGTGGTTTGTGTGTGAGAGCTGAATTGGATTATAAAATATAAATGCTACATTCGTCATAGCTGACAGTACCTAGTTTTTGATGAGTGTTAACTTATGCACTTGGTGGTATAATTGAGTGTTGCTTTTGTTTCACTAGCTTAATAGCTTTTAAGTTACTTGACCCAAATACATCTCACTTTACCTTTACCTACATTACAACCTTGAAAAGTCCATTGATTCACAATTTCACTTATGACCTTTAATGGTGGAGAAATGAAATAATATTCAAAGATGTGGATTGTCATGATCATGAATGGTATTGAGTGTACCCATGGATATATTTAGTTAAATACATTTTCCAACTCTACTATTAGATTGCTCAGTCTTTGAAGAATATGAACGTCTACTATTAGATTACTAAGCTTTTGAATATAATGAACATTAATTAATCATGAGTAAAAGCTTGGAATGTTGATTTCTTACTATGCCATGACTTCTGAAAGTCATTCATCCTTTTTTTATAATTACATAGTTTTGGAACACATGGGAATGGAGTAAATGTTTTGGTTCTTTGAGCTTAATTTTAATGTTTTTCCTGAAGATGGCCAAAAGCTAAGTGTAGGAGAAATTGATAGGTGCTTAATTGATTATAAAATTATTCCATAACACTTAGTGATTATTGACATGAAATTACTTAAGATACTCACTTTGACTCATATGTGATTTAGGCATAATTCCGAAGCAAAGAAGTTGAAGTGAGTCGAAAGCACAATATTTGGTTCATTTTTCAAAGATTAATTTTCACTTGTCTTTATGGAGCAAGAAGAAGAAAATTATAAGACAAAAAGAAGAAAAGAAAAATAGAAACACAAATTAATCAAAGTTGTTATTGTCCATGGACCATACAAACCCATGCAATGTGTTTTATGGAATTAAATGAAGACAAAGCAATTGAAATAAATAACATGAAATGGCAGTAATATGGAAGCAGAATGCACCAACAGGTGGATTAAAAGAAGAAATCAAAACACATGCAGCAAGACATGTAACATAGAAGTATAAAACGATGCAGCAGTAGGCTGGGACACTGATAGGTGTGAAATGCATCATATTTTAGGGTATAGTTTGATATGTGTTTACCCGTTTATTCAATTGTTTAGTATGTATTTAGGGTAGAATTGTGTTAGTTTGTGATTTATTTGTGTTTTAAGTGTTTTATGGGTTAGAACAATCCTTTGAGCTTAAAAATGACATTTTTGAGGTACATTGATGTATTTGATAGTGTTTTAGGGTAAATATCCAAAAACGGAGAAGTTTTTTAGCAAATTGGGGACAATTGCATGGCCCTCGTTACAAAAAGGACTGATATAGGCCACGATTGTGGCCTACATCGGGCAGATGTATAGTCACTTCCAAACTTCGCATTTCGAGGAATTTTTTGGACCTTTTAGACCTTGGAAAAACCCTATTTCAACCCTAAACATAAAAGAACATAAATAGAACAACAATAATAGAAAGAAGGAGCTTTTGCATCAGCCACTTTCAAAGAAACTCTAGAGAGAATTATCGAGAGATAAAGAAAGATAAGAAGGAAAAGAGAAGAGAAGAAGAAGACGACTCGATGTACTTCCCAAATCAAGAATTTCTCGATGTTGTTACCTTCTCCCGTCCATTCAATTTCGTATTTCCTCTTTTTTTAGTTTTATTATTGTATAGAATTCGAACAACAGTTGATGGTAGGATTTTTGGATGTTGATGTTGCTTCTTAACTCACCTTTGGGATTTTGTCTTTGATTTAATGAAATCTGATTTCTTATGTGTTATTTGGATTTATTGTGATTTAATTCTAGACGTGCATAATTCGATATTAAACTGAGAGTGTGAATCGAGTGAAAAATTATTAAATTGGGCTAATAAGAGTTAAGTGATTTGATAGAACAAGAACTAAATCAAATCGGTAAATTGTGCGAAGAGAGATCTTACATAGGTTTGTGATAGTTTATTAGACAACTTAAGAGCTAATTAGGGTTTTGGATAGGTTGTTAATTGAGAAAGTGCAACTTCCATAATCTGATTAGGGTTTATAAATTAAGGTTAATGGTTATAACTTGAGAGAGAGTAATCAATCCTAGGATAGTTTAGGAACAATAATCCAGTAATTCATAATTGATTAGGTTAGCGTTAAAGATAGGTAAAATCCCCTTTCTCTCAATTGGTAATTCCTTAGGTTAATTCTTGAGTGTGTGTTGTAACTGCTAAATTGTTAATATCTTCATGATTGATTCTTGAATTGATTGAATTGAAATCTTATTTTAGTTTCGTTACATTTTGAATTTCTGCAATTTATTTTGGCCTTAGATTTTAAGATTAGATTATCCCTCCTCATAGGATCAACGCCTTAGGTACTTGCAGATTATCGATGCACTTGCGAATTATCAAGATTAATCAATTAAAACTTACACACATAAGAAAAATCGATCATGTTTTTAGCGTCGTTGTCAAGGAGGCGATTAGTTTAGGTTTTTAGTCTAAGGCTTCTTCACTATCTTTTATGTTAAAAAAATAGAGAAAGAAGTTTGGGGCATAAAGTAGAGACACATCAAGATATCTTATAGTGAGAATGAGACATTTGAGGAGCTAAATGCCAAAAAGAAATGGAAAAATCAATGATGAAGGGTAGATATTATAGGGAGCAAGGAACTTTTGCAAACTACAATGATGCATAATATGGTTAGGGAAGTAACGATCCTTATTGGAACATGTACACTCCGAAGTGGCA
The DNA here is from genome assembly GCA_027563885.1 of Erythroxylum longipes. Classification (NCBI taxonomy): domain Eukaryota; kingdom Viridiplantae; phylum Streptophyta; class Magnoliopsida; order Malpighiales; family Erythroxylaceae; genus Erythroxylum; species Erythroxylum longipes. Next base: position 21,444,344 of record JAOQMS010000179.1, read on the forward strand.
GAACCACCTAAATTTCTATTGGTCCAAAAATGTAAGGACTCACTTAGGACATTAATACCTATTAGGATTTTAGCAAGATGAGTCTAGTTCATGTGATTCTAAATTGGACAAGATGCTCGATAAGCTCACAGATATAGAAGAGGGCTAGAAAAAAGAGCAATTTGATCAAATAATGGAAAATCATGCTTCATCTATTCACAACCTAGAGAACCAAGATAGAAAACTTTCCCGTGAATTTTGTAAGAGAAGTGTGGAAGATGCTCTAAGTAATATGGAATTATATTAATGAGAGCAATATGAGGCTATCACACTTAGAAATGAGGAAGAACAAGAAGAACCAGTGGAAAACCATGCTAAACCCTATCTTGTAGAAGACTAAGAGACGAGGAAAGAGGATAAAGAAAATAATGACAACTCTCCCTATTATTATTTAGATCTTGGTATACCATGCTTGAACATTGAAAAAATTGGGGAAGATGTCCATGAAGAGAACCTCATCATTCGGATTAGTGATGACCAAGTGGCATTCAACATGAATAATGTATTAAAGAATCCATAGGAGGGCGACTCATTTAGAAAATTTGATGTGCTCAAATCTTTGAAAGGATGAGAGGACGAAGAACAAATGACAACAGACCTCAAGTTTGAAGAACTTATGGAAGTTTTTGTTCAAGAATTTAAAGAAGAAGAGGAGATGAGGGAAAATGAGGAAGACCCAAGAAGAGAACAAATCACCCTCTTATCGGGCAAACAGCTGGATTCCATAGAAAATTCAAGGATTTTTATTATTCCCTGTTTTGTTGATAGTTCGCTCGAAAAAAGGACATTACTGAGCTTTATTGGTTTTCATTATTTTATCAATATTGTCCTTCTAATCATTTTGCAATTTTTAGCTTACTCACAGGTTACAAAATTGATGTTGAATGAAAAGGGTGGAAGCAAATCGCTCATAACTGATCCCGACTGAGTTTCCAATGATACAAAGTCAAGCCAATGATTATAAATTAGCATGTTTAGGTAGATTTAAATTGTTATGCAGTTAAAGTTGTTTCATTTCCATAAATAAATATCAATAATTTAGAATGCATTGCCCTACTAATTCTCTTACTCTCTCTGAATCAATTATAAGATAGAAAAGCAAACTCGGCATCAAGCGCATTTGGTCTCTGCCTTCGACACATCACCACCTAAGTCACCATGATGATTTCTTATTCTAACCCTTTTCTTTTCATTTTTGTTAGTATTTTGTTCTTTTGCCTTCCGTTTATTGTTTCATTCCCCCTTTTGTGCTTGTATGTTTTCTTCTCACATTGAGGACAATGTGTTGTTTAAGTATGGGTAGGGTTATGTGTTTTGCTTTAAATGTGAATTTTGCATATTGTATGATAGTCTGTTAGGTTGCATTTTGTGAATTGTGTCAATGTGTCAATGGCTTAGATGGATTGAAATTGATTTAATTTTGAACATAGTCTATTAGGTTGTGAAGACTCATTAGCACACAAAATTAGTGAATTACGTTCTTTGGCTAAATATGAAGGTTAATTAGGGTTTAGTGTGAGTTTGTTACCCTCTAAATTGTGATACTCATTCATAATTTTAGGTCTTTCGACTTAAGTAGCTTTGCTAATTTTTTTTCATGAAAACAAGTAGCTTAAGCAATAAGGTAGGAAATAAAAAATGTTTTGGTTAAGTTTATATAAATAACTATTCCGCTGGCCTTCGGGTTATGAATAGAGCTAGTATCTAGTTGAGAACCTGATGTAGCTGAGTAACTAGATCAACACGCATCACAAATGTGTGTCTCCACATCAAAAGGTTATAATGATGTTTCAACCAAGTAGCTTAATAAAAACATGATTTAGTCGAGTAATTAGATCGACATTCATCGCCAATGTTTACCTCTTAGTAAAAGACTAGGTTCATGTCTAAATTTTTTTTTAAAAAAATGTGTTTCCTAATAAAACCTACCAAACTTGTAAATAGCTTGACTTTTCATGAAAATGTACTTAGAAGTAGTTACAGAGTTCTAAAGAATTATTAATGTGTGTGTATAATTAAAGAGCGTGAGTAACTTGACATTTGAGTTTTGATTAATATGTATGTTTAGTCTAAAGCCCCTAGATGCTGATTTTTCATATTAATAATTTGGAACAACTTGAATGATTGTGTTTAGAGTTAAATTATTTCGTGAAGTTGAAGCCATTGCCTCATTTGTTGCATTGTGTGTTTTGTACTTTGTGTTTTTGTTGTTTTGTTTGCTTGAGGACAAGCAAACATTTAAGTGTGGAGATGTTGATAGGTGTGAAATGCAACATATTTTAGGGTATAGTTTGATATGTGTTTAGCCATTTATTCGATTGTTTAGTATGTGTTTAGGGTATAATTGTTTAAATTTGTGATTTATTTGTGTTTTAAGTATTTTATGGGTTAGAACAATCCTTTGAGCTTGAATATGATGTTTTTGAGGTACCTTGATATGTTTGGTAGTGTTTCAGGGTAAAGATCGAAGAACAGAGGAGTTTCGAAGTAAATTGGGTCCATTCACATGGCCCATGATATCATGATAGAAAGGCCTGACATAGGCCACGATCGAGGCCTGATATAGGCCATATCATGGCTTGCGTCAGGCAGATGTGTAGTCACTTCCAAACTTCACGTTTTGAGGGATTTTTTGGACCTTTCAGACCCTGGAAAAATCCTAGTTTAACCCTAAACATAAAAGAACATAAATAGAACAACAAGAACATAAAGAAGGAGCTTTTACATCAGCCACTTTCACAAAAACCCTAGAGAGAATTATCGAGAGATAGAGAAAGAGAAGAAGGAAGAGAGAAGAGGAGAAGGAGCTAACTCGATGTACTTCCTAGATCAGGAGTTTCCCAACATTGCTGCCTCCTTCCATCTGTTCAATTTCGTATTTCCTGCTATTATTTAGTTTTATTATTGTATAGAATTGGAATAACAGTTGATGATAAGATTTTTGGATGTAGATGTTGCTTCTAAACTAACCTTCGAGTTTTATCTTTGATTTAATTAAATCTAATTTCTTATGTGTTATTTAGATTTATTGTGATTTAATTCTGGACATGCATAATTCGATAAAAAACTGAGAGGGTGAATCTAGTGAAAAATTATTAAATTATTTTGATGATTTTTGCGAACTCAGTGAGTGAACCATCATTGATGTGCTCACTCATATCAAACCACAATAATAATTCACAATTCAATTTACAATCAAATCACATCACACATATTGAATATCACGTCACATTTCATTTTAGAACATTTTATTTCAAACATTCAAATCATACATATCAATTTGTATATGCAAAGCACATGTGACTCACTTTTATTGTTACTTTTTTGTGACCAAGTGCCTTTTTAACTGTCAATGCATGCTCAATGACAACCCTAGGTATGTATCCTTAATCATAAGTCTTGATCATTCCAACATTATAACTTGTATATGTCTAGCTTGCACTTAGGTTTATACCTTAATTATCCACCTAAACATATCAAACATTTAATCACTTAATCCATCATCAAACTAAGTTCATTTCAAGCTTTAATTAAGTCCAAATACACTAATTTAGACTTAGTTCAACAATTACACAACTGAAATTAACCCTTCAGAGCCTGGCCCACGATCATAGTGGACCTTCCCACGATCGTGACAAAAGCTTATGTAACAGGCCATGACCGTGGGGACTATGCCACGATCGTGACAAAACCTAAATAACCAGGCCATAATCGTGCACTACATTGTTTCCCCCAATTCTGCACAAATGTATCAACTTAGAAACATCACTAACACTTCAAATTTTCCAAAATTCATTTCTATTTATGTAACCTCATTTCATGTTAATTTAGCCACCATTTTGGTTATATTAAACCTCACAAATATCTACTCAATTGATTCATTTTCATTCACTTAATCTCATCATACATTCAGTCCTAACTTTTCCAGATTTTAACCATTTCATCCTATGTCAAACATATCTTCTTCATAGTTCATCATTGGACTTCATATCCTCATCATTTTTACCTTAATTCCATCCCAATATCATCCTTAAAACAATCCATAAACTGTGGTTTATCATCTATATAAAAATAGAACATAACATCATCATTCATTATTATACATAAATTCTAGTTCTTTTTATTTCAAGAACACTACACCAATCTTTTCTTTAGCTTCAAAACTCAATCTAATTCATCTTTATAACAACCAATGATCCATATTTTTAGACATCCAAAAATAGGACAAATTTATATCCATTCATTCATTAACGTTTTTGCACACTTTCATAGACCATTTACATTATCAATCCATCTCAAAACATCCCTAAAACAATTCATAAATTATTACTCATCATATACATAAAAACAGGACACAAACACATCTTTTTGTTCATCAACTTTCATCTCTCATTCAAACACCATTTTCATGATCATTCCATCTCTAAACTATCATCATATATGTTTCATTTAAAAAAAGCATGTAGAACCATAATATACATACTTGTTTTAGCTCAAAACCCTTCTCAAATCATCAAGTAACCCTAGCTCCAAGCATACACAATCTTCATAAATTTAAGGTAGAATATGTTGGGTTTTCATCAACGTGAAGAAGACAATAAGTTGTTGTAGTGATAAGATGAAAGATGGTGATAAAAACTCAAGATCGTGGGTTAACCTAACTCTCCATACATTATACGATCATCATCTTTCAAAAAGGAAAGATTAGGTTTTCTAGTAATAAGATGAAGAAGATAATAATGGTCTTGGAGTGTAAAGTGCAGGAGTTTGACAAAAATCAAAGTTTGTGAGGGTGAGAGTGAGTGTCGTGAGTGAAGAAGAGAGAAAATGAAGAAGATGAGAGCATTTTGTGAAAATGAAAGATAATAAAAAGTTGATCTTTCAAATGACAGAGTCGTAAGTGATAAGTGGCGAGTGGCAAGTGTTGTGACACTTGTCACTTACCACTTGTCATCTTTTTGTGGTCCTTAATTTGCTTTTAATAACTAGTTTATTTGTCTCCCAATTTATAAACCATTTGTCACCCAATTTTCTACGTCACTTGCCAATAAATCCTAATTCCACTTGTTAATTATTTCTACTACCATTTGTCACTTATTTCTATTACCATAAGTCAATTTGTATTGTCATTTGGCATTTTTCCTAGTCCAAAAATACAAATAATTTCACAAATTTCCTAAATTTAACAAATAATTCCAAATTAATAATTATAATTCACCAAATTAGAATTCACGACATAATAATTCACAATTCACATCATGACCATATAAAATCATTCGTACCCCAAAAAATGTCAATTGAGCGCATATACAATATTTGTAATGTGCACAAAAATAAAAATTCATATGTGTGTACGTTAATGTTATGAATGTCAATGTAATGCACTCTCATAATTTCTCAATGATATTTCGTATATATCTCGATAACCTAGGGCTCTAACTCTCAATATGAAAAATGGGATATTACAGACCTATGGAGGGCTAGACGTGTTGGAGCCCATTCTCGGACCCCAACTTTCATACAGAATATCATAGAACGTGAGCTTTTTCCAATACCAGACACTTTGACCATTATCGGGTCATCTTCTCAAAGCTCCCCTTTTAAGTTCAGCTCAGCTCTTCGAATCGTCGACTACTCCATTCATCCACTTCAACCCAAGAAACCTCAAGGAACAGCGTTGGCGAGTCCACACTTTACATATATACATGCTTCGGGGTTGTCGGTATAACTTTTGCTATAGACATCCAATTGAAGGTTTATTTAGATAGTTTGAAAGAGGATTTTAAGATCTACAACTTTCATGAAGACCTCGAAGGCCAATTATATCTTCTAGAGGGTTAAAAATAAGACAGACGGTAACCATGAACAGTAACCCAGACGATATCGTGAACAGCAACACAGACGGATCCTTGTGAATAGTACCACAGACGAAGTCTGTGAACAGTAACACAGAAGATACTCTTCAACTAATACCACTTCTTAACTCCTTCTTATAATCCTTGGCCTATGATCTATCCTCTGTGGTTGACTTTTATCTTCTGTGTTGACCC
>JAOQMS010000179.1:21450532-21460842 GCA_027563885.1 Erythroxylum longipes
CCTACTTCTTTCTACTTCTTTAAAACTAAGGAATAAGATGGTTTACCTTACAAGAAAATTTAGCTAAAACCCTTCCTACTATCTTTTCCTTGCTTTCTTCTTCTTCTTTCTCCTTGCTTTGTTTTCTTCTTCTCTTTTTCTGGACTATTCACGACTCTCACTCTTTTCTTTCTTCAAAACTCACGATTCCTCTCTTCTTCTTTGTCCTATTCAATTTAATGCAAATTTTTGTGTTTTTACCAATTTTAACCTTCCTTATACAAGCAATTCCTAATATCTCCTTCACCTTATTCTCTTCATCCTCTTTTAATTCACACCAACTTACTCACGACTCCTTCCTATTTTGTCTTATTCATTTAAGACATATTTCTTATGTTTTTACTAATTTTCCCTTTCTTTATTAGGAAATTCCTATTAACTCCTTCATTTAATTTTAATTCTTTCTTTAAATTCCTACCACCATATGAAATTTATAATACACCATATTAATCTCCAAAAATTTCTAATTCATAAATTCTAATCTATTTTCATGCTTGATAATTTAATAAAATAATTAAAATAAAATAAAAATATAAAAATCCTAAAAGTGGGATCCATTTCCCTTTCTTTCTCAATAATTAAACCAATTAAGCCCCAAATAGTGATTAAAGTTTGGCATGTGATCTCTCAACCTACACACTTTACTTAACCGTTAAATGGATATGAAGTAACCTATTGAACAACCATCAAAACATCTAAGATCTCTCTCTAAATGTCATGTTAGCTTGATGTATGAAGTTTTATCAAGGCTGCCCACTCTAATGGTACATACAAACTGATTTCCTAACTCCATATCTCAATGTAAGCAACACATATAAAGCCCACACATTATAAGCATTAAAGCAAACCATACGTTAAACCAAATTGAGTTCTTACATAGTTATGGTAAGAACAACCCTATAATCTACTTATAAATCCATTACAGTCATCAAAAACATCCTTAAAACAAGTCCATAAATATTCTCCATATAATAACCAAACAAAAACAAATGAGAGAATAGAGAATAAAAGGCTTATAAGTTGAAGAAAAAAGCTAGAACTTGGTGTGGAAACTTTGAAATCTCTTGAAATCACTTGATTCTCCTTGATAATACATGTGTTTATCTTCCTCATTTTGATGTGATACACGACCTATTCTATTTTCTAGCTTTTAAAATGGGGTTTTTATACCCCTTTGGGTGCTTAAACTGACTTAGGATGTAAGTGGAGCAAGTTGGAATTGCTAACTGGAAAGTTAGAAAATTCTAGCTTCTAGTCATGTTCGTAACCTATTGTTTTCTAGCTTTATTTTGTTCTTTTGTTTCCCCTTTGATACCTACAAGTCCGCATGTAAGTAAGTTAATAATCAACATAAATAAGATCCAAATCCTACCTAAACATTAAGATACAACCATGTAAAATGTATGTACATCAAAACACTTGAAAAGCATGCAAAACCTAAGCTTAAAAACCTTCATTTATCACCTAGCATGCAATTTATCATATACAATCACATACACATGCAATTTATACGAAAATAAGACAAAACCTAAGATAAACATCGTTGGATGTATACTAAACATACACATTATCATATAAATTGACTTAGACAATCCTATAACAAATATCACTTATCAATTGTTATCTATAACATATCATGAATTTCCTTCCAGCAGGGTATGTTATGCGGTATCATGTCTCCAAAAGTAAGTAACTGAGCCTTCATCTTCAACAAAATTTTCATCCTTATCTTTTTTTTATTAACAAAATGATTTCAGGGAGGCTCTTTTGGTTGTCAATTAAATCCTTACATAATATTTTCTTTTCATACTAGCTATACCCTAATGAAAATACAATGGTTTTCTAATATAGCTAGCTAGGTTATTAAACCCTTTAGTAGTCTAATATTTTAAGGCAATGTTATGATATTTATCCATATACGAATTACCTTTGCTTAAGGTTCTGCAACTCAACTACTAGTTTCCATTTTTTAATAGTTTATTATTAAAATTCCATGGTCCTGTTTCTATGATTCTTTAGGCTTCAGATGGTGAGTTAAACTTGAAAAGGAACAAGTCATCCTCATTAACTGGGGATTCCTTCAAACTATACTACTTCCAATACTTCTAGGCCCAAATTTTCATAATAAGGAATGGAGGTCTCTTGTTTAGAAAAAAAACAATCAATGTAGCATCCTATTTGGACACTCCTTCTTTCAAACGGAGAAGAGTTCCCTATAGCTTATAGCTAGGTTCTCTTGTTAGAATCTAGTCTTGTAGGAGGGTTTGGAGGTTTAAGTGAGTAAAGGTGGTGGGGAAGAAGAATAAGTAGAGAGAGAGGGTGGTCATAGGTGAGGTTTGCATGAAGGGGGTAGGAGCTAAAAGTGGAAAAGCCTCTAAAGAAAAAGGCACAAGGCTTGATATAATTCTCAAAAAAGAAATAAAGAATAGGAACTAGCAAAATCATGAAGATAAGATTTTATAAAAAGAAGAAGAGAGAAGAGTGATAAGGAAATAGGCAGGAAAATAAGCTAAAAGGAAGAAAACATTAGAAACAGTCAAGAGGAAATGGTGGAAGCAAAAAGTAATAAAAAAGAGAAGTGATATATAAGAAAAGGATCCTAATTAGGAAAGTAAAAGAGAAGAGAAGAAGAAAAGTAATAAATAACTAAAGCAACTGACAAAGGAAAAACATAAAGCTCTTCACATACACAGAGGAGGAGAACACTAAGAAGCTAAAGAGCATCAAATCACAGATGATACATGGAAAACATAAAGAGAGCATGCAAGCCATGCACCCGAGAAGAGAAAGGAAAAGTTTCTTTGTAAAAGTTTTATCAAGATGACAATCCATTTAAATTATTAAAATATCAATTAATATTGTATCTTTAACATAGTCATTATTAGTATTACATTGGCCATTAATAAACTTATATTTGGTGCTCTCCACAATATAGATTTCCTATAATATAGGCCACTAAATGGCATGTAACAAAATTTATGAAAAAAATAAGATAAAATTTAATATCAAATAGTTGATCTTTTAAAAATATCAAATAGGGTAGAGATTATCTTTTTAAAAGTAATAATATAATTGTACCTATTTTCCTATTTTGTGAGATAAATTCAATAAGGTTTTTGAATTTAAATATTACAACTATTTCATTTAATGATATAAAAAACAATAATCAAACTTCTCTTATGTTATTTTAAATTTTGTTACAATCAAACTAAAATGACAGATTTAATTATTTATAAGATCATTTTATTTTTATGACCTTTCTTTATGAATGACTAATATGTGAATTTTATTTTATAAAATTTATAAACTTTTTTATTTAATAAAAGAAGAAAAAGAAAAGAAAAAACTCATCTTTAAACACTATTTTTCTTCATTACTCTCCATTAGTTTCATCAATTGCTAGAACTAGCTCTAATATTATTTTTAATTGATACACTTCTAAATGAATGTGTGAATCGGGTTGGAATTGACTTAACATTATCCCAAATTATGGTTAACCAACTTAATGACACCTAAGAGGTAATATAAAAGAAAGAACCTACATGCCTTAAAACCTCAAGTTTAGGAGAAGTTATTTCAGCATTTGTCTTGAGAAGAAAAAACTAGATACTTTAAACCTCCTATATATTACAAACTATAAACAAAAATTGAATGAAAAGTTAATATGAATTTTTTAAGGAGTTACACTACTCAGCCCTATAATCATCATATCTGAATTCTCATAATTTTACTAAAATATATGAGCTAGACTCCTCAACACTATGATCATTAGGTTTAAATTCTTAATATTTTAGTAAAGTCATAGGAGCTACTCTACTTAACCCTATAATTGTCAAGTTGAAATTCTTTAAAAAAAATTTGATGCATAAGATTTGGACTCCTCAGTCTTATGATGATTATATTAAAATTCTCAAATTTTATCAAGGTATAGGATTCAAACTCCTTAACCCTATGAGTTTAGTTAAAATCTTAAATTTTCATTAAGGAATAGGAGTTAGACTTTTTAGCACTGTGATCATCAAGTTGAAATTATTATAATTATGTTAAGACATATAATATGGACTCCTTAACCTTGTGATTTTCAAGTTTAAATTCTTAAAATTTTGTTAAAGAATAGGAGTCAAACTCCTCATCCTATGATCATTAGGATTAAATTCTTAAATTTTGTTAAGGAATAGGAGATAGACTCCTCAAGCCCTATATATTCATTTTTCATTATTAAAATTTGGTTAAGGTAGTAGAGATATACTTCACATGTTTTTCATATTCATTTACATTTTGGAATTTGATTAACATTGGAGATGTACTCCACAAGCCTAAGATGTTCAATTCTTGTTTAAAAATTGGAATAATGCATCGGAGATGTACTACACACGACTATCATGTCATGACTATCATGTTCATTTATACTTCATCATTTGGTTAGTTCATTAAAGGTGAACTCCACATGCCTACCTATTCATTTATGTTTCAAAGTTTGACTAAGGTATTATTGAATAACTCCAAAGGAGCACAATGTTGTTCAAATATCATAATGAAAAATTTCCAATTATATAAAATATATGTCTAAAAAACATTAAAGAAAATATTTTCATAAAAATAAATAGGCTAAATAAGCCAAACATCCATACATATACACCCTTACCTATAAGGGGAAAAAAGAAAAAAGAAAAATAAATTAGTTGCTTAGAGGAAAGAGGTGTGCTATTGTAAAAAGTGGGGTTGATGCTATAAAGGTTGTATGATTCTCCACCAGATGGGCCACTAGCCTTAACTTCCTATTAAAACTATAAAACTCATCAAGCTCCTCAATTTTAGTGAGCTTGCCTAAAACATCAGTAATATCGATGTCTACAAAAGACAAATCTGGAAAATTCTTTTATACAATATTTCTACATACCATAGACCCTATCAATGTTCCATTGATGAGATCATAATAGTCCATTTATCAAGAGAATTAAAACTATGATAATGGAAAATGATTTGAACTTGAATTTGTTATTAAAAAGACTATTCATTTATGCTTAAAGGTTAGCCCTTTCACCCATCGTATTCATGACTTTACTCTTCAGTGTTGTAACCTCCCTCTTAAGATTTATGAAACATATAAACAATTATTCTTGGATAAACTCCATTTTTTTTAATGATTCAAGGTTGTAGCAGGTATTCATGGCTACATTCTTAAACTCCTACTTCTCCTTGACATATTTGTCAAATTCCTTATATACTCTTTCGTAATTTATGATTATAAAGGTAATAGCTTGGAAATAATGAGAGAGTGGAAAGTTAGGCTTGAAAAAAAGGTGTAAAACATCAAATAGTTAGTAAACTAACCTTGACGAGATACCTTTAAGAGAACATCATACATGGTCAACTAGTATATTCTCTATACTTTTTCTATCCTTAAAAAGGACTATCCCTCAAAATAACTTAAACTTGCTTCCAACATTACCAAAGATGGTATCAGTATTCCTTAAGTTAAGGAAGAAATATTTTATTCTTATACATACCTTCTTGAAATATAGAGGGAGACCACATTCTCCAATTGATGAGAAGAACAAGGAGGTAAAAGGAGAGAAGGCATGGAGATAGGTGGATACAATAAGGTTAGTCGATTCAAGGTAGTGAACTTATTTATGTCACCTTTTCTTGTTGTAATTCCTAGAAGATGATATTGATAAGCGTCTCTCTTTCGCTGCCTTAGTCCTTATTAACAGTTTTTATAAAGTTTATGGTTACCATAAATATAACATAGATGATAGTAAGATATCTAAGCATTAAATGACAAAGAATAAAGAAAAGATGGATATAGGGATGCTATTCTTTACAAGATAACTTGAATCAATTGTACTCTATTTGTACAAAATTTCCTTTCAAAATGACATTAGAATCATCAAGATATCCTTAAACATATTTATCCTATCCCTCATTTTCTTAAATCTAGCCATAAGTAACTTATTAGTGAGTAGCATGCTTTAAAACTTTTATCAATGTCCCTAATCATAGAGTTCGATAATAAATTTAATATATAAAGTCTCTTGCTAAACCTAACTAAGATAGAGTCATAGAACACTATGAAAGGAGTAGTCGTTATAGATGAGACAAGGACAATTTCTATAGATCTAATGAGTAAAAAGTTGTAGCTTTTACAATTTAAGACTATTGATCCAAAATCGATATACCTACTTGAGATGAAATAACTAGAGCTACTAGTTTCACTTCTTGAGCTACTTTTATCATACCTCCCACTCTTCATAACTCAGAAAATAAAAAAATATGTATATTTATATGATGAAAAAAGATAAATATATGGATCACCTTAATAATGAAATCCTCTTAAAAAGATAAGTAAACAGTTATAGATATAAGTATTTTTTTCTCTTAGAAAACTCTTTAAAGATAGAAAATATGAATCATCTTGCATGTCTTGATTCTTATATATAGGGATATATGGTCAAAATTAGTCTGGGATGATGGTTGAGATTAAATGATGCTTGGCTTACTTATGGGTAGTGGGAATGTCTTTATGAAAATTATATTCCTTATAGAATAAATTCCTAATAAGGGCTTCCAAGGTATAATTATTCTCAAATTGTCAACTTGCCTTATATAGGCTTATCAAGAGGGGCCAAAGGTGAGTTATCAAATATGGTTGTCACTTTATCATAAGTAGGCCTTTCAAAAGAAAGTTAGAGATGAATTAACAAAGATGATTGTCAATCTGTCAAATCATCAACCTACCTCATGTAGATCTACATAATGAAAAGCATTATTGTCAAATATTGTTATCAATTTTTCAAAAGCAAACATACTTAGGAGGACTTGATCTTGGTTATTTGTTATATCTTACCTTTGTTCTTATCCCTAACAAAGCCATAATAAGAAGCATTCTTAGATTATGATTGACCTATCATTTTAAGACCTATAATGTGCATTATTAAGTGATTAATGGGTAATTTTGGAATGATTTGAAGGGCCATTTAATTAAACCACCATTCCTGCAAGCCTGATTACAAAAGGTTTCCTTATCAATAATCTAAGTTTTGATAAGAAATGGAGAAAATTGATGCACCTGCAAATGAGTGTAAGAATTAAGCCTAAATTGATTCAACATATTCCACCAATATTTTTTTAGTTCTATATGTTTAGGCCCAAATAAGAGCTCTTATTATTATCTGAAAAAGTTAATTCTAACCAGAGTAGGACTCACCTATATAAGAAAGTAGAGTTCCAATTAAAAACCAAATAAGTTACTTAGTAAAGATTAGATTAAACTCTACTAAGGATAGTTAGAGTCTAACCATATGTCAAATAAGGATTGCCTATCAAAAGGGAAACATCTCATAGCCTCGATTGTTAATCATAATTAATGATCTTCTAACTTTATTGACTTGAGCATCAAAGTGTCTCTATTAGGAACACCCCTAGCTTGTTAGTATTTATTTTTACAAGTTAGTTAAGTTGAGATCAACTCAATAGCCCTACTAAAAAGTCAATATACATCACTCATTTATCTCTGATTTGTTTTTTACCAACACATGTAATTTAATATTACTTAGTGTTATTTTCAATTTCTATAATTATTTGATTTAATTATTGGTTACTAGTTAAACTTCTTTAAATATAGTTTAGAATTAAATACTTGTACCGTAGACAATATGATTTTATTCTTAAAGTTTTGATGGAAATTTAAGGTATTTTTAAATCTTTAATGTTAACATTTTTTATAAAATAATACTTATTTAAATAAAAGTTATTAATAGAAATCTTAAGATTTTTCTTATCGTATAAATAAGTTCTTTTAATATCATCAATTCTAATGTTATTATTAAATTTGATTTAAGTCTCAATTATTTAGTTAGTATATATTAGTATTAAGAAATAATTTATAAAATTTAAAATACTATAAACTTATTTAGATTTTAAAAAAATAAAAATAGATCCATATGTTTAACCTTTACAAAAATAAAGACACTTAGTTAAATCTTAAGTTATAAGTGATAGTAACTTGGTAAACATGTAATAAAATGTAGACCCAATTATATAGCCATCATTTTTATGACTTTCTTAGTTATCAAGACTAATATTATGAAAAATATTCTTTTATATTAATAAATAGTTTAAGATATAGACTCATTTTTATGACCATCATTTTGGTGGCCTTTTATGGCCATTAAGGCTAATATTATCTAAAATACTCTTATACATCAACAAATAGTTCAAGCTTTGTAGAGGTAATTTATGTAATGTTAACCTTGATGGCCATGAAGACCACCAAATGGTGACTACATTACATTTTCCTTAAAGTATATATAAGTAATTTAAGTAACATTAGTCTATATCATCAGGCTATCAAAATGATGGCTAAATAACTTTTTCCATGAAAAAGTTAATTAATACCTAAAGTTTAATTTGCAATAAATTTTTTATAGTTTAATTTAATAAAATAGATTTTGTGAAAAAATACATGGATTATCGAAAAGCCATCTATATGTGTAGACAACCTTTTCCCAAAAATTGTTGCACTTGTCTTCACTTCATAAGTACTACATAATCTACCACTTTTATTCTCTTCTTCTCAACCTTTTTTGTTATTCATTATCGCCAATGCACACACAAATAATAATACTTAGATGAGGCTAAGATATACTAATAAACAATCTTAGGTTTAATAATATTTGCAAAGTAAACATGATGATATGTTCATAAATTTTGCCAAGTATCCAGCTAATTTCAAACCATATGTCCTTCTCTAATGAATGTAGTTAACACATTGGTGATAACATAGCTTTGGCTAAAGAATTGTTCAAGCATTACAACAGGAAAAGCAGTAGCAAGAACTATGCTTTCAAAATTGAATTTTGAAAAGCATATGACACTATTGATTAGAGCTTTATACTGAACATATTAAAGGCTTTTGACTTCCCTGAAATCTTTATTGAATGGTTATCATAATGCATCACTACATTGTCCTAAAAATTCTTGCTAATAGGAAAACCACTAAGAGAATTTATATAGCTAGAGGTATCAGGCAAGAGGATACCATTTCCCCTTACTTATTCCTATTAAATTCTAAAGTGCTCACTAGAATTCTGAAGAAAGTTAGCATAAAAAATTCAAAGTTCAAGTTTCATTAAAAATGTAAGAAGCTTAACACTGTAAGTCTTAGTTTTGCTGATGATGTTTTTTATATTCTTAAAATCATATATCAATTTTATTTCAGCTATTTCAAAAGCATGTATAATGTTTAAAAGGATGTTAGATCTTGTAATTATTAATCAATAATTATAAGTCTAACTTTTTCATCTATATTTCTACTTTACATTTATCTGCAAAGATATCAATTTACATTGGCTTTAAGGAATCTCACCTTTTAGTCAAATATCTTGAAGTTCCTATTTCTTCAATCAAACTTGTATTTTCTAATTTTAAGCCTCCCATTGAGAAAATTAAGAGCAAAATTGAAAGCTAGAGCTTCAAAGCCCTTTCCACAGTAGGTAGATGCCAATTGATAAACTCAGTGTTATCCTCAGTAACTAACTGTTGGGCATCAGACATTGTTTTTCCCAAATTAGTGTCTAGAGATATTGAGAAAGTTAACTATAAATTTAGTTGGTCTAAGAGTTGCATACTAAAGAAATTTAGTGGATTAGGTATATTTCCTATTAAGTTTCCCAATATATCTTATTGCAATGGAGATTATTTACAAGTAGATAATCCTTATAAGCTAAACGGATACACTCATATTTTATAAAGAATTAGAATCTATGAAATATCTAAATTCCAACTAATGCCTCAACACTTATAAAATCCTTGCTTAAATTAAGAGTGAATATTAGAGATGCTTGTAAGTATTTAGTAAATGATGGTAAAATCTAATGTTACGAATAACATATCGGATTTAGTACCGGATTGGGTTTTGGTACGGTACTGTACTAGTACTGGTCAATACCAGATACCGTTTTGGGTAATTTTTTAATTTTATAAAATAGTCCCTGAATTTTTTTAAAATTTGCAAAATAGCCCATTATCATATTGTACAGTTGTACTGTATATTTTTAACCCTGTTTCTAAAAATAAAAATAATAAATAATAATTACAATTAATATGAAATAACAATAACTTTAAGATATTTCACATATAAATAATAACCACAATTTATATAAAAAAGACAATCATTATCATATAAATATGAAATTAAGAACAAATGAACAATATAAAATGTTCAAAATATTACAATTTCAATTTTCATTATATAATAAATAATAATT